>OY747722.1:17352500-17900000 GCA_963556495.2 Valencia hispanica | reverse complement strand
GGACTAAATGTGCTTAAACCTGTGAGTAAAAACTAGTAAAAGTAAAAACTGAGATTTACTTCAAATAATGAAACGTACCTATTCCCTTTTCCAGAGAACCCCAGCAAGGAAAAGACGAAGGAGCGCGAAAAGAAGAAGGTGAAGGACAGAGAGAAGGCGAAGAAAAAGCACAAAGTGATGAATGAGATCAAGAGAGAGAACGGCGAAGTCAGGCAGCCGATTAAAGGTGGGTGGGAACACTCATGCGTACCAAATGATGTGAGGGAAGGAAACGAATCTTGTCTGTTGAAGCTGTAGTTGGTGAAAGTCATATTTTAAGAAGTCCAACTGGAAACTTCTCCAAACCAATTTAATTTGAATAGACAAAAGTTATTTTCTAATAGATCAAGTAATTATGACTGATTTGATTATAATAAATCAAAACCTAATTATCTGTTTTATTAAACCACAGAAAGTAGCACAAGCCTTAGAAATCATTCGTGCAAGATTATCTTTCAGAGGATAAAAAAAAACCTAATGCTGTACCATAAGAGACTAAATGTTTCACAGTAACTGGACGGCAGCAGGAAGCTGTTAAGCGGCACAATAGTATCTCTGACATTAGGTTGACCTTTGCCGTGGGCTTCCCGTCACATGATGAAATGGAGCTCATGATTTATTAAGTCTGACTTTTTTGTGTTTCTGCACACTGATTTTAAACATCTCAATGACAGCTGTACCAATGACAGAAGTAGCTCACCTGCATTTCCGGTACAAGTCCCTGTGAATGACTCTCATTTTTTTTGGGGGGGGGGAACTCAGTGTTGTTTATGATTCATACATTTTGTTTTTCCTCCTATTCTTATGTCACTGCATAGTCTGGCACATTTTGCCAACCACAAACTTTATTTTATTTAGATTTTGTTTCATAAAAAGACACAAGATGATCCATATCTATGAAGTTGGAAGAAAAATAATACATGGTGGTTCAAGCTTTGTACAGGAATATCTTAAAAGAATGGCATTCAACCCTCTTTTACTCATAAAACCAACTGTGACAACACGGGCATTTCAATATATTAGATTATTATCAGTAAGGTAATTTATTTGAGTAATTCAGTTCAGACCGTGAAACTTGTATGCAGTTCTTTAAGTGGACAACAAGAAGTGCCGCTACTCTTTTTCATTGAGGTCGGAACATAAAATGCAGAGATTCCTGAATCTACACATGGCTCAGTAAAAAGAGGTCAACCTCTTTCTACGCATCATAATGCAAATCGAAAGAGATGGAGCTCAGGTCAAATCTCCTATATAATCAACTTGAGTCATATGTTGATTATGCTCATAAAATTATTTCTAATGATAGTGTGCAATTCCAACATTTCCTTTGCTTTATTAATAGCAAAAAGGCAAGTAACAACAGCGTCACAGAAAATGTTACCTTTTCTTTTTTTTACCTTTTCTTGAAGTAGAAAAACAAAGTGCTGCTGAACTTATGTGTAAATAAATAAAATTTGCAGAAGGATATCAAAATAATGTTAAAATATACATAAAGAATATAAAAAAATAAAAAGGACTAGGGCTGTCAAACGATTTAAAATTTTAATCTAGTTCATCACAGAGTAGTTGTGAATTAATCACGATTAATTGACATTCCTAAATAGGATTGAAAAAGTACAGTTTTTGGTGTAAATAAAAGACAAAACTGGATGGCATTGCTTTTTAAAGAAAATCATGTTTTAGCCTGTTGCTAAGGCAAACTAACAGGTTAAACTTTTCTGAATACAAAGATGACTATTTCTGAATAATTTTGGACAACCCTGAGGATCCTCTTCATGGGACTATCCTGCAATAAGTGTCTTGAGTCAGAGGCTTCTTATATTTTGCTGCAAAACAGACTGCTACAGGAGAACCTTCCTGCCCACAGCCATCAGGATCTACAATCCTTTAAGAATTAAATTGTATGAACCACAACAACACTTATTTTATAGATCCAGCAGAGAAATTATTATTGAATTGAATCCCTAAGAAAGAGCCGCGTGCGAGCAAGCACAGAATTGAGCGAGCACAGAACAGATGGTATTGTTTATTCTAGGGCTGGACGATATGGACCAAATGTTATCTTTATATTTTTCAGCTAAAATCCGATTTTAGATATAAATATATCGATTTTTTATTATTTCATTTTTTTTGACAAAAAAAGCAATTCAGAATCTAAGCTACATGTCTCAAATGTCACACAGGCACTTTTATTGACATACAGCTGTAGATGTACATTAGAAACAGTGTCAAAAATAAAGTATCGGCATATATTACTAATATTACTTTCTTGAATAAATGTTTCATTCTTCCAAACCAACATAGCTGTAGCTTTGCTATTAAAAATATTGTTTTGGGCAAGAGTAGGCTGGAGTTGAAGTTCAACCTGGGAGCTTGGTTCTGATAGGCCAAAAATATGAAATTAATAAAGAATATAGTGTTTGCTTTGTTTTTTAGTACTTTGTAAAAAATGAGTAGGGCATGTTTAGTGTGTATCAAATGTTGCTTGCCAACCGCCAATAAACAGAAGTTTATGGCTTGTGGTATTATTTTCTGTGTTTTTGTTATACGTTTTAAATGTCCTATTTTTTTTAACTCACCATACATTTCGAACTTTCCTTGAATGCACCACAGGTGTGCCATGCAGCAAGGTACAGGCAAGCTTCTGCCTTTCTTCACATTGTGAAGGTTTCTGAAAATCCGAGAGTGGAGCTTGTAAATGGATTACAACAGACGCACAAATGAGCAGACCGGGAATCTGTGGGAATGTTCTCAGCGCTCGGAGAACTGGTGGAACTCTAAAGAGTTATTTTTAGAAGTGGTGGTACTGAGTACCTTTGCGTACCGGTCCACTTAAAGCACAGCTTGTATGTTCTATAGATTTATTAAACTCAAAATGATGCATTATTTCTGCTCATTGTGAGAATTATGGCATGGAGCACCCGAAAGACTAAAACGTAGTTTCTCCCTAAATTAAGACCGGTAAGAAAATGATTCACAATCCTTTCAATTCTGCAGTTTTTATTGGGCCGTTTTTCTTCCCCACTTCTTCCTTCCACTCAACTTTCCATTTATTCGCTAACACACATCACCATTTATAAAGCCAGTTTCTTTATTAGCTAACTTTTCCGGCTTACCAACCTTGTTGAGGGTGTTGATGTTCTGCTGGACAAATGTCAAGTCAGCGGTCTTCCCCATGATCGTTCAAGATGCACCTCACTTCACAGGTGGTTGTAGGGGGAAGAAGTAAGAGAGATATGCACACCTGTCATAATTTAGCATGGAAATATTTTCATCCTCCTGTTTTCCCGGTCAGGCTCTTGTGTTCCTTGTGGAAAAATCTTGTGGGTATCTGCTTTATTCCCATTGATATAATTTGTTCTGAAACTACAGTCGGACTGGCAGTCTTCCATACCATAATGTCATGGCCGCACTGTGACATTTCAAGGACTTAGCGGCACTTTAACCACACATCATGACCAGTGACTGCAGATGGAAATTACATAGAGATTATCAGTAATATGTCACTCTTCCTGCTCTCTGTAGAGAGGATGTGCACCCTCGTAATGTTGATTCATCTTCTCATTACATGTAAAGAGTTAGGAGACGACTGGTCTAGCGAGAGGCCGAGAGTAAGAGCGAGCACTAATCTTACAGACACACTGCTAGGGAGTCTGGTATTTAATCATGTGTGTTTAGGATAATAGAGACACTGAAATCCACCGTGAGATTTTGAGTCTGCTGAAGGAGGGAAAAAAGTTTACTACAGACGAGTTGAACGAAGGTTTTTAGCCTTGTGTGCTGTGGTGTTAAATCAGAGTATTCAACTTGCAAATGCCGGCAAGTGACATAGAGAGTGTGAGGAGAGAGAGTTAGAAATTTAATCAATGAAAGAGTGTTAAGTTTACAATTGAAAGAGAGAGAGAGGGCGAGACAGCCAGTGGAGGAAAGGATAGAGAATCAATAAGCAGCAAACGACCGCTCTGACAGTAAATCTTTTTTACTGCCGCTGAGGTTGTTTGTGGGCCTGTGTGTGAATTTGACTGCAAACTTATCTGACCTTAAGCAGATCAAGACTGTTCCGCCAAGTGACACGAGGAATTTTATTCATTAGACGTGCTTTCACTTTGAAGCAGCCGGCAGAGAGGGAACAAATGAAGATTTCCTGTCAGGAATTGCTCTTCTGGTTTCATCACGAAGATTATAACGCTGAGGTTTGCAATGAATTAACTGATTAGAGTGGTTGTTTATGAAAAAAAAAAAAAAAGCTGAGCTGTTTTGGTTGTTTTTAGTCTCTGTATTTAGTAGCCGCTTCAGTCTTTTATTGAAGGCTTTGCCTGTACTTTCTGATGAACTATATCAAAATGTTAAAACTTGGATAATTATTTTTACTATAATTAAATAGTAACTGACAAGTCACCTGTCGCTCAAAATCAGGGATTTTTCTGTCCATTGATTGTGATGTCGACTACGGAAAATCAGATTTTATTTCATGCATTACAAATAGGGATGCACCGATATGAAAATTTGGGACGATACCGATGTCCGATATTAATCCCGCTGTTATGGCCGATAACCGATACGCACCGATATGGTAAACGGTATATTTCCCTACACTTTCGACACCGTGGGAAATCAACCACACCATCTACATTGCTTCTCTGCCAGAGTTAAACACCCACACATTCCTGCGCCGCATCACTATCGCTGTCACATGACCAAACAAACACCACATGGATAACACCCCCCCCCCACCCCCCACCCCCCCGAAGCACAGACAGAAACGTCAACAAAATGGAAATAAACATCGGTTGTTAATATCGGCCCTCTGTTACTTAGCGGACCGATGCCGATATGTTAAAAAACGCCTAACATCGGCCGATGTTGATGCCGATATATGGTGCATCCCTTTTTACAAAAATAACATATCTTTTTACTCATAGTATTGCAATACATCGTATCAACCAGATTTTTACCAATTCACATCCCTACTGTACAGTATTGCAATAACAAAGGACTGCTTGGATGCACCTGATGTACATTTGCTGTGACTGAAGCGCACACATAGGGGAGGGGTATTGCATAACGCTAAAGAAATCAAATTTAAGGAATGTAGCTCAATTGTTATAAATATAAAGTTTTATCTTTATCACGATTGTTTATTTTCCAAAAATTCTGCAACCCTATTAATTATAGTAACTCTGGGGTTTCCATCAGGCTCCTAACCTCTAGGGTTTCACACCACTGCTTTATATCAAAGAACCTGCAGCACTTTTGTACTTCTGTAGTCGGTGTGTTCGTATGCACTGGAGACGTTGGGAAGAAAAATTTTAATCTGTGAAAATCAGAATGGGCAGGTTAGAGCTTAAAACCTGAATGGGTTTGAGCCTTTAACAGCCTGATGTCGCTGTGTTCTGTGACTTTCTCCGTCTGTCAGATAATGGACGGCTGTCTTTTAGGAATGTATAAGCCTAATTATGCGACTGATCATAATTAGCCTAAATAATCAGAATTGAATAATTATGAATGATTTTGATAGCCTACTTCTTGTTTGTATGTGAAATTATATGGTCATTCCATGGAGAGTGGCCCTTAAAAAATGAATAAATGTACTAATTTTATGTTGTTTTTTTTGCCACTGCAAGAGCTGTTTAAGGATCATTAATTTAAATATTGATTACACGTATCATCATGTTAATGGGCTGCACACCAGTTTGTGCGCTTTGGTCAATACCCATATAATCCTTCACTTTCATAAAGTTAGAAAATCGCAAACAGAAACTAAACATGCTACATTGAAAGCCTTTTTAAAACCACGTCAGGATGACAAACGCTTCCTTATCACTGGAGGTAAGTAAACATCTCTATGTGGAAGCTATTTTTTGCTGGGATTTGCTGTTAGGTCTTCAAAAGATCAGCAAACACTGGCTCAATGACACGAGACACCTAATGTTTTCTGTAACTACGGTAATTGTAGGAAATATAGTAGGACAAAGCTGTACCATATCAGATGTAGATGGCAGCTTCTGAAGATTTTTAGAGTATAGAGATAAATTTACCTCTCTGGCTTCAGTCCCATGATCTGTGTGTAATAATACCAGACTGTGTTACCAAATGGCCGACATCTTCAACGTATTTTGTAGTGTTCTTATTAATAGACCAACAACGCTTGGACTATAGTTTTCTCCCATAATACCCTTCTTTTAAAACCTTTTCCACAGCTGTCTCACAGACCTGTCTGCTGTATTTTATGTCAGGTTGTCAGATTAATTAGGGCGGACTAAAAACACACACCACATTTTTCAGATTCATGTTTGTAAAAAAAGATTAAACAAATGGTTCATTTTCCTTTTAACATGAAATAAAATACATTGAAGTTTGTGTTGGTAATAAAATGTAAAAAAGAGATTAGTTTACAGCATCTATAGAAGTAGTTTCTGTTTGTGTCCATATTTAGTCAGAATTGGGGGAGGGGTGGTTTGTTTGTTAAAGAGCTTTTGGATTAGTAGGTCTCGTATTGTACTCCTAAATACCCCGTCTCTCTGCTGCTCTCTTTAATGCCGTCTGTCCCTCTGCTGTTTAGCATTCTGTATCCCCTTCCTCCCTCATCTAGCAGCAAACATGCGAGTACTCCAATCGCGTTGCTCACATGTATGCACGCAGAAGAAAATCGGTGTAAAGAACAAATAGAATCAAAGTTAGGAAGAATTAAGCTGGTCATTGTTTTCCTCACAAATGGCCCTGAGCATAAATGTCCACGTCCCAATTTGTCTTGCTTCTGGGATTTAAGAAGATGAACCATCGTTCCCAGTTTTTATCTCTCTTCAGATATTGACTAAACTATTTCCTGACTTAGTCAGAGCTGCTTTTCTCAAGGGATTCTGTTTCAATTTATTTTGTATGTACACCACGGGAGATTCATGTCAGCTGGGAAGAGCTATGACTCATCTGTCTGCTCTTGTTTAAAAATAGTTAGTGCTCATTATTTTCTGTTTTCCTCTTTGAATGGGTGTTTAAAGTTGTCAGCTTGTTTGGGTTATTGAAGGCTGGATGTGTTGATTTCTTCTTCTATTTGTTTTTTATTAGTTTCCATGGTATTCAGAGATCAGAAAACAAGATTCATGCAGCCTTTACACTTTAGATAACTGTTTACTTATTGATATTTTAAAAAATAAAAGTTGATCTCCCTTTTTTTCTGTTACCCTGCCCAGAAGAAAAAGAGAAGGCAAAGATCAACTCGGAGGAGCTGCAAATCAAAAAAGTGAAGAAGAAAAAGAAGAAGAAACACAAAGATGGGGAGAAGCACAAGCGAATAAAGATGTACCACCGCTCCTGCCAAACAATCTGTGCTGGCCTGCTTCTTCTACCACCTTCTTCTTCATCCGCCAACTCTTTCTCTTCCTCTGAGCAAGCAAATCACTCTTCTCCGTCACCTTTCAAGTCTCCTCCACCTGTTTACCTTACGCCGAACAACAAAAACTCCAATCTTGGGCCATCATCTTCTCCTCCTCCTTCCTCCAAACCAAACTTTAACTCCTCTAACTTAAAGCTCCCCTGTTCAACAAAACACAACTCGCAGAGCATCCATCCTGGACTGGCAGGTCTCGAGTTTGCCCCCTACATTTATATCGAGAACCAGCCTAATGGGGGGGCTCTGGTCGCTCACGCGTATGCATCTCAGCTCTCCTCTCTCTCTGTGGACCAGAGGCAGAGATTTGCCCAGGAGTTTATCACTTTGTCATTCAGTGAAGACCCTTCCAAGGTAAAGTGCATTTGGCTACGTTTCTTAGAAATGAATACACTTTCCTCACCCCTGATTCTTCTAAGAGTTTTTTTTTTTTTAATGGTGCTTTTAATGTGGCACATTTTATTCTAGGCAGTATTTGAAACCTAATGTGTCATTTCCAAATCACGTAGCAGATTCTTCTTCTTTGGTTTTGTTACAGGCAGCTCATTATGTCATGGGAATTGTTCACGGAGAAGCTAAGAACCTACCCGACTTCTTGGATTACTTCTCAACCAAGTTTCCATCAGCTCCAGTCAAAATGGAAATACTCGGAAAGAAGGACATAGAAACAACCACTATGGCTAATTTCTTCTCTCAGGTAAGTTTACAACAATCGCAGAGAAAGAGGAGAATGCACCGTGCCAATATAAAAGGAATCAATTGAACATTTGTTACAGAACAACAAAAAGTAGTGCATAATTATGAAATGGAATGCAAGTAAACATCTGAAAGCTTTTCTTTATATTAAGCCCCCTTGAGTCAGTACTTTGAACCCCAGTGCTGAAATATCTGCGTCTTGCAAGCCTTGGATGTTATGTTACCAGGCCACTGTGAGGAGGGACACGTCTAAAATAAGCAGGATACCTAAACTGGACTGGCGCTGGACACACCGGATCAGAACCGTTCTATTGGTGCTTTAGCTGTACGTTTATCGTTGTTGTTGTCCTGCTGAAAAGATTATTCTCTACCCCTTTCTGAAGTCTTTTGTTTAGGCTCTAACAGGTTTTCTTGCCTGTGAAAGGTATTTTAACAGCATGATGCTGCCACAACCATGTTTAAGGATAAGGAATGTGTCTTTACCGTGATGGGCAATGTTGGCGAATATCATGTAGGCCAAAAAGTTCCCTTTTGGTTTCATACGACTAAAGCAACTTCTTCCATGTTTGCCATGTCTACTCCATCCGAACACCAACCTTGGTCTTCATGATGCTGCTTATTTATTATTGTAACAAAACAGACAACAAATTTGAAACCATGTATCATTTTATTTTCACTTCAAAATATGCACACCTTGTTTGTACCCTTTTGCACAAAATCTTGGTAAAATACATAAAGGTTTGTTGTTGCAGCCTGACAAAATGTGAAAAGGGTTGAGGGGTGTTTTGCAAGGGTCTGTACTATGCATAAAATGTGTGGAAAAACAGACATGCACCGTTTACTTTAATTCTTTATTTTACTGAAGAGAAAACTTTGTTTAGAGAACCGAATGATGAGGTCATGCAGCGTAGGTCCTATTTAGATAAAGATCACTTGCAGCAGAAATAACAGGAGTAATGAACGCCCACACAGCATTTTTAGACATCAAAGTTTCTCACACATGTAGGCTTGCAGGCACAGGAAGAGGTAGAGGCCTGATAAATTAAAGCTCGTCATTTTCTGTTGTACAAGGAGAGACCGAGACACATTCACACCCACACATACCCGTTTATGCCTGTTTAAAGTGAGTCGAGTTGAATGTTCTGCATGAGGGAGGGAGGATGTCATTGCAAATGAAAATGGACTTGGCCAGTGAAGTTAGAAGATGCTTTGAAGAGTTTTCACAGGTATATTTTATGAGCAGAATGAGTTGGTTTGTGGTTTCCCTCTCAAGGCACAAGATATGAACCTTAGTAATGAAATGTTTGAGCTGTGATCTGTATTGTACAGATCAATAGAATTATAATGGCGGCATACAGTAATCGGTTTTTATCTAAAGAATACCTTGAAATTGTTTATAAAAGCACAAATTCCCTATTATTTCCCTGTTAAATATGCTCCTGGTGTATTGTAAAAGGGTGCTTGCCATTTTAATGCTTTCTCTTAAAAGATTTGAGCAGTACTACCCTCTGCAGGGCTCTTGTGGTGGAAGTTCTTTATGAATCTTTGTATTGGTTTGTAGAGATACACCAATCAGATAATTGTGACCGATATCCGATCAGTGTTTTTTGTAAAGCTTTGACCTGCTGATACTAATTTTTAAACAATTCTGTTTTCTCTTTAAGGTTGATGATAAACAAAGCTATGAAAGTAGTTTTCAAAATTATATTTCTAACCTCCCTGCTGTGAGCTGTCATTAATTACTAATATTAGAAAAAGAAGGTTTACTCATTTAAAATCAAAACAAAATAGAGTAGACATTTTAAGCACTTATTTTATCTGCTAAAGTCTCCCGCTCTCTCAGCCTGAATCAAATGAAGAAATGTCTTGAAATGTGTCCTTTTAAACAGCTGCTTAATCTTTGTTGTGCCGATAAGCACTACATCTAGCCTTATAGTTTATTCTATATGCAAATTGCGTTAGTAAACAAGTGATGTAGTGGCAGCGTGTGAAGGAATATATTGTTCAACTGCTGAGTCCTTGATGGAGTTGTATCGTTGAGGTTTTAACCATCTGGTTGAAGCATCTGCCTCCATCTGTTCAACATTATCAACATGTTCAGCGTTAATGCTGGAAATCTGATCTTTTTTTCTTTTTTTACTAAATGTCAACATTGTGAAAAGTTCTGTACAATAGACATTTGGACACAATTTCCATGTCAGTCATTTCCAAAGCTTCTAAAGCTTTACTGATTTAGGTCAGTTATTATTTTTATTATTAGCTTTATTTATCTTTTGCTAAACGCCAGAATATTGAGAGATGTTTTGTTTTATCTGTCTCCAAATTAGGGCTGGACGATATGGCCAAAACTTATAACACAATATATTTCTTAATTTGGGTCGATAAGATATAATTCCGATATCGATATATACTATATAAAACCCTCAGAAAAACCGCCAAGAATGCCCACAACAGATGGTTAATGATATACTTATTAAATGGCATTTAACAAATATACCTAGCATAAATTGCACACATTAAAAATAATATAAAAAGTAGTGCCTTTGGATATGAACGTCCTATTTTGTGTGAAACACATTGTATTTGTTACAAAAATGATTTTTAGTAATAAATCCTCATACCATACACAAAATAATGTAAATCTCTGGTGTGTTTTAACCGTATAACTTACCAATAGCGGAGTTTAGTCGGTGCCCGAAGCATTGTAGTCTTGTCCATGCTGAACACAACTCGTTAGGATCCCTCATTTTGTTGCTAAAACTTGCCTCGTTGAGATTAGCCTAGTTTGTCTACCACGTCCTGAGCACAGCCAGCTGCTGCTGCCGCGCTCCTGTCCTGTCTGTGGTGTACGTCATCACTCACGTAGCCAATGTGTCGCGGCTCTTTCTGTTTGGCTTGAATTGGCTGCGCTCATGAACGCCGTCATTCAGTGAAACGCTGTAATTATATACTGTAATGTATATTCATTTCTGCGCTCTCTGACCCCTTTCCTGTCAAGTTACTGTCATATAAAGGCCACTGGAGCCCAAAAAAATCCTTTAAAAAGATTTTACTGTAATGTATATCGAATTGCCGGAAATGTGTTTAAAACTCATATCACCATTATTGAATAAAAGTATACCGCGTATATATATTGATATTGAATTATTGTCCAGCCCTACTCCAAATTCATAAGTTCTCATATCTTAGTATTTTATAGAATTGCCATTTAAGATGTATGAATTGGGTCAAACATGTTGGGTTTCCCACACAGTTTGCTGGAATTTTGGCTCATTCCTCCTGACAGAACTGCTGTAGCTAAGTCAGGTTTTTAGGCGACCTTGCTGTCAAACACCTTCTCAACTCTGCCCACATTTTTATGAGAATGAGATCCATTTACCCACAAGCTTTAATATCCTGGCTGATATTTTGAGATGTTGCTACCATATTTCCAGATAATTTTCTTTCTGCTTGATGCGTTCTATTTTGTGAAGTCCATCTGTCCCTCCTCCAGGAAAACACATGATGCTGCCACCCCCGTGCTTCAAGTTGGGATGGTGTCACAAGACTTGAAGGCTTCCCCCTGTTTCCCCTCTTTGTCTTCTTAAACTTTCTGTCAGTTGTGACCTATGGTCGCTCGCACTGAGCCAAATTCTGCTGGAGGTCTCCGCTCTTGCTACATGCATGCTCAGTATGCACCATCACTGTTTACTTAAATATGTTTTTTTTTAATATAATATACCTTGGAAACAGTATCCAAGGATGAATCAGAGTGGATATCCAACTGAATATCCACAGTTGTACCATCTGAAGCTCACAAAGTCATAACAACATCGCCTGGTCTTTCCTCTAAATTGGTTAAAGACATAGTGCAATGTGTGTAAAATACCTACTTTTATCTGTATTTATCTAAAGACGTAACAAGAAGTAACAAATGATCATTTAAACAGATTTTAACTGAGACAAAAATATACAGTGGAGCAAAAAAGTATTTGGCAGCCAACGATTGTGCAAGTTGTCCCATTTAAAAACATGAGAGAGGTCTGTAATTTTCATTATAGGTGCACTTCAACTGTGAGAGACAGAATGCAAAAAAAATCCAGGATGTCCCCTCATGATTTTTAAGAAATGTATTTTTATAATGGTGCAGAAAATAAGTATTTGGTCAATAACAAAAGATCCCCTTAAATCTTTGTAATGTAAACTTGGTTGGCAATGACAGATGTCAAACGTTTCCTGTAGGTCTTCACCAGGTTTGCGCACACAGTAGCTGGTATTTTGGCCCATTCTTCCATGCAAATCTTCTCTAGAGCTTTCAACTCCCACATATTCTCTATTGGATTGAGGTCTGGACACTGACTAGGCCACTCCAGAACCTTGAAATGTTTTTTACATAGCCACTCCCTCATTGCCTAGGTGGTGTGTTTGGGATCATTGTCATGCTGGAAGATCCAGCCACGTTTCATCTTCATTGCTCTCACTGATGGAAGGAGGTTTTTGTTCAAAATCTCACGATACATGGGCCATTCATTCTTTCCTTAATATGGATCAGTCACCCTGCTCCCTTTTCAGAAAAGCTTCCCCAAAGCATAATGTTTCCACCTCCATGCTTCACAGTTGGTATGGTGTTCTTAGGATGTAACTCAGCATTCTTCCCCCTCCAAACACGGTAAGTAGCGTTCATACCATAGAGTTTTATTTTGGTCTCATCTGGCCAAATCACATTCTCCCAATCTTCCTCTAGATCATCAATATGGTCTCTGGCAAACTTTAGATGGGCCTGGACATTTGCTGGCTTAAGCAGGGGACCTTTTGAGTGCTGCATGATTTTAATCCATGACGACGTAGGGTGTTAATAAATTTATTAACCTTTGTTACTGTGACTCTTGATCTTGATCAATGATGTTGTATTTATCCTATTTTCTAACAAATGCTTCAACAGTTGATCTCTTCTCACCAAGCTGCTTGCCTATTGTAGATTGGCTCATCCAAGTCTTGTGCAGGTGTATAATCGTGTCCCTGCTTATCTTGGAGAGCTCTCTAGTCTTGGCCATGGTGGAGGTTGGAATCTGACTGTTTGAAGGTGTGGACAGATGACTTTTATACTGATACAGATAACGAGTTGAGGATAGAAGAGCTTCTTAAAGAAGTAACGGGTCTGTGAGGGCCAGATGTATTGCTTGGTTGTATGCACCAAATGCTTATTTTCTGCACCATTATACAAATAAATTCTTTACAAATCTTACAATATTATTTCCTGTTTTTTTTCTAACATTCTGTCTTTCACAGTTGAAGTGAAACTTTGATGAAAATTACAGACCTCTCATCTTTTTAAGTGGGACAACTTGCACAAGCGGTGACTGCTAAATACTTTTTTGCCCTACTGTAGAAAGAAAGAGGAAAATATCAGCGATGGCAGAAAATGAGAAGTGCTGTTACCAGGCTTTGAGAGATGAAAGCTATAATACAGGTAGCAGTGGTTCACGGTATGTCAGGCTGAGTCAAAACCACATAAGAAAATGTGTTTTTCATCATTGCTTTTTAAAATGCAAGAGTGCTACCGCTGCTGTAGTCTGAAACCTGGCGAGCAAAACCGTTTGAGGAGAGCTCGGAGAAAGAAAGAAAAAAGAGAAACATGCACGTGGTGGCTGATCCGGATGGTCTCCAGAGTCCAGTGACACAGATACACCTCTTCATTTAGACTTGTCTCAGGTCCACAGTTTACTAATGAAAAGCCTTTTTGTTGCCTCAGACCTCCCCAGTGGTTTTGTAGTAAGAACCTGCCTGCTCTTTTTCAGTGGAAGCGTGTGAATGCTGCAGGGGGTAGATGAGGGTTTTTCTTTCTACAACATTCCCTTTGGATTTACTTGAACTGAAAAACCCTAAAGATCTTTTTTTTTATTGCTTTTTAGAGGGGGTTGGCTGCATAAAAAAATCCACTTTGTAATCTCTGCACATTTTAAAGGAAAATCCCAGAATATTTAAGCTAATTCTCTACATTTGATCTAATCTAACTAAACCCCCTGTCTTGTGTAGTCCTTTCTCACAGTAATGTTCCCTGCGGGGCTGGCGTCATTGTCCACTGGCCTTGTTAATTTTTCCCTCCCTCATACCTCTCAGCAGTGACCTTGGGATGTAGATATACAGTCTACACATACACATAGATGTGAGCATGCATACTGATAACGTACACACACACACACACACACACACGGATTAATGGTGTATCAGGCACATTTTTCTTTCCCTTTCTTTCTCTTTTATTGTGTGCCTCACTCTGTTAGTCTTTCAGTGTCTCTTTTATCCCTTTACTCCATGGTTCTGCTCAGTTGTGTAGTAGCTCTGTGTTCCAGCCATGAATGACTGCACTGCTGCCTTTTATATGGTGTGAGGGCAGAAAAGAATGAATAAAAGGAGAAGCAGGAGAGGAAAAAAAAAAGGAGAAAGCCTCTTGTGCAGGTTTTTCAATTCGGCTTTGAGAGCTCGCGGTTTATTTGCAATGTTCAAAATGTGAAAGCAAGCAGGAGCCAACGTTAGTTTGTCAGTGTTTTGAATTTAGTACCTGACTGAAGCCATTTTCACTGCTGGTAAGGATTATAGAAGATTACAGCTCTCCATTTTCTCAGGGTAGGCCAAGCCCAGCAGTCAGTGCATGATGTGCTTGTAGTAAGAAGTAATTTGGCCTCTTGGTGAGTCACAGATTGTAGGAATGTTGTCACAACATCAGGTGATAAGCAAGCAGAAACGCAGTGCTACCTTTCAAAAGGCTGGATTATCATCTCCACAATCTTCTGACGTGTTTATCATGGATTCCAAAAATTATTAATGTAAACAAACTATCGACTAGTAAGGGTTAAGCAATGACGAAGACATCATGAAAGATTTAGAAGCAATGTTTTAAATAAATAAAACCTACACAGTCGGACATATGCTGCTATGCTGTTCTCACAGTTTTAAAACCGTAGGTAAAAATATTAGGATGTTACAGAAAAATTTGAAGCAGGAAACTTTCTCTATTAAAAAAAAAATCAAAAACAGAAAGCACAGTTATTCTTACTGCTGCTAAAATATTCCTTATAGCCATTCTGATGTCTGACATTTATCTGTATTTTTATCGTAATTTAAGTATCGTTTTGTCATTCTGCTCTTAATAGTGTATTAAAGTTATAACAAGCTGCTTAACAGCCTGCCAGTTAAAACGGCGCTTTCAGTCAGCTGACAGGCAGTGCATAGCAATATGTGAGAGAGAGGAGCAACCCTGTTTTCAATCTATCTGCAAAATTAAAATAAGTTGACATGCCAAAAAAAAAATAGTCACAGACCTAATTATTATATATATTTTCTATCTTAAAATAAGCAGCATAAATTCAATTAAGTTATTTATTTTCGGAAATAGAAGTTAGGACTTTTTGCTTGTGGGTGCAATCCCATAAATAGGCCTGCTCTTTAGTGTTACTTCCCTGTTCATGTCTGCTTAAGGTTTTGCATTTATTTATCCCACTTTGAAAAAGGCTAGGAGAGAAATTATAACACAAAGGTGTGTCCAGTTGTGTCTGAGGGCCCACTCAGCTGCCTGAAGCTTTGTTGTGACACAGGCAAAGTAATGGACTAATAGACTTAGCTTTCCAGAGACTGGCCGGGCATAATGACTGAGTCGGAGAGATCCTGAGAGCTGAGGAAGAGGGAGACACGGGCAGACACAGAGGTTATAGAAAGGTCAGCTATAGTGGTGAGACGATGGCTTATCGTAAACTCAGCCAGCATGAGTTGATTAGAGACAGGGGGAGTTGGTGCAGAATTAACAAGTAAGAAGAACCATTGAACTTTCCAGCACTGATCTGAGGTTTATGAGGGAAATGGAAGGAGGGGAAGGTGGATAGACGATAGAGAAAAACGATACGGGTTTTCAGCGTAGAGATGTCTGTTAACCTGCACGTATACAGCGGCGATGAACCGGAGAATCTCGTAGATGACTGCTCAAGAGGAAGTCTGCCACATTTCCCTTTTCCTTCTGTTTTCCTTCGCTTAATATAGACCCAAGCTGTGAGCACGACCGAGCCACAGACTGTAAAACGTGTCTGTTTATTTGAGGCCTGGATAGTGTTTCCTAATGCCGCTCTTTGCTATCGACACGGCGGTTATTCAGCTGTTAAATTATGCACATGTAAACACACAAACACAGATAAATAGATGCTCATAAGCTGGGCTAATTAAAGTCAGGCACACTGATAAATGCATCCACTCATAAATGCACACAAGCTCTGTTGCTCTGACACTAAGGAAGTCATTTGTGGATGTTGAGATGAATCCATGTGTGCGCACACGTATTTAGGTCATTGACTGCAACACTTGTTAAAGTTGTTTATGCGTCGGGGGGGCATCTTCCAGGCCTTTAGGATACGTCCTCATCAGTGTTGGGACACAGATATGATTTTAATGAAGCGGGTGAAGCACATCATATAGTCATGTTGCTTTTTGGCTGTTAAACAGAAGGAGTCAGATAGCTTTATATTTAACTTACTTGTAAGTTTCATACAGCGCTAGGTCAGTTTGCAAGTGGTAATGAGTAAAACACCTGCAGCCTGGATGCTACATCTACTCAATGCTCTTTTGGATCTGCTTCTAAGAAGCTTTTGGAGGGATCCGGCATTTTGCCCAGAGATGCTCCTGGCAGCTGTCAACCGCTTTCTCCTTAAGTCTTTCTCCAGTTTATACTTTAGACTCTAACTACCTTAGCTTTCACTTCCATCTGCCAATCTTCTTCAATCTCTGTCCTCAATTTTTCTTTTTAATATTTCTCTCTTTTAATCTGTATGTTTTATATTGCGCTGCTAATCTTTTCTTTGTGGTTATGCCTTTGACTTCCTACAATGATCATGTTTCGTAGTACGCAGAGCTAATCCTATACTGTTTTGTAGTTGCTGTTCTGCGGCAATGTATCTGGAACGCGAGAATCAAAAACAAGTCATTTTGACACGTATAAACAGAAGAAAAGAATACATCGCAATTGATATAGATAACGCGCATGCTTCAGATTACCGTATTATCACAATATAGATTTGAGGCCATATCGCCCTGCCCTATTTAGAAGGCTCTTTATATGTTTTGTCTCCCCTTATTGTGCTGTGGTGACATCACCCTCCAACCTCCCTCTCTTTTTCTTCCCCATCTCGCTCCACCTGTTTCTTCCTCTCCCGGGTATCCTGCCTCCTCTCCCACCGCGTCGTCTCTCCACCTCCATCTCTGCCTCGTTGTCAAGTGGTGACTCACTGGAGGCGCGCGGCCAAGGATTTGGCTAGCTGTGACGCACACAAACACGCGCACGCACACACTCCACACACCCGCATCAGAAATCCGCCAAGAGTACAGCGTGGAGGCCACATGCTGCACGTACTGCACTGGCATGCGCACACAGAGCGACTGTTGAGGGCCAAAGCTGTGAGAGACGGGTAGATGCACTGTCACACACGCGCAATGCTCCCTCAGCCAAGTGAAAAGCACCAAACCGTCTGAGTCACATCAGTGGAGCAAAAGGGGAAAAGTACATCCGCCAACACTCGCGCATACAGTGTCTATTTTGGCACCCGGTAATGATTTACAACTTCCATGTGGATTTGTTTCCCTCCCATTCAGATTTTACTGCATCCAATTTTGTGTTTTCACCCTGAATGTCACTAGGATGAAAAATAAGCATAATTCAAGGTTTTGGCTCTTCCTGGTAGCTCTGAAAAAATTGGATTTAGATGTAGGAGATTGGTTTTGTGATAGACATTAAAAAGGGGGGGGTGTTGGATCTTTTCTCCTCTATTGAAAGACAAACATGTACTGTAATAAGTAGTTTTTCCCCTTTTGACTCCTTTGGGAAGCTTAAAAAAAGTTTTTCCTCTCCCTTTCTGATCAGTACATTCCTTCTTTTGAACATGCAATAATGTGGAGGTGATTTACAATTTGAATTGAAACTATGTACATAATAACTGTATTGTTCCTGTGGTTTTAAGGGAATATTTTCAATGCATTTGAAGGCTTTATAGCACTCTCCACTTGCATCCTCAATAAACTATTTCTTATTCTCCTCACTCAGGTGAGGAGAACGTACAGCCACGGTACGTACAGAGCCGGAGCGATGAGACAGATCAGTCTGGTGGGAGCCGTGGATGAAGAGGTCGGGGATTATTTCCCAGAGTTCCTTAGCTTACTGGAGGAGTCCCCCTTCCTAAAGGTGAGCAAAAGGTGCATGGCAGCTCAGCAGATAAATGCATTGAGGTTAGAAAAGTTACAGAGGGATTCAAGGCTCCACTGCATCAGAGGACTTAAACCTTATGATAGATTAAAACCATTCAATTGACAAGAGCCACACCTGATTTCTCTGATTATACACCGATGATGTAAAACTGTTGCAGATGTTAACCTTATTAAGAGACTGGGAAAGTTTATTTCTTGTCACAATAAAAACACAAGCTTCTTTGTGTTTTTATTAGGATTTAATGTGATAGATCAACACATAGTAGTTCGTAATTGTGAAGTGGAACAGAAATGGTTCACTGCTGCTGCTACCATGTGTCACTGTGGCTTCAGGGCGTTTAGGGTTACTTTCCAACCACACACGGTTTTCCATGTAGGCCAAGTGTTTTGGGATTTTTCTCCATCATCCTTATATTTTTTGGAAACTTAATTTTTCAGTTTTGCGTATTCTTTTGTGGTCACCCAAGTTCAGACAGATTGCATGGAGGGCATCTGTGATGACCAGTTTTCAGGTTTTGCTGCCAATTCTCAGTTGGATTTAGATCTGGACTTTGACTGAACCATTGCGTTGCATCTCTTGCTCTACGTTTAGGGTTGGGGTTCGGCTGGATGGTGAACCTCTGCCCCAGTTTCAAGTCTTTGAAGCCTCTAGTAGGTACCCTGTATTTAGCTCCAGTCGTCTTCACATCCAGTCTGACGTGTTTCCCTGTATCTGCTGAAGAAAAACATCCCCTCAGCATGATGCTGCCACTGCCATGCTTCTCAGTGGTGTGGGATTAATTTCAGAGGGTTTAGATTTGAAAAACAATGTCCTCCTTCAAAATGAAGCTATAATTTGTCTTGGTCTATCACATAAAATCAAGCTCAAATCCATTGACATTTATGGTTGTAATGTGACAAATTGTGAAAACTGAAAGAGCTTGGGAGATTCTGTATATCTGCTCTTCCTAAAGCATGTTACATCTGTTCTGTGTCAGAACCTCAGCTGTCTTGTATGCAGTGTCGAGCAGACCCATTGCAGAATATCTAATGTCGAACTGAAAGGCTGGTGCTTCTTGTTGCTCTGGGACATATGGCCTGATTTCATTGCATGTTGTGTGTCTTCAGGAAGCCTGTTACAAGTTCTTGGGAGCAGTAAATAACATTTATGAAAAACACAAAACACAGTTGGAGCTGATGAACAGCTGAAAAACGCATCCACCCTGTTACTTTGATTATTCCTCATTCCTTTCTCCTGCCTGTCTAAATGCAGCGGACTCTTCCGTGGGGAACACTTTCCAGTCTAAGAGGCATGAGTCCAACAAAGAGCGACGATGGTCCAATAATGTGGGTCAGACCCGGAGAACAGATGATACCTGTAGCTGATATACCAAAGTCACCTTTTAAAAGAAAGCGGTGAGTCCTGCTGTAAACCTTTGAAATAATTCATTGAGATGTATTGTTTGTAGCTTGTTGAGCCTCTGTGCTCTCCATGGTGCTTGTGAGGTCTTATCATACCACCCCCCACAGGGAAAAAAACCCATTTATATGAAACACTTCAATTTCAAGCAACAGCCTCGGTAACAGCGTGAAGCTTTGTTGTTAAGCGGGGCTGGATGAGGCAATTACCCTCTCCGTTCGCCTGTGTCACCGTGTCATTGTTGCTTGCATATCAGCGGCTTCTGAAACACGCGACATCTCTGCGAGTGAGACGGGTAAAAGCCAGCGTGTTGGTGTGTGATGTTAGCGGTGTGGGGCTCGCCGCTCAGATGAGCTCATCGTTGCATCAGACTCTGCTTCTCATGGCTGAAAGCCAAAACAGGGGACAACGCACACCGCACTCATTCCTGTTGAACCCAATTCTTCCTCTTCTAGGTTTCTTTTTTTTTTCACAGTAACTATTTTACTGTTTCAAATATTGTCCGTTTACAAATTGAGAGCGACAGGTAATAAAGTAAATAACAGGTTTTTATGGAAATGTAGATGGTTTTGCAAGTTTGTCTTATACAATAACGCATTAAAATCACTCTTCCCACCAAGTGTAAATTATCACAAAAAAAACTATTAAGAACTGGCATCTACTCTTCTTTTATTTCCTCCACCATACCCATCTCTCTCCTTTCTGTCCTTGTCCTCCTGCGACTTGTAAACATCAGCTCTATCTCTCTGTTCCCCCAACCATCTTTCTTCAGCTTCCTCCTCTTGACCACCTCTTACCGCTTTTAAGTTGATTTATAGCGGAGTTATTATGCAGGTGTTTTCAGGAGCCTAGATAGTATACGCTTAAGAGAAAAAAACCCCTCATATACTGAAAATGTCATAGCTGTGCAGGCACTGTTGTTTATGTCTGTCGGTGTCTGTAGAAAGAGACGTGGGAAGAAAAGAAAACTCGATTAGAAAAGAAAGCAATATTGGAAAGCAGTGCGGTGCAGAGAAAGATAAGAAAGTGATCATGTTTGCAGTTATTTACTGGCTGCAGCTTCTGTAGATGTGGTGTTGAAGGAGGTGACGGCCTCTTATGCTGGTTTATTGCTGGTTTCGGTGAAAAGGTCAAGACTTTCAGCCTTTTTTACAGCAATGAGACTCTGTCTGAGAATCTGATTATTATAGTGATCTCACAATGAAAATTAACCCAAATACGTCCCAAAACAACTCAAGAATAGAAAACTGTACTTTCAGTAGCTGCTGGATGGAGAATTGTGAAGGAAGATTGCAGAAGAGTTTGAATTAAAATGTTGAATAAATTTACCCAGTTCAGTCATAAATGTAATACTGTAATGGGTTTTAAATAATCAAAGTTTGTAAACAGCTTTCTCTGGATTTTAAACTAATATGTTCTGAGGCACAAATTAAAAACATCCCAACCTCCGTGGATCATCAACAGATTTTTATGTCATGAAGTGCTGCTGTTTATGCTCCCTTGGGACACGTCTCTTAAATGTTGTTTAAGAAAGAACTGCAGCATCGCTGCAGAAGGAGGAGTTACCACTCAGTATCAACAAACGTAAAAGGAAACGGTCGCAAAAAACACCCAAGGTAAATAAGTTTCCAAATGTCGTTGTCAAAACGCCCCGTAAGACCAACACAAAATAGATTTGGGAGAAAGGGGTGGGATGCTCTGGCTTGGTTTAACAGCTGCTTATTTCCTATATTCTAGTCGTAGTTTAGTGTAAGGAAATGTGGTTCTATGACTCTACAGTCAACAGGCTCTACCAGCAGGAGGTCACTTTTGGTTCAATGGTTTAATGAGTCATAATCTGTCCCATTTTATATTAATCAACTTGTTTAATTCTCAGAAGATAAATAGTGTATTCATAAGTCTGGAGGCAAAGATACACAATTGCATTCCATTACCTGTGAGATTTAAATGCTTTTGAGTATCTCCAGAATTCATGAATATACTACACTATTAAAGTACATTGGTATTAAATGATTTGTTTTAATGGAATTAGGATGGAGCTAAATAGCAATTTGTAGATATAAAATTGTGACTTAATTGATGACTGTTGTGTTTTTGGAGCCTAAAGGATTAGGGCTGCATGTTATTAGGAAAACATGCGACATAGAATAATATAGGTGAATGTTGAAATAAATAAACAGCTAAAAACGCTTCTGCCTGTCTGCTTTTGGTTTATAGAAAAAGGTCAGTCAGCTATCTGGCTAATGGGGGAAGAAAGTTGTTTGAATGAGCTTTTTTATCAGTAAAGGCACTTTATAGGGAAAAAAGAAAGTTAAACTTTTTTTGTCAAATTAAAAAATTTATCCAAATATATTAGAAGCACAGAGAGCCTGAATCCGAATATATAAACAATTAACTAACATTTATTGCAGTCTGTACCCATAGAGGCTACTGTTTTTAAATTAGCTACTTGAAGTTGCAGTTGAAGTGGAGTATATATGTTTAAAGTTTTCTTAATGTGAAGCTTTGTGGGAAATGACGTCCTAATTCATCCGCTGTATTGAATTTGGTCAATTTAGTTATTTTCCATCTGCTTCATACAAAAAACCTTCCATTATTATGTTAGGTGTGCTGTCAGGTTTCGACAGACCACCGGCTGAAATGTTGATTGTCCAAAATCACAGACAGGCTTCCAGGCAAACCAGACCATTCGGTAGATTAACCTTTAGCTGAACGTTAGCTTACTTAGCACTATATGCAAGGCTGCTGGAAGCTGAGGACCATGCTTTATTATGAAGCCCAAAGTGCATCTAGTCTGAAGACTTTATTGTTATTAATGGGTAAATTATCCTTGTTCTACTTTCACTGCCTCCTCCCTGCGTCTGAGACGCTGCATTTGATTGACATAAATAAACGTTATTTCATCTAATTGTGTGGGAACTTTTCTTTTTTAACACTGTAATGCTAGTTAGTGGAAATTACACCATGGTACCAACTGAAACCAGTAACTTTTTCCTCAGCTTACATCCAAGAAAAAAAGTGTAATTTTGCTTGTGTTTTTTGCAGTTATAAGAATGGAGGAATTTGAAATCTTCTTTTTAGGCCAAATGAAAACTGAAACCAGCAGGTGGGAGAGATGATGAGGGTGATTCAGTCAACACTAGAAAGGAAACAACCATGTGTTTTTGAACAGTTTATACTCATTCTGTTTTTTACTTTGCTGTAGCTCTTTTTTTAAATAAAATACAGTTAGGACAAATGTATGGTTGCATATTTGTAAGATTTAACGAAAATACAAGCTGATTTTTAAATGTATTTTTAATATTACTTGTCCCCTAAATTTGTTTTGGAAAAATGGAAAAAAGGTGATACATAGAGATTTTTCTTGGATTTGTGTTCAGTGAATAAGATTCTCTTCACCTCCCTTTCTTGGTATTTTTTACTATGTTTCAAACCACCTCATTTGATGAAATTTTTACCCCCCTTTTCTCTTCATCTCCATACCTTTACAGAGCTCACAGTCATACCTCACGTACTCCTCTCTTCTCCTGATCCCCACTTTATCTGGTCATAAATATACATAAA
Source organism: Valencia hispanica (assembly GCA_963556495.2). NCBI lineage: Eukaryota > Metazoa > Chordata > Actinopteri > Cyprinodontiformes > Valenciidae > Valencia > Valencia hispanica. The sequence goes on along the minus strand of OY747722.1, from coordinate 17,876,694 downwards.
TCTAACCTGACAGGGTACACACTCCCATGCATAGAAGCAAAAGATCAGGACCTCACATGTAGGGGATATTTTATGATCTGTTTAATGTTAGGCTGGAGATGTTTTTTTTTTTAGTATTTTTTCCTCTACAGTGTTTCCCGGCTGTTTCATTTATCAGCTTTTCTGCTTTTACATTTATTACTGTCAGCCTGCAGACAGGTCGCACACACAGACTCATAACTCTGTGTGTTCGACTTCATCTGCCCCTGCACTCTGCAATATTTTCCTCCACCCCGTCGTTCTCCACCGGCTCATGCGTCTTTCTTCTTATCTCTGAATGAATGAGCACAGCACGGATAGTCTGGCTGTTCTTGGGTCCGTGTTTATGCGTGCGTTCTGTGTTGTGCTCTTGAAGGATTTTCGCGGATTCCGTGCATGTGTGTGTTCAGCTTCCTGTTTGAACCTGAATGCAGCTCTGGTGTGAGTCTCTGATGTAGCAGGGAGCTGACTGCAGTACTTCCATTGTTCGGCGGTACGGCTCATTTTTATGCTTTCACTCCTCAGGTTCTCTGTCTGTATGCAGGGGATTAGAAAAGCTGAGGTTTGCCTAGGATTTAAGTTTTTTTAAGACTGCTGTGAAGCACGGAGAATGAAAGAACACAAGTTATATTTTGTGTGATTTTTATCATTTACTTTTATTCACAAGAAGATACATTACCCTTGTGGGGTTTTTTGTTGGTATTTTTTCCCAAATTTCTTGTTAAATTTTTTCTATATCATTCATTTGGCTTATAATATTAAATTGTACCAGCCAACATTTAATGCAGTTTGACTGTTTTTAACCAACCGTTATTTTTTAAATACTATTCTTTGCACTTAAAAGTGGTTTTGTTTGGAGAGAACTACAGCTGCAATTCTCTAGGTTATAGGTCACATAATTTAATATCTAAATAACTTAAAATATCTAACAAGAAGTAACTTTTTAATGTTGTTTTTTTAATGAACTAATATAGAGACATTACACACAGTAATGATTCAAGTGTTTCTTTCTTATTTCTGTTAATTTTTAGGATTATTGCTTACATCTGATGAAACTCAGCATTCAGTTCCTCAGAAAATTTAAATATTAAGCCCAACATTTTAAAATATATTTGTTTAAAGCCAAAATCATAATCAAAAACACACTATCGCTCTGTATGAAATGAATCTATATAAGATACACTTTTTGAATTGAATTACTGACATAAATTACCTTTTTGGAGAATATTTTCTAATGAACTGAGATGTGCCTGTATTTGCTGACTGAACCAAAACAACTAAATAAGATGAGATAAGATGGACCTTTATTATCTTAAGTTTTATTATCTTAAATTTATTAACTTAAACCTTTATTATCTAAATATGGGAAGATATGTCTTTTACTATTTACATCACGAACCCTCAATGTATAAATGAAGACATGTTGATTAATAATGCATTGATGGTTATGATTTTAAATTTTTCACACTGAAGTTTGAGATCAAAAACACTGGCTGTTAGATCATAAAAATAAATGTTTTTGTTTGTTTTTAAAATGGCAGACAACAGACATGTCTACCTTTTTATTTGCACAGCAGGGGGAAGCAAACCTAAAACTGTGTGGTTTTTCTCATAGCTCCACCAATGAGGTAAAGAACCTGCTCCAGTCAATGCCCAGGACCAGTGAGCCCAGAGAGGTGCTCTTTGAGGACCGGACCCGAGCCCACGCAGATCACATCGGCCAGGGCTTCGAGCGTCAGACCACAGCAGCTGTTGGGGTGCTGAAGGCTGTCTGCGCTGTAGAAAGGTAGGCAGTGGGAGAAAATAAAAAAAATCACCTTTTTAATGGCAGTTTGTCTGGAGGCGACACACACTCAATGTTTACACAACTTACTCCATGACGGATAGTGTGTAATCGCTCAGTTTTCCTCCACCCACCCTCTCTGCCTTGCTTTCAGCTCAGAGCCTCCGCGTGTAACCAAAGATGTGGTGTGTTTTCATGCCGGGGATTTCCCTTACGTCGTTCAGAGGCTGCAGTTGGACTTGTATGAACCGCCGCTATCTCAGGTGTTCACTTACACACAACCGCAAACAAATAAACACAAATGGTACTGCAATATCTCCAGCTAGAGACGGAACTACCCCCTGCAGTGTTGATGTAAGGTGTACCCAGTCAGATAGATAATCAATGCTGCCATCTGGTGGAGGAAACTCTCTCGTCTCCACTTTGAGGAGACATTCATGTTGGTCAGTGCTGATAAAGAATGAACCAGATGGAAAGTTAATATCAACCACAACTAGACTCCAACAAATTTACTTTTATTCTGTTGCTTCACTTTACTTCAATGACTCCTTAATTTCTCCCTATGCAGGGAAAGGCAACAAAACAAGCAAGCCTTCAAAAATCATAAGGCTTCAGAAACTGCAATATTGCAAAAAAGGAAAGACCGACTCATTTGATTTACAACTTTGTTGAAATGCATGTTTAGTTTTATACTTTATGAAACCCAACCAATTGGCATCTTACAACTTTGTTCTGTTCCTGCTTTCTTGTCACTCTTAAATGTTTCAGACCATTAAACTAATTTAAACGTTAGACAAATGATAAGCTTTAAAGCACACTTTTGTTCTGTTTCACTGACGCTTTATTACTGCTTGATGACTAGAATCAAAAAAATTGCCTAAATAGACCATGTATGGCAGCATGAAGTAGGATGTCAGATCTCAAAAAGCAAAACATCTTGGCCGATTTACAGAAATTTCAGAGCAGGTGAGAGACAAAGTCACAAAGACGTGTGTAAGGCTTTGTGACTTACCATATTAGGCGCATTAAGAGCTGTGGTTTGTTTTTGCATTGCCGCGTAGTGACAAATTTTGACTTAAGTGTCTAAATTTATATTAGACTGCTGCTCTTCACATTCTTTCTCTAACCGTCTCCTCCTCCCCTCGCAGTGCGTGCAGTGGGTGGACGATGCCAAACTTAACCAGCTTCGCCGGGAGGGCATTCGCTACGCCCGAATTCGGCTTTGCCACGACGACATCTACTTCATCCCCCGCAATGTGGTCCACCAGTTCAAGACGGTGTCTGCTGTCTGCAGCCTGGCCTGGCATGTCCGCCTGCAGCAGTATCACCAGAAAGAAGAAGAAGAGGAGGAGGAGGAGGAAGAGCAGGCTGAGCTGAAGGAAGAGGAAACCGTGACAGTGGCTGAGGAGCAGGGCAGACAGAAGAACGAAGTGAAGGAGAGAATAAAGGAGGAGAGTAAGGAGGTGGAGTTTGACGAAAAACGGACGTTGCTCTCTGACAAAAACGAAGAACATGATGATTGTCCTCGGTCGTCTCAACCCCCTCTCTCAGTCAGCTCGGATGGGATCTCACATGTAGGCAGAGATGAAGAGGAGGTGATTGGAAGGAAGGAAGATGCAAAACCTAAATGGGTTTCTCCTCCTGAAAAGGTGAAAGCAGAGGCTCCACCTTCTCCTCCCTGTAAGAATAAATCAGCATCTCCTCTTCCTCCTCCTGCTTCTCCTCTTCATAAGGACATCAAAGCCTCAGCTAGGTCTCACCACCACCTTCTTCACTCAGACAGCAGGACAGTGTCTTCTAGTAAACATGTTCCCTCCTCGCCTTCAGCAGGAGCAGCCTTCACTTCTTCACACACCGTGTCTTCTACCTCCTCTTCCTCTCTGACGAGTCCCAAGCCTCCAGCAGAAGCTCATGTAAAAACTCTTCCACCTCCCAGCGTTTCTTCTTCCTCCCAGCCGGAGAATCCCAAGGATTCGATCCACCTGCAGCCCGACGCCCGGACTCGGGCGCAGTTAGAGGTGAGGACTGTACAGACTCGTACCGCCCAGACCGACCGTTGGACCCACCCGGCAGCGGAAACACGGACACCAACCGTCTCCGAGTCGGAGTCGAGGACTCACAGCTCAGATTCTGACTCCAGGACATGTGTTGATTTGCAGAAGCACCTGGCGCAAGACGTCACACAGCAAGGGATTTACATGCAACAATACCCACCCCAGCACCTCCCTCAGATGCTTCCTCCTCCTTTTCCCCCTCTCCTGCCCCACTCCCGCCTTCCTCATCAGCCTCATGTCCTCCCCCAAAACCCTATCTCCAGTCCCCCCCTTCTCCACGAGCAGCGCACTCTTAACTCTTTCCTGGGTCAGGCTGGGCCGCCACATTCGGTGCACCTGAGCCACCTGCACCCCTCTCACCAGCCCAGCCTCACCACACAGTCTCAGCCATACTTCCAGCCTCCCCTCATGGCCCCCACCTCCTCCTCTCAGCCAAACGTTCCCCTCACCAGCTCCCAGTCTCTCTCGCCTCATTTCTCTTACCATCACCAGTTTGCCAAAACCTTCTTCCCCCCTCAGCACCCCGGCTTCACCTCTCACCCCTTCCTCCCCCATCAGTCCTTCCTTCCACAGCCGCCCGTTTCCTACCCACTACAACCACAGTACCAAACCTCGGCACCGGTGCAGCCTCAGCACCATCTGTCGCAGTCTTTTGCCTCCCCGCATCCCCCTCCTCCTCCATCGTCCACACCTCCTCCGCCTCCTCCCCCTTTCCCACCTCCTCCTCCCTTGCCTCAGCCCTCCCCTTCCATCTTTCCCCCTCCCCCAAGGCATGACGACGAGCAGGAACAGATTTTATAGTAGTATTTGTACATACGGATAATAAGTTTAAATAACTGTATATGTAGAAGGCTTTGTTTTGGTTGTGCTGTTGTAAAACTGTAAAAACAAAGAGAGGAGTTGGGAAGTAAAGTGTGTTATTAAGCAGAGTGGGACTAAAATACTGTGCCTTTCATAAGTATTTATACCCTGAACTAATTCTCATTTTATCACACCACAACCGTAAACTTTGATGCATTTTAATGAGATTTTATTATATGATAGACCGGCTCGAAGTGTGTAATGAAAGAAACATGCTACAAGGTTGTAGCAAAAATCTGGAAAGTGCAGCTTTTGTTGGAGTTTGTGAAGAAAGGTGTTCCCACATCATGTTGCAACCTCCACCATGCTTTACAGCATGGATGAGGACTTCAGGCCTCCGATTTTGTTTTGTCAAAAAGTTCACGTTTGTTCTAATGTGACCAAAGCACCTTCTGCCTGATCGAAATGGAGGAGGCTGAAGGCAACAAATGCATGCCACACTAAACTCGTTTTCCTCCCATTTTGCAATCACGCACTGCTTTGTGTTGGTCTGTCGCAGTCTATATAAAATCCCATTAAAAAACACTGAGGTTTGTGACTGTAACCTAAGACATTTTTAAAAAAAAAGCTCAGTAGGTATGAGTCCTCATTCAAGGCATCGTATGACCCCACCCCGCTGCACTAAACTGCCTCAGATTCTACTGAAGCTTGAAGTATAAAATTGTTCTACATTTCATTTCATGTGCAGGTAGCTTTGGCTTGTGGAAAGTGACGAGTCCACCTGTTTTAACCCTAAAATGATGCACGGTCATGGTTCGAATGAGCTCCCTGGTCTGGTTCTGTTTTTATCTCTTTGGAGGCACCAGAACCCGCCATCAGACATAGGAAGAAAACGTATTTATTTAAGAGCTTTTTAGACTTTTTAATGAAACTTGCAGCTAATGCTTCCATTTTCTGGTGTTTGTTTAATGCAGTTGTATGTCGATGTAACTGCATCATTTAGTCCTCTGTTTATCAGGACAAGTTGATACAGATAGTGGCTGGACTTTTCCACCATGTTGTATTTAGAGCAATAACGCTCGGCAATAATTCCGCTAATTATAAATCAGAATCCTCTATCTGTCTTTTTAATCACATTTTTAAGTGGATAATGGAACACATTAATGAGGAGTGCAATTAATAGAGGTCCTAGGGACTTATTTAAACTTTTCAAAAAGGAATGTTATATGCTCAACAGGAGACTCCGTGTGAATTGTAAATTTGACTGCAGTATCAAGGTGGTCTTGTACCCGCTGCCTTCAGTGGCAGAGCGCTAATGTCATTTTTAATGTCTTCTGGCTGTTTTTAGTTGAGTTTTGGTCGAGGAGTTGGTTCAGCCACAGCCGAGACGGTCTCAGGAAAACACCTCCATCTTAAAAATCGCTCTCGCTTTTATGGATTTACTGGTAGGTTTCTTAGATTCCCATTTCTGCAGATATGCTGCTCTGTTGCATATTTAACCATCTGGATACGAGAAGACTGAATTCAAAGAGCAATGCACAGACGCAGGGGGTCAAAACTAGGCTTGGGCCGGTTACCGATATCAAAGTATACCAAGGAACTAAACAGTCAATGAAAATGGCAGAGGTTTCTCTGGCTGTATGGAACATAAGGGTATTTCTGCGCTGCCCTTCCCTCACCTGTTGCTGCACACAGGCAGTCAGCCAACTGGAGGAAGGTGGGAATTATTTGCAGTTGCAAAACACACAAAAGTGAAGAAACAAATGACCAAATTTGGAGGGTTTACTTATTTATTTTCTTCTTCTAGGTGTCAATATTAATGAAAAAAATTCTACATTCCTAAAAGAAGATCATTATTAGCTGTACTAATCAACACGTTATTTTAGCAGCAGTGGGAGTAATTGTTTTCCACTTTAAAGAAAGCAGTAAGATGATTTCATACACCTTTGGTACTTTTACTCGGGGCTCTCGTACTGGCCCATGCCTAGTCAAGAGGACTCAAATGTGACCCGTAGCAGCACTTAATAAATATTTTTATTTCCTTCTGCTTGCAAGCAGATATTTCTGATGAGGTGTTGGCTCTTTCTGAATTAACAGGGATATTTCAGGTTCTTCCGAGACTGTAACTTAAAATGTATTCAGTCCTTTTTTTCTCGACACTTTAACAACAGAAGGTACATTGCCTAGAGCTCATCCCCAAAGCATTATTTATCCGTTTTGCTACAGTGTTCAGCAAGATTCATATTTATGAGCCAGGGACTGAATGGACCTGTGTGAGACCCACGTCTGTGGAGGTTTAACCATTAGAGCAACTTTGTCTCACCTGTGTCTTTTCTCTTTCTACTGTTTGTATTAGCCCACTTGCTAATGTAGCCCTCAATATTTCCCCAGTGCCTGTCCTTAACTGTGAACTCCTCAGCGGTCCAGAGGCGCTCAGTGCAGGGAGTTTCATCCTTTTATGAGTCGCAGTTGAAGTTCTCTGAAGTACGAGAGCACAGCCTTAAATTGGGTTTCCACATCTGCTGAAAAGCCTCCAAATATCTGTTTCAAACAAGTAAGACTTAGAAGAATGCTATCCTCAAAGAAGGGTTTGAATTTGTTCTTCTTTAGTCTCACCACAAGCCTGCAAAATCTGGAAAAATGTAAGAATATCGCCTTAGCTCGTTCTTTCCTGCCTCAAATGACTCGGTTTGAGTGACTTTACTCTGTGTGGCTCTGGGGAGATAAAGGTGATAATTAAGCACTTGACAGTCGTAAAACGCTCTGCAGCTCTTTGTGCTTTTGGGTTTAGATGTTACAGAGACATGAAAGGATTTATTTTATTTTTTTGTACAATTGTAACAAAACCTTTGGTTGAAAACAGATGTCCTCAGGGGCTAGCATTGTTTTCACGGTTTATTTATATCAACTTTTGTTGTTATTTTTTCATTTTAGTTATTTCAACTGTCAGCACTGTAGTGTACATAAGAGGTTTTTGTAAAGAGGAAAAAAAAACGTGTAGTGTGGTTTCTACTTTAAATATGAGCCTAGCTAATAAAAGGTTCAAAGTATGAAAACTGCTGTTCGTATGCTGGTGAATGTTTTTATTTCTCTCTCCGTTGAACTCTGTTGTCATCTGAAGGTAATTTACATGAACAACAAATCAAATTCATATCCAAGTAAATCCTAATTCGGTTCAGATCATTCTGATTTAAAATTGATGCATTTGGATAATTTCAGCAAGCATAAGGCGACAGTGGAGCGAACCACTCTTAATAGTAAGGAACATTGACCAAAACAAGACTGTATGAGAATTCATGTTCCTCAACCAGTAAATGGTTAAAGGTAGGGTGAGGAGACCTGTGAAGCAAACATAAGCACTGGGAATGGGGTACCCTTTATGGAAAGCAAAACATGAATGCAAAGTAAATGGCAGCAATAGCTCCATTGGTGGCTTGGTTTAGGAAAAAGACACGACTAAACAAGGAAGCACAGGATTGTGGGTAGTTTGGTTAGAAGTCTGGACAGAGCCAATGAACTGAACATATTCTTCAACAGGTTCAGTTCAGGAACTAGCTCAGCATCCCCCTCTCCTGTTCCCAGCCAAACAGACATCCCACTCTCCTCTGATCAACAGCTTTCCTGTTACACCTCGGATGTTTAATCCTTCACCTCAGCCATGGACTCTTCTAATTCCACAAGTTTGACTTCAACCAAGTCAGGAAATGCTGCTACCCCCTTTGCCTCCCCCTCCCACTTGTCTGTCTCCAAAAGTCAGGTGAAGAGGCAGCTGGAGAAACTGAACCGGAACAAGGCTGCAGGTCCAGATGGTGTCAGCCCCAGAGTCCTGAAGGCCTTTGCTGAGCAGCTCTGTGGGATTCTGCAGCACCTCTTCAACCTTAGCCTAACTCAGGAGAAGGTTCCAGTGTTGTGGAAGACATCCTGCCTTGTTCCAGTACCCAAAAGAACTCACCCATCAGTCATCAATGACTATAGACCTGTTGCCCTGACATCCCACATCATGAAGGTCCTGGAGAGACTCCTGTTGGCCCCCCTGAGTAAGCAAACAAGAACGTATCAGGACCCACTGCAGTGTGCTTATCGCTGTGGAGTTGGAGTTGAAGATGCCATCATCCACCTACTTCAACCAACCCACTGTCATCTGGACAAAGCAGGCAGCACTGTGAGGATCATGTTCTTTGATTTCTCTAGTGCATTTAACACAATTCAGCCTGATTTGCTTTGTCAGAAACTCCTGAAGACACAGGTGGAGCCCTCAACAATCGCCTGGATCAATGACTACCTGACAAACAGACCACAATTTGTGAGACTGAAGAATTGTGTGTCAAACCAGGTGGTCAGCAGCACAGGAGCACCACAGGGGACCGTACTCTCACCATTCCTTTTCACTCTTTACACCTCAGACTTCCAGTACAAATCAGAGACCTGTCATCTGCAGAAATACTCAGATGACTCTGCAATTGTCGGGTGTATCAGAGATGGGCAAGAAGCTGAATACAGAGAGCTGGTGGACCGCTTTGTGACATGGTGTGGAAACAATCGTCTCACCTTGAATGTGAACAAAACAAAGGAGATGATTGTAGATTTCAGAAGAAACAGGGATAAGTCAAACACTGTTTCCATCATGGGAGAAGAAGTGGAGGTGGTTGAGGAGTATAAATACCTCGGAGTTCACCTTGACAACAGACTGGACTGGAGGCGCAACAGTGAAGCCGTCTACAAGAAGGGACAGAGCAGACTGTACTTCTTGAGGAAGCTTAGGTCCTTCAAGGTTTGCAGCAAGATGCTGGAGATCTTCTACAAGTCTGTTGTGGAGAGTGTAATCTCTTCAGCCGTCATCTGTTGGGGTAGCAGCATCAGGGCCAGGGACTTAAAAAGGCTAAACAACCTGATAAAGAAGGCTGGTTCTGTTCTTGGGACAACTGTGGAAAATCTGGAGATGATAATGCAAAGAAGGATTCTTCATAAAATCAAAAAAATGATGGACAACCCTGAGCATCCTCTTCATGAGACTGTCATACAACAACAGAGCGTCTTCAGTCGGAGGCTTCTTCAGTTTCGCTGCAATACAGACCGCTACAGGAAATCCTTACTGCCCACAGCCATCATCATCTACAACAACTCCTTAAAGAATTAATTATATGAGCTATACCAACACTTAATTTCCCTCTGGGATCAATAAAGTATTTTTGAATTGAATTGAACAATTAAGTGTGAGTTATGGGCAGCAGTAGCTTCATTCAGGACAGAGACCCAGCTAAATACAGAAGTAGTGGTACGGGGGTACTTTATTTTTCTTTTTTAGTAGAAAAAACCTGACTGTAGCTCAGTCGATTTCTTTAAAGGGAAGGGGAATGGCTAGCTCTGAGCTAGAGACACCTTCTAATGGACAGAATTGTAGTACACAGGATTAATGGCTGCAACAGGTCTGTCATTGGCTTTGTTCAGGAAAGAGATGCAGCTAAATGCTGACTAAATGAACCGGAAGTTGAAGGAAAAACAAAATGAAATACTGAATTAATTTCTGCAATAGTTTAGTCAATTATAATTATTATCAAGTAGGTAGTGTTTTTATTACAAGAGCTTAACGTTGTCTTCCTGTTTGTGTTACAGATTCATAAATACCAGCTTTATAACAAGCATCTTAACGTTTAGCAGAAAATAATGCTAATGAAATGAAATAGGTTAAATAAGAAAATAAAATGCATCTCTCTGCTTTGTCAAGCTATTCTCCTTCCAGGTGTGTTTTGTTGACCTGCCTGTTTGTTCTTTACAGCTGTTATACAACCACCCACTGCCTGCAGTCTGCATCACAAAGACCAGCTCTCTGATTCAGCCAGACAACACACACACACACACACACACTAATGCTGTGGCTACACAATTCAGTGCTGGTTTGTGTCTCGTCAAATTCACCTCAAACCATTTTTTTTCTTCGCTGTTTCTCAGATTTTCGTTTTTGAGCCTGAGGATGTCAGCTGACCTTAACAACATTCAAGCTAAAAAAAAAATCTTGTAAAGAAAATGAAGCCACCAAGGACTTCGGTAGTGTTTCCTGCTGCTGTTTTTACAGTGAAGTCTGAAAGCACGGTTGCATTTCTGGATGCTAACCTCTCGAGTTATAAATCTGTAAGCAGCGTTGTGTAATATTAGACAAACTTTTGCATGTACAGTCTGCTGCCTGCATGTCAGGCGGGCTGAAGTTACCTTTAAAGGGCAGGCACCCTTCTGGTGGTGTGCTTCTTCCTCCTCAGGCTATTTCAGACCACGTCCTGTTTAGAGTTCTTCTATCGCCTTTATTTATTTTACACAATCTCTCAAAAATTGGGCCTCCTACATTTGGAAACTCTTGAATCATAACAAAAAAGTCACAGTGTCATAGAAATCAGTTATTTATTAATTACATCACATGCATACAGTCTCAAACAGTGTTTTTCATTTAATAAAGTGCAAAAAAAATTATATATATATATATATAAGAAATGCATTTGGAGCAATTGTTGGCACAAAATAAACATTAGTGGTACAAGGTCTGAATATGACTAAAATCAACTTCACAAATAATCAAACTGCTGGTAGAAGGTATTCCAACTGGATTTTAACCTGCATGCAAAGATTACGAGCCACATTAATACTTATAGAGAAGACAAAGGACCTTGTAGAAATCCAGGAGAAGCCAGTGGATATCTAAATAACAGAAGTTTAAGTGTGCTAGCAGCTAAGCTTACTGCCAGTTTGCCAGTAAAGGAATGAAAAGAGAGTTGTGCAGGAATGCAGCTGCAGCGTATGCAACTTGCTTATAACAATTCAGACAATTTCAACGGGAGCCTTTTACAAGATAAACAATTATTTAAATACTAAAAAAACAATAGCAGAACATCAGAAATGAGCTTTTTTTTTTCTTTAGTATTCACTTCACAGTAGTTTAACAAACAGCTGCTCTTCTATAATGAAACTGGAGCTAGTTTTAAAGCTCTGGTGATTGCTTGACCAGCTAGTAGATTTTATTTGACACTCTTAGCTTTATAATTGGGCCGTTCTCTTCCTGAACGTGTGTTGAGACAATGATGCTACAGCGTCGTTCGCCGTCATTTCAAGCCTCTCTTCTTTCAGGAAAAATGTTCAACCCCAGTTCCACCAGTGCTCCCAGCAGCATGGTCCACAGCGGTATGCAGACAAACGTCAGCTTCACGTCAGCCAGTTTCTCCAGCTTGGCGCACAGCGTCAGGCAGAAGCCCAGTTTGAGCAGCATGGCGGTCAGGTACCAGGTGCGTAGGCGCAGGTCCGGCGAGCCGTTGCGCGGGTCGTACCCGGGTTTGCAGCGCCCCGCCATCTTGATGGCGAGCATGAGGATGAGGATGCCGTCGAAGACCCAGACTGGGAGGAAGATGAGAAACCAGTTCCATTGCACCTGGAGAGAGGAAGAGAAGATGATCACGATTAAGGTACGAAATAATAGTGATAGAAAAGAAAAATAATGCAAGTTTTCCCCATTTTATTAGTATTTCTTTTTTACAAATACAAGTCTAAAAAGTGTGCATTTGTATTGGGGCCCCTTTACTCTGATACCCTAAAATAAAATCCAGGAAACAAACAATTGCCCTCAGAAGCCACTGTATCAATAGAGCTGCCTGAGAATATTTAATCTTAGTATGAATCAGGTTCAGCTGTGAGGAGAACAACAACCTTAAACATGAGGTCAGCTGTACAATGATCAAAGCATATGTGTTAGAATGGCCTAGTCAAAGTCTAGACCTAGATACAACTAAGAATCTGAGCTACTGCTTCCGCTAACTTGGTACATTTTAAAACGGACATCCGCACAATCTCCAATCTGTTTAAACATGAGCTTTTTTGGGAAAAGAAAAGTGGTGAAAAACTTGTAGAGACATCAACTAAAAGGCCTGTAGCTGTAATGTATTGTTTCAGGGGGGATGCATACAAATGCGCACCACAATTGGCAGTTTCTTAAATGTTGTTTTAAAGGGGTGAAAATAAATGACAGTTGGCTCATTTGTGTTTAAAATCCCAAAGAGAGAACAAAAAATGACAAGTTCTGGGGAAAAAAAGATCATTATACCTTCCCGTCCAGTTTGAGCACCATCATGATGAGAAACACCAGGGTAAAGACCCAGGTCAACAACACCCTCTGAGCCAGAGACATCTCACTGTGCGGACACCCACATGAGAGGAAGAAATCAGCTGTTAGATCATACATCCAGGGTAAACACGCAGAAAGCTCCAGCTTAAAACGACAATCACAATGATGATCGAGCAGCGCTCTTCTTATCACTGCAAAAAGGGCAAGAACCGTGGATTAAGTCTTATTGTGGAGGTGAGCTACTAGAATAAGCCAGTCAGATGAAATGTATATAACAGATTTAATACAAACCGAAACCTAATTTATCTAATCAAAGCTTTTCATTCATTGTAAGCAACGGGTCGCTCTCAGCTAGCTCTAATAGCACTGTGCTAATCGATTAGTTGACTTACATTAGTGTATTCCCAGCTCTATGTCTAGCATCCCCTTGTCTCCCTGTACCTCAAGCATTGATAATCACAATAATGTTGCTGCCAATCAGTGACATTAACGATTATTATAGTCCATAGATGTAATAATGACCACAGGCAGAGGGAATTTTAGTCCCGTTATCTTCGGGTTTGTCCCGCCCCTTCATCGTAATACGTTTCATAGATGTAGAATCGTAGAAGCTGAACGGACAGGAGCGCGAGTACTACAACGTCACCGCCATATTTTGAATTGCATCTTACAGAAATGCAAAAGCAAGTCGGCTCGGCTGAGTTACAGATTTCACATCCTCGCTTCAAGTAAAACACCCAGACTCGGAGGAGGATAAGGAATCCGTTTTTGATCAACAAAACAGCTGAACCAAATGCAGTTGATTAAAACTAGAAATAGATTAACTATAGTGCGTTGGTATAGCTTATTCTGTCATAATACTAATAATAATACCGTAATAGGAATAGTACATTAGGAAACGTGTTTAACAGGTTCCACTTTATTACTGTAAGCTGATTAAATGTAGCTCTTTAGTTGCTGTTTTTGTTGTTTTGAAAAATAACTAACTCTTGAAAACATTTTTAATGGGTTCAACCGCAACACCTTAAATATTTTTTGACAAAACGGTTGAATTTATTACAGTTATATCTATGTTAGTTAAATAGAGTCCTTACATATCTACTACTACTACTACTAATGATAATAATATTAATTTAAAAACTCTAAAATAATTTCTGAAAATACCTAAGCTTTTTACTCACTTTTTTGGTTTACTATTGTTCATATTTATCTTGGTCACCATTAGTATTAAAATGAGCACATTTCTATATTCATAACTGATCCATAAATATTTGTTTTACATGTAAACTTCATTGTTTCTTTTTATTAAAAACCCCGCCTGGAAGCATAGTTGAATAGTCTTGCCACGCACAGTATGGCGTAGGCGCTGACGTTGGCCGTCTACTCTTGTATATCTATAACACGTTCCCCATTTTGGCGTCATCCCGTAAAGGTTTTGGAAAGGTGCACAGTCTGTCGTTAGTCTAAATCTCCACTAGAGGGCGGTAATGTTTTTTTCTACTACTTTTTACACGGTTAAGGTTGTATACAATTTGATGTTCAATCATTTCAAACAACTACATCGTTATTTTATTTTTCATTTCAATTATTGCTATGAAATAATTTATACAATTTATCTTTCTCTTCTTTTAGCCGTTAGTCAAGTTTAAATCGATCAAAATATAACGCCACGTTGTCACGAAGCTTTACGGTAATATGCTCGAGTAGTATTTTCACACTGATAGACAGAAAGGGGAAAGCTAGCGTTTCAAACATCACCGAGCAGGACTCTCAGCATCTCCTCCAGACAATGGGCAAAGCTCGCTAACTCTTTGCGCCACAATTCACCTTCAGATAGCACGGTTATTGGTTTTGGTAGAGGGAACGTGGAGCAACTGCGGCGTGTAAAAGAGGTAAGACGGAGCTCGTTCAGAAATTTTATTAAGCACAGCTGTGCGGGTTCTTTGTGGCTGCCGCCGGTGGCTTAGCTAACTGTGTAGCTTGGCTTGAGCTAAAGGAGCCAAGAAGACCGATGGAAAACAGTTTATGCGTCTCGACGCATGTTAATTAGCTAAAAAAAAGTAGCTGCTTCTCTTGCCCTTGCAGCACCACAGATGTTATGTCCTTTTGTTTAAGTGAAAAACGCTGCCTTCCTCCTCCGCCTCCTATACTGAAATCACCCCACTAACCCTGTAAGCTACAGGTTTAATTATCTAGTGATCAAACATTAAAGGGTTAATGCGAATTATTTTAATTTTTATACCAAAAGGCTTGTGGCTTTTGCTAATGTTTACTCTATTTTCAACGTGGTACAGGAGATGGATGTCTCACTGGGTTTTCTTCTTATTTAACTAATGGATTACCATCTCTGAACACGAAACGCATTGAATCTTGAAGTAGATGGACTCCAGCAGCAGAAGACTGCAGGCATCAGGTGTCAACCCTGTCCCCTAAAAACAGGAAACCTGGGCTAGAATCCATAGAGGTTCACCCAATATAAAACAATCTGAGTCTAAATCCACTTGCATGTTCAGGTGATGGGCTAGATTTATTTTTGGCCTAAACAACGTGAACGCATGGATGCATCCTGCTTTCTACCAGCTCCAAGTAACAATTGACTATCACTTAAACACTGCTGCCTACCTGAGTATTGTTGCTGTCCATTCCTGTCTGTTGGCTGGTGTTTGCAGAGCAGCCAATCCAGGAGGGCCATTCATTTTTATTTGTTTTGATTGGCTGATAAGAGAGACTGTGGATGTTGGCCTGTGACAGTTTCCACAGTGGGTATCCCTGCATATTAAGGTATAACCCCAGCTCCCTACTTCTCGGTTGGTGTGTGTTAGTCGCCTTTCCTGCTGGTGGTGGTCTGACAGCAGGTAGTTCAGATGTTATCTGTAGTAGTGTTTTTTTTTCTTCTTCCTTTGAATGCAGAGCACGAGGCAAGGTATGCCTTCTGCAAAGAGTGTAGGTCTGAAATGTCTCCACCACCAGATCTATAGAGGCAGAGAAAGAAGGTGCAGCCTAGTAGCACAGACACGGCTGTGAAAAAGTATTTGCTGTTTTGTAACTCTTAAATGTTTCAGACCATCAATCAGATTTTAACATAAAAGATAACCTAAATAAAAAAAAAAGAGAGAATTTCACCTGTTAATCCAAACCAGCCTGGTCCGTCTTTGTTACATCATGTATCAAGAAGGATTGAGCACTTTTTTGTTGTTGTTGAATTGCCCTAGCCACACAAAACTTGACAATATAAAGTAGACTGAAAGATCCTAATGACACCCATGTTACCAAAGTGAGAGAAGTGATCCACAAATGGAGAAAACATGGAAGAGGCCAGCAGCGGCCAGCCTTTTGAATTTACTCAGAGGATTCACGACTCATCCAGGAGGTCACGAAAGAATCCAAGTGGAACATCTAAAACACTGCAGGCCTCGCTCGCCTCAGTGGAGGTCAGTGTTCCTGATTCTACAATCAGAGACGGCACAAATATTGCTTCCATTGCGCAATCTTGGTGCTAAAAATCACTGTCCAAAAACATCTCGATTTATCACAGGACTTTAGGGAAATATTCTGCAGTATGACAAAACACCATAGTGACAGTGGGACAAAGTAGTGGCAGTATGATGGTATGGGGACGCTCCGCCGCTTCAAGACTACAGGGACTTTCTATAATTAATAGAGCCACTAATTTTGCAACCTAGCAGAAACTTGATGGAGAACGTCTGTCTAAAGCTTTGCTGCACCAGCAGCAATAATCCCAAGTACACCTACAAATCCGCCTCTGGGTGCTTCCAAATGATCCACTGTTAGATTTGGCCAACAATGTAGTTTGTCGTCTCTCCTTCTGTGGAGTCACTCATAATTAGTTTAGATATGTATAGCACTTTTGCATTATGGGAACCAACATGCTTTGGGTCGCTTCTACTACTGGGACGTGAGGTGCATGTTTGCTGTGCAACAATGACACAGCGAACATGTGTTGACATGTTGTCAGTAGTAACCATCCATCCGTGTAGGACTGTCAAACAATGGCGTCTCCGGCATGATGAGTTAGGTGAGGCACAACAACTCCCCAGCTAATAGCAACAACTAATTCTTCTGTGATGACAATCTGACTTTGATTAATATTAAATGAACCAGATAAAATGTCACAAACCTACACACTAAAAAACACCATTTAATATACATGTAATTGAAGAACGAAACTTTTTTATTCGTGAAATTACTAATTTAGTGTGTTAATTTCTTGAACAAAAAAAAGAGGCAGATCTTTCATCGAGGCAACCATTTTAATAACTATATAATCTTTAAAAATAATCCCCTTTAAATCTATTAACAATCGTTCAAAGTCCTTGAACGATGTTAAAATCCACTGGCTGGTGAGGTTCCAAATGTCTTTATAAATCTAAATTGCCTTTTTTTTAAAACTACTTAAGATTTTTCTGTCTCGTTAAAGAAACATACAAAATATTATTTAGAAAATGTCAGGCAGAGATGGACGAAGTTGTGAAGATTGTGCCACATTTGACATGAAAATCCTGTTCCAAAACGATAAAATCAGTAGAAGCAATCAAGTGCAAGACAATCTATTGTTACTGCTGTCAGATTTGACTATTAAAACCTCTGGCTAAGCACCTTCTGTTACAGATGCAATCATTCAGACAAGGTGACTGAGTCTGCATCTTCGAGCGGAAACATTTGTGACAGGTTGTTTGCAGTAGCACCCGTCTGTCGGCATTGCTGTGCAGTCGTTCACAGTGCATAAAGCCAGTCAGTGCATTAGGGTGTGTTGTTTAGGACAGGACTGCCTGGTGTAAGGATCTTGTGTGTATGCTCTATTTCAATGTGGACACTGTTCATCGTCTTTGTATCTCCTTTCCACATCCCCGCTCTCACTGAGGACCTCTCAGAGGATCATGAAGGAGTGTGTCTGCGTGCAGAGCTGGTTACATCATCAGCTGCAGTATAGTTACATCACACACAAGACTGCTGTATAATTTTATGTTGCAGCAACATAGAGGCCGGCAGGGCATTTGTGTATTTTATAGACCTATAAAACATTCTGAGTTGTGAATTATTGAGTTAGTTGCCCGGCAGAAGTTTTGCTTGAAGATGTCTGTGAACATTCACCAAATAACTGGCTTTCCTTCAGAATAGTCTGGTGTTCAGGTTGATTAGCCGTGACTGATAACTGGCTGGTTGGAAACTTAAAAATCTAAACCTTTTCTGGGAAGTAAACGCACCATAAGTGCTCAGAGGTGACAGTCCCACTCTTCAGTGTGGAGGTAGTGACTGAAGGAAGGTATTGGAGACTTCAGGACCAGTGTGCTGTTTAATATTAAAGCCAGAGAAAGGAGAGAAGATGAAAGAAGCCAGGCATGTACCGTTCTGAAAATTTCAGCCGATATCCATATGCGATATTAATTGTACCTTTTGGTTGATGAGCGATATTTACCTGCATTAAACCTGCGCTGCATTGCTATCACTGTCACATGACTGAACAAATACCACATGACCAACCTCACCTTTTTCCTGAAACACAAACATAGATGGCAACCGGATGGAAATAAACACGGGTTGTTAATCCGTCCCAGTTTTACTTATAGGGCCAATACTGCTTTGTTTAAAAAAATGATAAGCCGAAACTAATGTAATCCTGATACATTGTGGATCCATAAAAGAAACTTTGAAAGACAAAAACTTTAGTTTCTGCAATATACTGCGTCAATACCTGCGGTGCATTTAGGCTAGAAGAGAGCGAGACCTAAATTGGATAACAGGGAGGCTAAAGAGAGTACAGCATAGTGGCTCTGATTTATGAAGGAACATGCTGTGTGTGGGAATCTTTGCAGTCTTTTGTAAATTGAACATAAGGTCACCGTTGTCTCTCTAAAGATTATAAAACTGTGTGAAATGAGAAATTAAAAAAGTATATTTTTTAAATTATTAAAAATGGCATACCAGAAATGATTTATACCCTTCTTGATAATCTCTGAAAAAAGTCTTTAAATTACAGGAATAAGATAATTCATTTAATTGGTGACTACTTGTTTCAACTTGTAATTTCCACAGTTATCTTTGGGGATGACCTCCCAAGTCGTTGAGGTTGGAAGGCCTCCATGCCATCTCCCTAATCTTTAGCTTCCTCCACACATTCTCAATCGGATTCAAGTTGATACTCTTAGCTGGGCAGCTCCGATACATTAATATTCATCATTTTGAACCTGAATGCCAGAAATATGAATTAATGATGGGAAATTCTGATGGGAAATTCTGATGGGAAAATAGACAACAAACTCTGATCTTTCTAGTTATGAGCAATGAATGACAGGCAAGCAGGTTTGCTTAAATTAGAGTTGGACTGGGAAGACGTAAATAAGTAAGAATTATTTTTAGAAGGCTAAGTAAATAAGTAAAGAGAGAGAAAAAAAGAAGGCTAAGTAAATAAAACTATCAAGTGTATGAACCAATTGTCTTTATTTGGCGGTTTGGGTATTAGTTCCACAGATTCATTGAAATCTTCTGCAGAAGTCCTGCGTTTACCTTCCCACCAGTGGCCGTTTACTGATTGGAAAACAAATGAACCAATTCATTCATCCGTTAAAGCCGTCACATTCAGTCATTGTTTATCTTTGGGTTAATGTTCCTCAAACTTTTTGAAATGCATTTCCAAGTTAATTTAAGAGCCAAACAGTTTTAAACCAAAAATTGAACATTGAATCAAGTCAGTGAATCCTAAAGAGACGCTTTTTATAAGTGTTTGCAGACCTGACACTTTACACTAGACTGCAGTGATTGTGTAACCATAGCAGCTGTGGACAGAAGCAGTTAACAGATTCAGGCTTATAAATATGCTTTTTTTGTTGGTTTTAAAAACACCCTGAAGATGTAATTAAAATTAGGAATAGACTGGTATGGAAATCAGATTTAAATGGGTTGTTCTTGAAAACCTGGACTAGAATGTTCTGGGCTTTATGGACATAGTCTCCACCTGCAGTGGACTCGAGAGCTGTGCTAAATGTTTTACATTCTATTGGTTTACTGGAGCCACAACCAGCAGTCAGTTTTGTGGTATTATTCACCCTGGTCACAGCTGCTCCTGTTGTCGAGGAGTTGTGGGTTTTCTCATGGTAGTGGTGTGCCAATAACAGCAATAATACCATCATTTGTTTGGCCTGCAAATAAGAGGGCCTGTATCTGCTCACATGCTCCTGAAAATCATGCAGACTACTGCAAGTAGTTTGTGCTAAACAGATTTTACCACTGGCTTGTGTGATCTTGTTTTAGTTGATTTTAACCAAGTAATTTAATTCGTTCCCATATAATAGGGAGACGTTGCATAACTCCTATACTCTCTGAAATGAGTCAGTGTCTCTTTACTTCTGTAGTTGCAAACCTACACCACTTAAGCATGAAGATCCACAGCCTCGGTTAGCTTCTTGTTTTAGGTTCTTAAGCTACAGCTGCCACAACAGTTCATTAAATTTAGTATAGTATTAAGTATACAACTAAGCTAAACACTCCTGTTTCTTCCACTTTAATTTTATGCAATTAGGAAGCAGAATATTATACCTATTGCCATGTTTTTATAGAGTACACGAGGAGGACAAGTGGGTTAATTAGTTGAGCCATTTGATAATGTGGAGCCCAGCAATACCCACATAATGTAAGCGTCCCCTTTTATGTTTTAAAGTGACCACAAAGGACTAAAGTCTGGGGGGTGTAGTCTTAAAAAGTCTGACATTTTTATGGAAAAATCTCAAAGCTTTTCTTTATTTGTTGAGCTTTCTGGGGGGGAAATGAATCATCTCAAAAAAGACAGTAATATACCGATGTGGAAAAAGTAAAGCTCTTATTTAAGTAGTGTTGTTTGTAAGGATAAGAATAAGCATTATGCTAGTTTATACATATGTACAACAGGCATGTTGCTGGTTTGAATCTACTGTGTAAACTTTCTCTTTTTCTCTTTATTCTGTGCAGATCTTTGGCTGTGAGGACAACCCACCACTCCTCTACAAGGCCGGACCAGAGGTGAGGCCTGTTTTGTTTTGCAGTTCTACAACAAGACTGTTGTTGTTTTTTCTGCTGCTGCTGCTGCATGGTTTAACTGCTTCATCTGTTGCTATGAACACGTCAGCCACCTACGTACACGCATATCCAGAGCCTTTCTACTTGCACATCAACAGCCTTTCATGAAAATTGGTCGCTTAGTCGGAAAGAGAAAGACAGATGGAGAATTACGAGACTGTGAATTTAGAAAACTTCCCGTTTTGGGAGTGCACACAAGACGCAAACGCAGGACTTTTTTTCTTTCTCTCTTTTTTTAGCATTTGTCTGCAGATGAGGGTGTGAAGCTGACAGTCAGCAACAGCAGAAAACTTTTATGTTTCAGTTCATCTGCGGTTACTTGGTTCCTGCCCAACAAACAAGCAGCAGTCTACTTTTACATGACCTTTTTGCACAGCTAGCTGCTTTGCATTCTCCTCTGATTATACTATTGTTTACAGTTTCTGCAGCACTGTGGGTTGAGGCATCCGAACGTTTCATGAGAAATCAGGATTAATCACGGGAGGTTCTCTAATCCTATTTGTCCTGTTTCAGTGAGTTTATGACAAGCCTCATTGCAAACACGGGCATAAAACAACGTCCCTGTGAAGCAGGTCGACTTTTTATCGTCTCTCTTGCCCGCTCGGGTGTAAAGGCAACTAAAGTTAATTGCTAGAATATTTGGTCCAAGATAGGATGGTTGGAGAATCATGTCTCCGTCACCCTGTTACTGACGAACACTCTTGAACTGATTACCAATCCTTTTGACCTTTAATCGCCTCCTGGGCTTCAGTCTCAGGTTTCCTGTTGGCAGGCAGCATACTAAATCGCTGTAACACACGTGCCTCCACCCAGCAGAGCAGGATGGGAGAAGCTAGTGTTGCACACCACGAGTTAGCAGATTCCTAAAGAACATCTCCTCCTGCTCTTAACCAGGATATCCGTTTGTATTTTAGCAAACTGGATGCAAACCCATGCTTACTGAATCTCTGTACTCTAGCTTTATTTTGACAACCACAGTAGTAGACACTTAGCCTAATAGTAGACCCAATATCATACACCAACAATTAATACAGATTATTACTCTAAAATGTGTCATTCCTTATAAATAATGTGATTTTTATCTGAAATGCTAAACACACCTTTCTGAGAAGATTCTATTGTATTTACTGAAAGAATAAATATGGAAAATCTTTTCCTGTAGGTGACAGAGACAATATGCATGTCTACTGCTAGTCCGTGTCTACTTGTCAATAATAAGCTAAATTACAGAAATTTAAGACTGACATACAGAGCTGTGAATTTTTTTATATTAGCAACATTGGAGGATTTTTAATGATTAACAGCCTCTTTGAGTGTATGTCACAGCATCTCAATTCAATTTCAACCTTGACTTTGACTAGGCTGCTCTGAAACCGGAATATGCCTCGGACTTTTCAGTGTGTTGCCTAACCAAAGTGTGAAAGTATGAAAACAAGTATAGTCATTGATAGCTATGTGGTCATGGTGAAAACTGATGAGAAAACAAAGAAGTCGTATCAGGTCATCTCAAAGAAAAACTAGTACATGATAACAGCATTTTGCTTAAAAAAATCATGTACTAACAGGCATACACTGTGTTGGCAGAAGCTTCCCAAAATCCTTGAATTGAGCGGTCTGCCCCCTCCGTGGCCACAGATCTATAACATCCAGCAGCTAGGAATGCGGGTTGGTTCAAAAAACATTTGTGAAAGAATGGGTTGCTCTCAGCAGCTCAGTGAATGCCAAAAGGAACCGTGATAGGATGCCACCTGTGCAGTAAGTCGCAAACTCTCATCACTACCAAATGTTGTGGTAGACTCGACCGGTCTGCACAGTCCTAGGAGCAGAGACTGTCAGCTATTCTCATAAACGCACTTCTAAACCTTTATAGGTTTCTAGGAAATATGAAGCAGTTTTTTTTTTTTTAACTAAGAAATAAATTGTATTAAAAGTACAAGTACATACTTGTTGAGAATACAGTGTATATCAAACAATAAGTCACACTTGGTAACCATTTTCACACATGCATACTCACCACACCCTCTCGATAGTCATTTTGTATTTGGTTGGTGGAAAATACCAGAACTCGTATGAACCCAATGGAAAACAACCAACTCTCCCTGTTTTTTTCAGTTTGTTTTCCTTCCATTTTTAATAATTATTTGTACCCTCGCTCTGGAAACACACAGGCTGCTTGCACACATTCAGACATTCATGCTATGAGCACAATAAGCCTCATTTAAACCATGGCCTACATAGTGCAGACTGTCCGACTTGACTGCCCTCTCTGTAAATAGGTCAGTTCATACGACTGGTCAGACAGATTTGGCAAGATTCAAGGCTGCAGGGCATGCGAACATGTGTCTTTGTGTGTGTGTGTGTGTGTGTGTGTGTGTGTGTGTGTGTGTGATGTGGAAAATGTCCTCTCGGAGCTTGGTTCTTGGGTTAAGCTTTCTTGTAGACAGATTTCTGTTGCAAACAGCATTAAAGCCCAAAGCGGAATCATAAATGTAGGATTTTGTCATAAAACACTTTGAATTTCTGCCTCTTGTGACCATCTAAGCATAATAACCGTTTTTGTCTGTTCCTTAATCCTTCAGGAAAACCCCCGTCTATTTTTGGATCACGAAGTGTAGTTTAGAAAACACTCATTTAGCAAATAAGTGTTTCTTATTGTGTTTTTCTGTGGCAGGGTAAATAACCCCTCATCATACACTTAGGCTGATGTTTGAAGCTATATTAGGCAATGATGGGAATCTATGTGGTTGTTTTTGTCTGATGTGTGTGACTCACTGTTGGACTCTGTGAAGGATGTATAGAGGATTTAACGGCTTTAAATAATGAGGATCTACCTGTTTGTAAGATCACCGTTTCTGCATGAACAGGATTTGTGGTCTGAGAGTTGTAAATCAGAGATTTTGTCAGACTCCAGGAATGATGGAATGTTTCTCCTTTGGGTTTGTTTACATGGATGTGCGTTGTTGCAGTTGCTGCTTTGATCCCTAACAATGATTAAATATGTTTTGTTTTTTGAAATCACTTTGTTAAACAATATTCTTTCACCTGCAAGGCGGTAAACGACTTTAAAAAGTTCAGTTTCATATTTGTAACGCAGATGAATATCTGTGGTGGGGGGTCTTAACTTGAACTGGGCTCAAGTCTTTTTTTCTTTGTCTTTTGTCCCCTCTGGACAGTGTCTCCCTGTGCAGAAAGCCATGTTGCCCATAGCAAAAACCACCACTGTTTACCACACAGTCAATCTATCATCTGCATGGGAGATCGGTTACTGCTAGGTGCATTCAGATATGGTCAAAAACAACACCACAGCTGTTGTCTTTTTTTCCTTTGGAGGCGCACATACTAAGTGTGTAGTTGCAGCTATAAATAGTCTATGCTGATTTCCAGAGGACAGCAGCCATATGAGCTTTGGCAGGCAAGGGCTGTAAGATAAAAATTTTTAGCTTATAGCACTGGTCCTACAGAGGTTGCTGGTTTTGTAGCGGAGACAAAAAAGTTGTAGCACCAACACAAAATGTAGTTTACAATCTTTTAAAACCAACTGCAGCGCATCTCATTACTTAAACACACAATCGATAGAAATGCTTACGATGTACGCACAGCAACAAGAAATATTTTAAATATTTATTTCAGTGAAAAATTTAACATATTAGCTTTATTTATATTTGTGTGGATGTATTTAATACATAGGTGTGCGGATATGCACTGAGAAATGTGAGCAATTTAGGTCATAATGCAATACATATAATATAATAGAAATTCCTTTAATTGTTCCACACTGGGGAAATACAAACATCATGGCAGCAAAGTGACAAGATAAAAACATAAGATGTAAATTACAGAATAAGGAAAAACGATGTACAGTAAGGGCAACATTATAACACCAAAATAGTGTGAAGTTATTAAAAACAACATACTCTAGTTCAAGAAATGTGTAACAGAGGATAATTAAAAAATATTTACAAAATATACATGTCTGTTTGTGCGTTCAAGAACAGGGTGTTTCCAAAAAGATACAAATAAAAACAAGAGATGTGTAATAATGGACAGCCCTGAGCATCCTCTTTGTGAGACTATTTTGAAATGAGACAACAGTGCAAATAACAGCAAGCATATTAACACTTATTGAGTTTGTTGGGAGCAGTGATGATTAAACACTAACAGCTGCTATTATAATAAATGTTACTCACCAGCTGCATGGCTGTATTTAAAGTGCAGGTTCCAGGTTAGAGTCCCCCTTTAACCACTGTCTAGAGAAATATATTAGCAACCGTTTCTAAATAAAAAACTTACTTGTACATTCATTATTTTAGCTTTTGGAATCATTTTTGTGAGCAGATTTAAAGGTCTTATATAATGGAAAATCAACTTTTTGGAGCTTTTAACCATGTTGTAATACAATTTTCTTATAAAAAAAAACCCCTGCCAGAGTGGTTTTTGGCTTAATTCACGCATTTCTCAGTTAATCCTCATGAATCCTGCACTCTGAGCAGCTGCACCGCCCTCTCCTGAAAAACAACTGACTCATGACATAGTGACGTGTTTTACGTAACTGTGTCGAACCGGGAGGTGCCCAATGTGTCCGCGCTGCCCCTGCAGATTACAACACACGCCCCCTTTTTCACAGGTGCGATCTGCGACAGTCCGAAGAAAGACACTAAGCGCCACCTTTTTTATAGTATTGTACTTTCTAAAATGGCTCGGCGAATCTGCGCATTTGGCTGCAAGAACTACAGGACTTTATTCAACATTCCAAAAGAACAGCCCAATCGCCAGGAATGGCTGGAATTTCTCTCTGGAATCCCGCATCTAACCAGCTACAACATGTTTGTTTGTGACCGTCATTTCACTGATTTCTGAAACCTGCTTTCCGAACCTCGGCCAGTACCAAACCGGACTGTCTGAGAGATTAACTCTTGCAGCTGGATCAATTCCAACAACAAAAGACGCCTGATGGAGTGGCCAGAGCAGTAAGTAAACGCTAGCTACATGCTAACACAATGTGTGTTAGCCATTTATGTAGCTGATTATGTGAACTCGCTGCACCCAGGCCGGGGCTCAAAGCTACGTCATGAAAATGGGCGGCACTCACAGGGGGGGAGGCGGGATTTTAGTGAAACTGAGCGTGTTACCTACGAGTCGAAGAATAACTCCAGCATATAAATTATATTTCAGGAAAAATGAATACTATATAATGCCAACGGTAACATTTTATCCTATATATGCATATCCCAGACAGTGAAAGCTGTAAAATGGCATGATATAGGACCTTTAACCTCTGCCAGACTGGAGTTAATGTAGCAGAAGGGATTCCTCGATCAATAGAAAACTAGTGATTTTAATACAGACTCTGATACAAAACTTAATGTTAACAACTAAACATATGATTGAGCACAACCATACAGCTGTGAGCCTGCTGCGCGCCCCAGAGAACAGAGAGAGACCAGGTTGAAAATTAATGGCCAAAACAAAACATTGCTAAGTGAAGCTAACATTATTAGCTTGGGTGCTGCAAACTGGCTATACTGTTTATTTTACAACCCACATATCACATTGCTTCTAATCATTGATATCATTCTTTCAACAAATCTGTAATTAGATGTTGGACAACAAGACTTACAATGCATAGATCCCGTCTGCATAGAGCTAAGCAACGGATCGATCCGTGATCGTGTCTCCCGCCTGCTGCCGGTCCAGAAACAGCAACTGACAGCAGCCCCAATGAAGCCGTATGCTCCGAAGGCACTCCGGCTGGTGTGACTCGCAACTCATCTTTGCTTTGGTATCCCATGTTATGCTCCATCACATCACTGGGATTTTAATCCTCTGGTCTGAAGTGATTGTTTTTCATAGCCAAAGCAGAAGTTAAGTCCAGTCTTTTCAGCTGCACAAAGCACACTTGGGGACAGAAGATGTCTTGACCGGCTGGTGTTTCTACAGCCTCGACAAACATTTACAATTTTTAAGAAAAATTAAAGCAATCCAAAACTTGTGAACACACTAACATGACCGCTAGACATAACTACCTACTGAGCTGAGGCAACGCATAGCATATGACTCCCCCGTCTTACGTCACAGGTCAAGCTTATGAAAGTTTTGAATTAAAACATGGAATACTCACAATAGACTACAGCCACTATGTAGCATCACTTCATCTGTCGCGGTCGCATTTTCAGTAAGAGAACAAAAAAACAAGCAGCTTGCAAAGCTGTCGGATGAGTTCTAGGTATGACAAAGAAAGGTTTTTTTTTTTCCCGTCGCACATGCAACATGTCGCACTCTATAGCCCTGGCAGGTTAATGGCTTTGCTGCCCAGTTTCTGTATCCAAGCTTATAGCAATCTGTGCATCCTTACCTAGTCAGCTGGTATACTTGAGAACAACTTCTTCACTAAACCCTACAAGAAAACAAAAGATTGTACTAAATGGAACCATACATAAAAAAGCAAAAGAGGCTGCTTCAAATGCATGCACAAACATTCTCGAATTACCATCAGGTTGCTAAAAATCAACTTTTAAAACTGAAATCAAATGCGAAAAAACTTTCATCAGTTCTTTATAATTCATTTAGAAATTAGAAAACCATTAGATTAGATGAACTGGTTGTGAATTGAAAATGTACCACCTACCTTAATACACTTGGAGGGTTATCTTGGGTACAAGTCAAGTTGCTCTTTGGTCTGATTTAGAAAAATAAATGGGTGATTCATGATGTTTAGTCTTTATTTGTCAAAATTTCTCAAGAACTTGTTTATTTCTAGTTCTTTCTATCCGTTTTTATTTAAAAGCCTCTACTAAATCTTTGAACCAGCTCCAGATCAACTAATTGCTTTGGCTCTTTGTTCCCCAATTTTGCGTTATTGCTAGGGATGTGTATTGGCAACAATCTTGTGATACGATATGTATCACACAGGGAAGGCGATACGATATATTGCGATGCTATGATTAAGACTATATATTGTGATTTTCAAAATTAAATTTAACTGTAGAAAAATTGTCACAGCATTCTAAACATTTTAACCTGTTTCATACTTTAACACATTCAGTTTTATTACTAGATCTAGTTGATCCACTGGAACAAAGAAGGTGAAAACAGCCACCAACTACCAGTCATACTTTTATTTTTACTACAAAAATTACTGTCATAATTGATGGTTCCATTCTAATCCTAAAAATGAAAATTGGTACATTGCTTTTGGTTATTGATACAATATTGTGACATAAAATATCGCGATATATCGGCGTATTGATATTTTCTTAAATCCCTACAAATTGCTGTTTCTAAATCCATAAAAAAAACACTTTGAATTACTTACCTATGTGATGATGTTGATGGTGGTTCAGTATATTTGAATAATTCTGGAGATATTAACCACAAAACTGCTCAAATCCATGTACATTTTTATTTAACTTTCTATTCTCTGAAGATTCTATCTTTTACCTTATTGTGTTTGATCTCTGGATGGATCAGATGATTCCTATTTCAGGGGTTAAAACCCTGAAGCCAGAATAACAGATTTTGTTTTTTGATTGTTAGCTTTTAGCAGATCCTTGAAAATCACCCTAAATCATCGGATATCAAAATGGAAACAGAAATATCCTCAAGGCAGATACCACATGATGCATAATCTATTAAACTTCCTAAAAAGTCATTTATGACCAAGACAGTAAAAGTAAACAATTTCAAGGGTAAAAATGAGCAGCACCTCTTTGAAACCCATTAGTTTTTCCAAATGTAAAACCCAATCTTTACTTCCTCTGTCATTTTTCAGGTTTGGGGTAATGTATTTTTTTTCATTTAACCTCAATTTGTATCAGAATGAATTTCTGTAAGTAAATGTTATTAGTCACAGATGAAGGGAGGAGTGATTATTGCAATTCTAGCCATAAGAGAGAGACTTCCTTCCTGTTTCTAATAATGTCTCTGCGAGGCTTACTGCATGTATACATACAGACAATAACTTCACCCCTTGTAGCTTTTTATGCATGCGGCATGAACCATGTACAGAAACTTAAACAGTTTGCATGTTTCAGACTCCCGTTTACATTGAGACCATTTAGCTAGAACAGAACAGTTTTCTTATTTTTGAGCTTTACTTTCTCACAGACTTGATCTATCAGGGGGTACACCCCAACAGTCCTCTGAAGTGGTAACTTTACCACTGATATAATCTAGGCGTGTTGTGGTTCGGCAGCTGAACGATAAGCTATGTTGGCATCAGCTGATCTCCCTCTCATTTCTTTGCGCCACAGGCTGCAGATGGTCACAAAGCTGGCTCGTCAGATAATCTTAGGGGCTTGTATTTTTAGGTGTGGACGTGTTAACGCTTTTGGGCAGTGGGGCTTCTCAAAACGGCTAAAAAAAATGTTGTACCAACAGAATAATTCTGGAAAGTGTTGGCTATTGTGCAGGACTGACGAGCTTTTACATGCAGAGCAGGACGTCTTCACTTGAATATGTTGAAACCAAGACTTCAGCTGTTAGCGAAGAGCTGTGAGTAAAAGCAGAAAAGAGTAAAATATGTCAGGGAAGCTTTCAATACTGTTCAAATTGTTTTAGGCTACTAAAGGGTGTACTGTAATGCAGAAAAAAGAACAAGCTTAGATTTGCAACAGATGCTAAATACAGAAAACTGTCAATCTTGAAAATAAGCTTACTTCATGAATTATCTTTAATTTAAAGAGAAAACGTTTCCCTTCAGTCCCTCTGCCCAACAGTGGCTGCCTTCAGTGCCTCCCTCTCATGCAGCAGGACAATACCACACTTATGTAATGGGAAAAATAAAGAAATTCAAAGAGTCTCAAAGGAAGATGAGGAAGGAAGAGAGGTTAAGACGGGGTGAGAAGGAAAGGATAGCGGCTAACCGCAAAAGCCTCGATGTTTTATCTCAACAGCTGTTTAAGAACTACATATTCTGCATTCGCACTCTTTCTACCTCCACTGACTGAGAAATGCATCTTCTTGAAATTAGCTGTACTACCCATCATAACACCAGATAGGTTGCGTGTGAAGCTGATTTAAAATGTGAAAACTAGCAATGCTGATGATCATGTACATCAATTTCAAATGATTTTGATGTACAAGTTCTGCTGTTCTTCCTGTTTCAGCCTAAACGTAGGAGCTGTTATCGTTTGATGACCTTCTTGCTGTAAAAGGCCATATGTAGCCTTGATAAAACCTTTAAGAATGACCTTTAAGTAAGAACGGATAATCTGTGTTAATTTACAAGTGATCAGTGTTGAATCCAACCAAAGAGATTACCGATTTGCTAGATTTCTTTGGTGCTGCCACATGACACCTTGTTGCCCTGGTTAAGCAGCGTATCTTTACTAAAACGGCACCAAATGGCAGACATCGGTGAAAAGAAAGTTGCGGCTATCAGTGTGAGATACCTTGCTGTGTTTGAACATAAGATTTGCAATATTTCTTGGCAGCCTTTGATTATTTGGCTCTCCAGAGTTGTAAATCATGAAAAAAGAATTTTGATTTGAATGTAGAATATTCCAAAATGCTAACATGTCACAAAGTAACGGCAAAGTAGTTTTCATATTTTTCCTGCTGTTTACATACAACCTATGTTACATAGTGTCTGTGATGTCAACTAGTTGTTCATGAACTTTAGCATTTCAGCCATCAGTGTTTTAGTTTTTGAGTTTCTGGTCTGACAACCGAGAGCTCATATACAGTTGAACAGCATTCCCAGCTTTAGGTGACGGAACAGGCTTTCCACTAAATATGAGGTTTCTGGTTCAGTTGATGTTCCCTCCAAATTCTGGGAAAAGTAAATGCCAAATTATTTCCAAAGGCAGCGGTGTAACTAGTAATCCATGTGTTGGATGTACTGGATGCAACTTGTCCAACACGAGTAAGCTCAGTTCTTAAACATACCCTTTTATTTTTTTTCTAAATTATGAATAAGAAGAAGAGTTTAGGCCTTCTGATTTCAGTTTTATCAGTATTACCTTGTTTAATAAAATCACATAACTTTTTACAAATGCTTAGATTGAAGGAAGTTACACTGAGGAATTGTCAATTTATCTATTGTAAGAGTTATTACTGTGTTTTGTCATTATCTCTGAGACGCATCCTGTGTCTCCAATCCCACTGGTGCAATGCAACTAGTACAGCTTGTTTTGTTCTGTCCTCAGTACAGTCAGTACAACTGAGTAGCTTTAAACTCCAGTAAAACACATTGGTCTAGATTAGTACCTTGACTTTGTTCCAGCCATCCATCTATCAGCTGCTTCTGGGGTCCCACTTGCCAAAAAGACCCGATAGGACTCCTCCTTCAGCTTGACAGCATGCCTCACCACCGGTGTCCATCAGCATGTTCAAAGGTTGCCGCCGTGACACGCACCAACCACCTTGCAGCCACCGCTCCTGTCAGCCGCCTTGACAATAGAGGCACAGAACATGGCCCGCTCGGGTTCAATGTCCCTCGCCTCCCCCAGGACATGTTAGAAGTTCTGCCAGAGGTTACAGTTCAAGCTCCTTCTGACAACACTTGAAGTTGAAGTGTTAAAATAAATATACATTTTAGAAGGAAGAGATTATAACATAAGGTTGCTATTTTTAGCTTTCACTGTTGATTGAGTTAAACTGTTTTTATTTTACTTTGTAAGATGGTTGCTTAAAGGAGATGAACTAAGCATTTTATAATGATGTAAAAGAAATGTTTTACATTGCATATCCACAGTGTTTAGACCTCAGCTCAGAGTAAGATGCAATGGTTATGTTTTTTCCTTTAAAGGAGGAGTGGCACGTTCTTCTTATGCAGAAAGAGCAATTCTGAGGTCCTGTACATTAATAATTTTACCTGAAATAGATCTGTAAGTTCAATAAATGATTTATACTACCTATTTGAAATTTTGCACTCACAGCATGTCCGCACTGAACGCCTCGAAGAGTCTCGAACACGCCCCCTTCAACACGCTGCCGTCAACGTCATCACAACATTCTCCAGTCGCATGGGGACGAAGCATGATAGTACTGTAGCATCGGTGCGCCGGACTTTTGGAAGACAGGCATATCTTTGGGTTTACTACGGCCACCCAGGACATGGTACAAGCATAAGCATTTAAACCCGTCTCTGGCCCTGAAAGTGAAATATTGGATGAACCGGAGGGCGTTCAGCGGCTCGTTGAAGAGCTACTACTTTCCACAGGTGCTACCCGATTGCTGCTGACGACCCTCTGCTTTAGTGCTCTGGGAGCGAGGGAGGGAGGGCTGTGGAGAGACGTGGGCGGTAATCAAAATTTAGGGGCGTTGCTGGGAGGTTAGTGCTCAACATGGCGGCCTAGAGACTTTATAGATATTACTCAAACATACATAAATTAACCTAAAACACTTTAGGCATGGTTTTTAAGGAGGGAATGGCATAAGAATGTGATGAAAAGCTTTAAAAAGTGGATTTTACTTGCCACCCCTCCTTTAAGATACAAATACATGAGTGTGAGTTCTCCCTCACTTTGTTTTCAAGACACACCTTCTCACCAGGTGTAGATCTCAGCCGTCCTCTCTGCCTCCTCATTACTTCGTCACTCACTCTGCTGTCTTTGTCTCTCTCTCTTTCTCTGTGTTTTCAGTCTAAGATGCCCTAGGCGGGAGAAGGACATGTAAATGGCTTCCAAAGTAAAAGATGCTGTTGTTTGGTACCAGAAAAAGGTAAGAAGCTTATTTTTTCATTATTATTATTATTATTAAACATGCTTTCCAATTCCAAACAAGAGAAACTAGTCTTTTTTATTTATTTATTAAGATTTATGGTAAGTCTGCAGGGATGGCATGGTAAATGTTCAGCTTCAAAAGCATTTCCACATTAGGTGCAGGAAGTGCTATTCAAGTCAGGTTTGCTTCAAAAATCTGCAGAGCGATTAATCTTTTTCACAGAGCTGTGGTGTGTTTTTGCCAAGAAGAGTTCACTGGACAAAATAATACACTTCATCTTATACCATAGCTGTATATTCACTTTCCAGGGTTTATAACAGTAAAATATACTACTGCTTAAACTAGAAAGTGCTGCTGAATTTCTTGTGCCTTTTCCAGCTCCACGCATGCGGAAAGCCAAAATGTTTCAGGCTCAGTTTGTGCCAGGCTGGTGTTGTGTGTCCTCTTATTCCATGGTGTCAGATATCTGATCTTCTGCTGTACTCTGCAGTTCTCGGCTTACACTCTCATCTGCATCTCTGTCAATACAATCTCAACTATCTCCTTTTTGCTCTGCCTGTTCTTGCTCTAAAAACCTCTGCCTGTGTCTTTCATCCTTCCTCTGAGGTCCTGTTTGCGCTTGGCTGATGTAGATTTTGAACCACCCAAACAAGACATAACTCAAGTTTTAGACTTTAATCGAAGGTCTTTGTGCAGTGTTTTCTCTAATATAGCTTCCTCCAAGCGGTGTTTTAAATCCTTAGTTCATTTTGTTTTGAATATAATTACAGGGAATATTTAATATAAGTGTTCAATTGGAAGTCTTAAATATAATATATGTCTGGACAAAAATCAGAGGGCATACAGATCAAAGCTGATCACTTTTAAAATGTATCTTGTTGCATGAGTTATGTGTCAAAAAAGCTTGTCTGGGCAGAAGCATCACTAGAGACGACAGCATCTGAGTCAGATGAATAAACCTTTCTAAGAAGCAGTCACACCTGGTTATTTCCTAGATGCGTCACTCAGATATGGTATTTCTGTTTTCTCCACCTTGAACACCTGAATAAAATGCAAACAAAAGCATGTTTGTGGATCAAAGTAAGACGTCAAAAATACAGCTGTGATCAACACGTGATTGGCATGCGTTAAAAAACAAATATTGACATTCAGTCTCCTTTGTTGACAATGTAGAGAAACGGGATGAGTACCAGAAGGAAGTAAAGAGCTGAAACCCTGCCAAATAAATAAAAACTGCCTTTAGGAGATTCTTGAGCTCCATGCGGAACTTGACTGGTGGAAACAGTTCAGTCTTGGGATTATGAAAGTGACGTAAGCATGGGTCAGTATGAGCTTAGCATGAGATAACCTTTAAAAAAAACAAAAAAAAAACCCAATCAGTTTCAGAGTATTACACAAAGATTCAGAACATGATCTTTTGCGCCCAACATTTATTTTTTGCTTAAAATTTTAAGTAGCTTTCAAATGAGCTACCAAAACCAAATTGACCTTCAGTTAAAAAGTAACAGCTCCCCTAACCTTAAAACGGGGTTTTGTCTCCTATAGCGCCAACTACTGTCATTAAAGGTTGGCAATAATTAGGTTTTCTACATCACAGTGGAGGAAATTTGCTCCAGTATTTGTGGAATTCAAAAATATGTCATTGATCTCAGAGGGATATTAAGTAGGAATTGTTCTGATTCAACCACACTGGAAGTTTTTTTAAGGATGAATGAACTGTTTAAGGCCACGCCACAGCTTCTTAGTCAAGTTTAGGCCCAGATTTTGACTAGGCCACTTTAAAAAAACGTCTTCACTTTTTTTAGATTTTTTCTCAGCCATTTAGAGGTGAATTTGCAGGTGTGCTTAATTAGTATGGATTATGAGCTCTGGTGCATAACCCAAGTGTCCCTGAGATTAAGGTCAGAAATTGATACCGGGACATAGCAAGTTTAGGGCAAGTCACCCGAATCCTGAAGCTGTAAGAAGCCCCAGACCATAGCATTATTATTATACCTCCATGTATGATGGTTGGTATGAGGCTCTTATTCTGAAATGCTTGTTCAGTTGTTTTTTTGTTTTTTGTCATGTAAGGCAATGCAAACCTTTCAAAATGCCACTTTTCTGTATTTTTTTGAATGAAAACTTAGTTTGATGATCTGAAACACTGAAGTGTGATGATAAAGCAGAACCAGAAACCATCTGTAAGGAGATGAAAACTTTTTTCACTGCTCTGTGTCTTCGTAACAGTACCAGACCCATGTCTAAATTGATACGGTGTTGAGGAAAGTTTCTCAGGTCTTTGTAGCAATACTTGAAACCAAAGATTTTTCTTTTTACCATTACAGATTTTTAACAGGTCATTTGTAATTATAGGCTTACCATTAGTCTGAACTATTCAGACTCAAAGTGAAGAAAGAAATCTAGCTCAGTGAATCAGCCCACAGAGACTCGCATGACTGCTGAATTATTTAATTGTCCTCCTTCTTAGTGCTGGGAGCTCCTTAAACCAAACTTCATTCACATAAGTATCAAATTGTCTCTATTTTCCACTTGTTCACTAATCTTTCCAAACACAGGAGGTGTATAAACTGGAAGATCTAGACAGGGGGAACATGGTATCTTAATTTGAGCTATCCAGATGTTTTTAAATGGTACCTTAGTAAATAATCTTTGTGGCTTCTTTCATGTTTAAGACTGATTCCGTCATCTGCAGCCTTGCAGTCTCTCTGCGCCACAGGCGATGAGTCATGGTGTATTTCTGACTCCGTGTCTGGACGCAGGCTGCAAATAGACTCAAATCGGTTTTATGTTCAGGCCACTTTTTCCTCTGACTACAGAGTTAAGCCCAGATCCCAGCAATAGGACATGCACTGAATCTGCTGGATGCCAGATAGTAGCATTTTAATGTCTGGCTCTGTGCACCCAAGCAGTGAAAGCATTTTTAGTTTAGTTTGGAGATGAATTGGCCTTATTGTGGGGATTTTGGTTTACACTACGCTAACCTGTCTTTAAATCACACATTTATTGTTAGATAAAGCTGCTTTTGGTTTATTTATCTGGTGAATTTATGTTTTGAAGAGAGAAGTTAAGCCACTCACTGTGTTGGTGGGAGTTGTGAATGTTAATGGCTTTACATAAGTGCAGAGTGTTGGTGTGAAGATTCCCTATGGATGCAGTGGGATGTTTGTGGAGGATGTTTATATTTAGACAAGAGGGGAACATTTACACATTAACTAGTATC
Source organism: Valencia hispanica (assembly GCA_963556495.2). Taxonomy (NCBI): domain Eukaryota; kingdom Metazoa; phylum Chordata; class Actinopteri; order Cyprinodontiformes; family Valenciidae; genus Valencia; species Valencia hispanica. The sequence goes on along the minus strand of OY747722.1, from coordinate 17,840,980 downwards.
ACGGTTTTAGTTGTGGGTTTTGCTGTATTACGCAAATACAGGGAGCTGGCAGACTAGTTTGTACTCATCCACCCATTAAAAACATACAAATGGGTAACAAAGACACCAATAATAAACTCGCTCATGTCAATCATCTAAATATCAGTTGCTAGATATTTGAAAGTCATGCAGCTAAGATATAGTTAATATTTCAATGACAATGTCAGATGGGATGTACTTAAGCTTCTCATCAATGTACTTCTTCTTTTTACTCACCTTCAGTTTATTTTTATTTTTATATCTATTTAGCCGCAGATGGTAATAAACGTCAATAAAAATATGTACCGTCTGGTGGTTTCTCATGGTTATTTTAGTTTAATAAGGGGTCATAATTTTCTACATTTCATAGGTGTTCACTCACCCAAACGGGAATCTGAAACCTACTCAATAGAAATGGGGTGTAATATAAAATGTTTGGTGAAATACAAGATATAGAAAAATCTACATATTTGCTATGGTTCAACACGTGTGTCTAAAATGTAAATAAGTCGGACAAAATGGTGTAAAATGGGGATACACAATGTCAAATTAGTACTATGATCTTTTTAGGTTTGAGACTCGGGCCAACGGGGTAAATATTATGTTGACATACAATGCATTAACTCATAAAGCTTCCACTCATACTATAATTTGTAATATTGCACACATTATTGTTACAATAATAATATCCTTGCAATATATAGTGCCGTTGTAGTTGGTACTGCATGCAACCTGTCATCCATTTATTGGATTTAATGCAATTTGAAGGTGCAAACTATTTAATTTCAATCAGGTGAAATTAAGAAATAAAATATTTGAGTTGTGGTTTCACTTAGATATTTTAATTCATGATGTTGAAGGCATTTTTTGTGGCCTACAAATTATTTTGTTGAGCTAGAGAATCAGGGGTTTCCCAATTCCCAAGCAGTCTTGTTTACACTATGCAGTTATGTTCACAGTGAAAGAGAGACTGGATTGGCTGCTGCAGCCTCCTGTGCTCAGTCAAATCTGTGCAAAACAGAGACCTGGGAAGAGACGAGCTGGAAACACCCGGAAGCAAACGTAATTTTCCAAGCACCAAGTTTACGAAGCAGAACAACTTTTTCTGTCCGCTTTTTTGTTTGTTTATGCACCAGAATTAAACATTTAAGTAAAATTATCAGCTAGTCCTATCAACATACTTTCGTGTTCTTTAGGTGTTTTAAAACAAATATTGTTGGTGACCTGCTCTGTGTCTGTTTATCCTATTTCACACACACACACATTTCTGAGCTTAAAATAAACCTTGCACACTACAAACAGCCTCTCTGTGTCACCATGGTGACCATTTTAAACAACCCACCACTTAATGCAACAATCAGCTGTTCAGCACAGATTTGTTCTACTCATTTTATCACCAGATTTTCACACTCGTAAATAAATCCTATTCTCAGGATGCGTCTTGCTTTAGGTGTTTATTGCAAACAAGGGATCAGAAATTCTTAAATAAGTTCTTTTCTAATGTTATCAAATGTTTGCGCCAACGTGCCCTCAAATTCCTTGGCATATCATCAGGACGTGCAGAATAGAGAACGCCTTTTTCAGGGACGTCATAAAACAGGGAGCCTTTCCTAAGAAACAAAACCTTCATGCAGTAGTTTCAATTTGCATAAATGTTCTGTAAAATAATGTTAGTAATGAGATGGAAATCAGTTCTTAGAGTTTAATAAATGCCAAAAGTGTGACTGTTTAGTTACATTTTTTTCACCTTATGTTTAAAGTTCTGAATTTATCTCCAAACCCAACAACATTTGAGCTGTCATTATTTATTTTTGGTCTGACATAACTGGTATTTTAATAAAGTATTAATAGGCTAAGCAATAAAGGATAAATCTTAAGCTGTTTCATATTGATATCATTATTTGGTGTGACATTTCCACCTCCTCTACATACCACAGCAAACTGAATGTTTACCTGTTTACCTGCAACATGTGACCGCACCTGAACACACACGTGCAAATATGTAACTTTGACGAAAGGGTGAAAGGTTGACAGAGGGAGGTTTGAAGACTGGAAGGAAGCAGGAAAAAGAGGGTATCCAGTCCATACTTGACATCGAACCAATCGTAATACATAACGGGAATGTTGATGGGGTCTATTTATGTTTGCTATGATTTATTTGGGTGCAGAAAACCTGACAATAACTTTCTCTTTCTATATATGAGTAAGGAAAGCTTCCATTTTCTTCCTTTACATCTATGCAATATCTATTTTTAGTAATTTCTTGGTTTTTCATTGGATGAAGTGTTACAAGTTCATAAGAATCTGGATAAAATTCAACCTTTTTAGATAAACAGTAAAACATCTGTAGCTATTCAGTGTTTAAATGGAGAGCTGTATCAATCACTCAATTAGAGATCAGAATTGCCCTGTACATCACGTATCTTAAATTAAATCAGTCATTTAAAGGCACATCTCTCTAAACCATAAAAGCTATAACATTGTTTTTCTGCTGCTTTAATTGGTGTAACTATATCAAAATTATGTTGCAATGTGAATTATTAGGTACTAACAAAGTAGCAGATTAATACCAAATAAATCAGAGCGGCAATTAGTGTAAAATGACACACGTCTCTGTTGAAACGTTGCCTCATTAATGATCATTGTCTGATCTGAGAGCCCGCGTGTACCAGATGCTCTGATGATGCTACATCCCTCTTGTCCGCTAAATAAACAGATCATTATCATTTGACCTTGATGGTCGACTCGTTTTAAACACAGCTGACATTTCTGCTCAACCTTTTCTGTTTATTGTAATGCGAGCGTTTATTTCTAACTAAACCGGTTCCTGCGTATCGCAGATGTAGCTGTTATGCAACTCCCGTCCAACTGTTGTCATGATGCCACCAGCCATGCTGCAGCAGTGCAATGCTCTGCCTGGTCGTCTTTCCTGTTGGTTCACTCTCAGCTGTTATTTTGCCTCTCAAATCACTGAAGCTTGAGATTTAGCTTCTTTCAACCAGCATGAATCATTTTTCTACTTCTTTTTAGGCTTATGTTTATATAGAGATGCTGTTTCTTAAGGGCTTTGCCAGCAAAGGGCTGCCTTATTTTGAGAAGAGCAGATAGTGATGTTGGGATAGGTGGGTAAGGATAAGAGGATTTAATTTGTTCATTCTCAGCTACTTAATGACCTTAAGATGTAACAAATGGTGGTTTTCTTTTTTTTCTATACCTGTGTTCCTCTTCATCAAACTCCCTCCTCCTTCATATTCATTTCCTTGGATGATGTAATGATTTGGCATCGCCTCAGCAACCTGCAGATCTGGCTGCTTCTCCCAATAAATACAATCAGGCCAGAACTTTAAAGCAGCCGAACCAGTAGCAACAACCAGGACCAATAAAGCCAGAGTGTCATGCCTGTAGTCTGTAGAGAGCTGTTTTTTTAATAATCTGGGAGTGGAGCTCCTTATGTGTGAGTGGATAAAGTCAATGTTTAATCATAAATAGATGTGCTCTGGTCAAAGTTTTGCAGATGATTTAGTTTAAAACTGAGTTTTGCTCATATAAAACAAGACCAAAGTATTTAGTTTGCATCATAAACTGTCATTAACATATTAGTTATGCACAAGTAGTGAGGTTAACATAAATAAAACTTTCTTTGAAAAAAGTACAGCAAAGTTGCTCTATTTGACACAGCCTTCCCGTTATCCGCTGAAGTCTTACACTCACATCTTTGAACTGTCAAGATTCCTCAACATGTCCTAAGGAATACTGATTCCTTGCGGTTAATAGGGCTGCACCATAATAGGAAAACATGCCAATTGCGATGTTGGTTGTGATAAAGTGTTGATCTTTCTGCTTAATACAGACCCCAGATGATAAGTAGTCTTGGCAGCTGCTTGAAGAGGAAAAGAACATCATCTGCGGTCTTGAATTTTAACACACTTTTAGTTTTTTGATGACTACCACCTTCTAAAACAATTAATGCTACATGAAACAAATGTCAGCTAATATATTACAGACATTAAGAGCCTGAATGCATGATACTTAAATAATTTGCTAACATTTATCTGAGTCGAGGAATTTATTTGATATGCATATTGCATAAACAGATGGCAACAGTAACAGTTAAATATATATGATCTATTTAACATCTGCTGTCAAATTGATTTTAAATTATCTGGAGGGGATTAAAAACAAGCCAGAGTAAACAACTTTTTACATCTCTGTGCTTCTTCTGACCTCACTCGTACTAAAAACTGTTTACTCTGAGTCATCTCCCCTCAGTATTGTGGTGTTGCTGTAGGATGGCGGTTAGTCACCAGATGATTTCTCAGTTCGTCGCCACCCAGATCTCAAATCTGATCAGTATTTTCTAGCTGTAATAGCTGAAGCTGTGTGATGATTCTTGGTTGTTTCTCTGAGTAATTAGTATTGCTACGTTGTTGTTTTTTTTGTTTTTTGTGGCTTTCATTGAAGTCACCACCTAATTTTGTCAGGCATCCAAACCATTTCTCGACAACAGTTTTTATTAATCTATTTGTTAGTTCTGGGATCTATTTTACTTATGACCTAAAAATCTGAAAATATCCAGGCTTACAGGTAGCCTACATTGTAGAGATAAACGGATTAGGTTTTAGCTTGCCAGAAAATTTGCCAATTAAAAAATTGCTGCCTCTGCTGTTGTGTATCCTCAAGGGTTTGCAGGGTTTCTACCTAAATTTACATACACATTATAATCCTGTAAAGAATGGTGGCTTAATTGGCTGAAATATGTTTTAAAACTGCTCCAACTTGACTGAGGTTTCTGTGTAGCGTAAAGACTCCATAAATGATCACGTCTGGCTTTAACCTACTGCAGTTTCACTGCAGTCAGCTGCTTACAGACAAAACATTCAAGAATTCCCCAGAAATCTAAAGATCATTATCATCAACATGGTTGGTGTTTATATACTGTTCAGATGAACTAATTTGTAAGCGGCCAATTGTTTAGCAGTGTATCGTTTGCAGGCATTTGTAAAAATCCAACAATCCTGCAAAAAGTCCTTCATAATCAGGATTATACAGTAGGCACTTTCTATTGTTCTCCTCTTCTTCTGTTTCTTCGTGTCCTTCCCCCCCCTTCTTTTTCCATCAATCATTAATGAGCTCTCATTAATGATGCAGACTTTCCACTGGCGAGCTCACAGCTTGACCCACAGTTGGTATGGGAGACAGTCTTTCACATGAGTGCAGTTATCTGCTCAGTGGTGCCACCCAGTTACCCTACATCTCTAAAGCAGGCGTTCTGTAGAAGAAACGCAGCGGCACTAGACCAGGAGATTGACTCAGGATGCACCGGTAGCCTTGGAAAGAGGAACTTAGTGGAGTTAGTCCTACAATAAAAAATACTCTGTATCATATCTAATGCTGTTTTGTCTGCCCATTAATGTTGAGCTCCAACAGATATTATTTGGTTGTTGTTTTAAATCCAAGTTTGAGATGTTTTTAGATAAGAAATATAAACAACGTAATGATCTCCAATGCGACCGAGGACATAAACATGGATGAAGGGTATCCCATAGCACAATTCAGTTCAGTATATTTATATAGCGCCGATTCACAACAGATGTCATCTCAAGGCACTTTACAAGAAAAGTCATTTCCATGCAATCATACAAACATTCCAGTTAATCTAAAAGTTTTCTATCTAAGGAATCCCAGCAGATTGCATCAGTCATTGGCACAGGTTGGGTTCAGATTCTGTTGACAACCTTCAGTATAAAAACCACGGGTTCAAAGTATTTGCACAAAGTTACAGCAACAAGTTATGACATCATCATTTATTTGAGGCAAAAAATAAACTGTGTAAGCCACGTGAAGCCATGGTATTTTTCCTTATCATAACCGGAGAATCTCGTACACTCCCATGCCTACTTCTGAGTGGAAAATAAAATGTAGGAATCTTCATTTAGCCTGCTGACCAGCAGTGCACAGGAAAGGATGGGTGTGGGGTATCAGTACTTGACTCTGTCCTCCGTTTAGAAGGAGAAAACTTTGGTTACTGCATCTTTTTCTGCTCAGCAACATGGAATTTGTTGGTTGAGGCTGAAGGTATTTTGTTTGGAGATTTGATCCAGAGATAAGACTTTGCATAATTTCTCTGGAGCTCTCTTCCTCGTGACCCACTGCTTTATTTATCTTTGCAGATCGGAGCCTACGACCAGCAGATATGGGAGAAATCAGTGGAGCAAAGAGAAATAAAGGTCTGTTACTTTTATGTTTGGATTATTTCACTCTTGCTTCCTATTTGTTCGTTGTCATTCTTTGCTTTTTCTCAGTTTCTCCTCATTTGTCAAGTTTTATTTCTCCACTCCGTCTCTCGCTCCATGTCGCTGTACCATTGGTTCTTTTCCGGTGCTTTTCTTTTAACTCTTTCCTCTCTGGCTATTTCCTCCTCCATCCATCCTTTCCTCCTCCTCCTCTGCAGTTTATTTCTCTGGTAAGTACGCAGCAGGGTCGATGATCCTCATGTATCCCACTGTGCATGTCTTCTCACCCACGCTGTAGAGTATGTGGTTGGTTTTTGACTAGAGCTGCAGTGTTGCATACTAACCCAGCCTGCGTTTTAAATGTAGTTAGAATTGCTGCAGCAAGGTTCACATGCAGTTAGAAATGGTGGGAGTTGTCTGGGTGGGACCACAGCAGGATGAGTCATGGAATCAGGGCAGCATCAGGGACAAATGTCTGCAGTGCTGAAGTTTTTTTTTTTTATACCACAGACTGCTGAAAGGCTTGTTTAGCTCAATGAAATATTTTAGGATCATACACTTCCTGCGTTTGTCATACGAATTATTTACCAGAACAACAGAGCTCGAAACTAGTTTACTTCCTAACTGACGGAGGTGTGAAGCCTGATTTTGTGCTGAAAATAAAATGTTATTTTGTGTGTTTGTGTGATTAGAACTGTGTTATAGCAGTGGTTGGTACCATGGTGTCGGGTTAAATGCCTAAGCTACAGAGTAATCAGGGAATGTTGTTTTTGTGTCGTTCATGAGGGCTCATCACGCTGCTGGGATCAGCCCTCCCTCGGCGCCTTGCTAAATTATTTATTCACATTACAACCACAAACTTTCTGTGTTTTATCTGGACCAAGTCCTGATTTATTGGATAGAGGAAGGAAAATGATTCCTGGGTTTCAACATTTTGACTAATAAAAATCAGGAAAGTGTGTCGTGCTTTTCTATTCAGCCCCCCGTTACAGCTGCACGTCCTCTGGGATGTGTTTCTACTGAGCTGAGTGTGGATCAGTTTGGATTCAGGTCAGGAGTTTATGGTCTTAGTCCTGCTGGAACGGTTTTCTTCCAGAATTGCCCTGTTTCAACTCTGACCAGCATCGCCACAGCATGATGCTGCCACCACCATGTTTCCTTGTTTTCCTCCACACTCTGGTCTCATCTGAGCATCATCTTCCACATGTTTCCCGCTTCACGGCTTGTGGCAAACTGTAAACAGGATTTATAATAACTTTCTTCCTGGCACTCTTGCGTAAAGGTCAGATTTTCGGAGACACAGCTAAAAGCTGTCTTGTCGACACATTCCTCCATCTGAGCTTTGAATCTCTCCTGATTCCCTCCTTTTATGGCCCTCCTGGCTGCTCTCCCTGAATGTTTAGGATAATCATGTCCTGTAATGAATAATTTGGAACATTTGCTGCTCTACTTTACAGTTTCCACTTCCAGATGATTGTTCTTTGAGGTGATCATGTGATTTAAACTTCATAACAGCCATGCTGTCTTCCTAGATCTTCATGATCACGTCTTCTCTAACAAACTGAATTTTTACTGAGATTAAATTACTTAAATGTCTTCTAAAGGCAATTTATTGTACAGGATTTTATTTAGCAGGATCAATGTAAAGGGGGCTGAACATGTGCCTTTTTTAGATATTTATTTATTGTCCTGATTTGTCGCATGAAATCCCAGTTAAATACTTTAAGATGTGTGTATCTAATGCAATGAAATGTCACTTTGGTGCTGCAGGACTATGCTCAGAAAGAAATAAGTTGTGGGGATAGTTAACTGCGTCTCTTTGAAAGCAGCAGCGACTTTTCTAAAACAGACATAAGCAACAGAAAGAGAGCCGCTCATAGGGCTGTGATTGACCTTGACTCTGCTCGCTCTGAGGTGTTTATCAGCCCTGCACAAGCGGTGTGTCCTCCTCACCCTTATGAAGGGGTAATTAAACCGCTTATAGGCTCATAAAAACGTTACCAATCACTCTCATAAATCTACAGAAACTGTTTGACGACACTTTACAGTAGCTCTATTTTTAGCACAATTCATTATCATTGTTTCTGCAGTTTTAAAGTTATCTAGTGTCTACAAACATTTAAAAAAAATTAAAGATGTGGAGAATTAGACTAGAGAGATAAAAACTATATGTCAGAATAGTTTATAATTTAGGGCTCTTTAAGCGTAATATGTGATCCAAATTCTCCAAATAGCTCCTTCACTTACAGCTGTTGTTGTTTGAAGATGGAGACTGATTGATGCTTTTCCCCAAAAACCGGAATTACATTATGTTTTATTATTAGGTTTGAGCAAACAATGGAAGAAACAAATAAAGCTGAAGGCAACTTTTATTAGTGAATGTAATGGATATCCGCTTATTAACGACATGGAAAATTGATTAATGCCCCAATAATCAGTGTGGGAACATTTTATTAATGTAAGTGGCTATAAATAGCACAGAGCAAATGGTTTATTAGGGACTACTGCAGTAAATCTACATCCAACAAAGTTATTGATCAGCTGCTGCCAGTCGAGTCGTACACACACTGATTACTCCTCCTGTTCTTGAAAGGTTTCATCCGTTCTGCAATCTGCAAGCAGTGTGTTAGCTTGTTGGGTGTGCCTTTTTAAGACGACTGTCTCAGTGTTGACTGATAACAGGACTTGATAGGTTTGTTTAAATGTTAGTATCAGACACATTAGTTTTCATTTCAACTATGAAAATTTGTTTTTTCTTTTTTTGCTCGAGTCCCATGAAAAGGTTTTCCCCAGTTAGTCTTCTGTTTGCTTTTTTCCCTGTTTCTGTTCATCAGACACATTTAATGGCAGATTGAGATAAACTGCGTAAATACAAGATAAAGTTTTCAAATGATTTTATTTTTAAACTGTCCAAACTAACCTAGGCCTACATGCAAATAACTGTGATTACTCCATTTTCTGGGTATCTTGAGTCATTATCAGGCCTAATTACTGCCAGACCTCTAGAATCTAATAAACAGAACCTGTCTGACAACATGAAGTAGGCTTCATGATGCCAATTTAAAGAAATTATGACATCCATCACTCTAGAAAGGATAACAAAGCCATTTCTAAGGCTTTGAGACTCTGAACTACGGTGAGAGCCGTTATCCACAAATGGAGAAAACAGGGAACAGTGGGGAATGTTCCCAGGAGAGGCAGACCTACCAAAATTACTCCAAGAACTCATAAAAAACTAATCCAGGAGGACTAAAACAACTAGAGGAGCATGCAAACACAGAAGGCATCCATGGCCAAAAACCCTGCTAACCAAAAAGAATGAAAATATTCTTTGTTGATGACAATATTCCCAAGTCCTTAGGGAATATTTTCTGTGGCGAGACAAAAGTAGGACTCTCCCTGTAGGTGAATGTCTGGCCATTAGCCAGGAGCACTTGTGTTATACAGCAGGATATTCATCCAAGCAGAACCACAGCAAGTCAGCTTCTGAAAGGCAAAATCCCCTAAAACACTTAAATCCAATGTTTTCCAGTGTGGCTAAATTAAAACCAGTCTGTAAAGCAAAGTGGGCAAAAATCCCTGCACACTCCAAAGACTCATTGCTAGTTAGAATAAACTTTTGATGGCAGTCCAACAGAGTCCGGTTTTAAACCTTTATTTTGTCTGTTTACCTTCAGCCACTCATTGTAAAGCTGCAGCACAGCGTTTCATTGAATCTGTGCATAAACACCGACCAGCCGTGTGCATCACAAGAGGAAGTGATACACTGGTGCAGGAAGTTGAGAACAGGGAAGGTTTATTCCCAGGATGGTAAACTGAACAAAGCCAGGACTCAGGCTGATGCCATGCAGCTGCTCTCAAGGAGCCATCAGAAACTGCTGAGTAGAGTCAGAGTAGATGCTGGACGTTGAGATAAACCCACTAGAAGTGAGTGGATGCATAGGCTGAAGGTTAGAACCTGTACTTGTTTTCACTGCACAGTGTGACCTCTGTGGTGTTTAAAGGCCTAGAGAGTTTGATTTCCATCTCTGTGTGGTGTTAACTGCGTCTCTGTCTCCCCCTGCAGGGCTTGAGGAACAAGCCAAAGAAGACTGGACATGTGAAACCAGATCTGATCGACGTGGATCTAGTTAGAGGTGAGATCCCTGTGGATTTGCCTACACAACATACACCGCTTCAATTGTTCATTATGGCAGGCTGCTTCAACCTCACAGTGAGCAGAGGGATCAGGAGGGATCTGTCTCAATAAGAGACAATTCTGTGCTCTCCTAGAAGCTAATAACCTGTAATCTGTTTTGATTGTCAGGTTCTGCGTTTGCCAAGGCAAAACCAGAGAGTCCGTGGACGTCCCTGACCAGGAAGGGCATCGTCAGGGTCGTCTTCTTCCCGTTCTTTTACCGATGGTGGATTCAGGTCACCTCCAAAGGCATTTTCCTTCTCCTGTTGGCTCTCTATCTGCTGCAAGGTAGGACTGGCCTCATTTCTCTCCAAGATGCTAAATTAAGACCAATAATGGAAATAGTGTTAAAACGATGGCAGTCAGCATCATTAGCTAAATCACTCATTAGTGCAGAAAACGATCAACTGCTCAACGCCATTACTACTCTTGTTTTAGTTCATATTTAAGGTTTTTAAGGGTTTAAAGGCTGCTCTGTCTTCAGTTTGTTTCCTTACACATCTCCTCCCAGCTATTAGGGAACACACACAAAGGTTTTCTACCACCTATGCTGGACAAAGTACACTGCTCCATTTAGCTGTGTCCAGCTGAACATGTTTTTCCTTGAGGAACAGATTAATCCACTCTAACTGCGTCCAGTGAAACTTGACTGACTCATCATTCAAATTTACTTTACTGGTGCCATTTCAGCCATGACTGATGACAGCCATAACTTTGAATCTATTTTAGGTATTCCTTTTAGGATTCCTGCAGGATTTTATTAGCAAGTAAATATATATGATTAGTCAGATGTTGGTGTAAAAAAAATTTCTAATGTAGAAAAATCCCCTGGAAGGAAGAGAAGAGACAAAAAAGGAAAGAAAGGATGAGAGGAAGGGAATCAGGATAATAGGACACAAAGAAGGAAAGGGAACAAGGATCAAGTAACAAACTAAGGAAGATGGGGCAGGCAATAAATCTGGAGAAAAATAAATATTTTCAATGCTTCTCCAGAGCTGGAAAACACAAATCAAATTTCAGACTTCCTTAGTGTGTAGAAGCTTAACTTTAGAGTCCTGTTTTTAAATTGGATCCATCTCCTTTTCCAATCAACTGATGGACACAGTTCTTGCTGCCAGTTCTAATTACATTCATTAATAGGCTTCAAGTCCCCTTGAAAGAAACTTGTTCTCCCCTTAATGTCCTCAGCTGATGAAGATGATAGTGACCTAGATGCTAAAGCTAATCATTTTTTAGCTAATATCTGTCATATTTCTCCCATTTAAGGCATTTATGTGTGAGCCAACACAGCAGCAGCCCAGGTTCTGATGCATGCATCATTATCTCCCAGATAGATCTGTCTGGATTTGAGGCCACACTGTCTCTAGTCAGGAAAGCCTTTTGCTCATTGAGGAAATCTGGAACTAGTCTAATCGTTTCTGTTTGGCCCTGTTTTTCCCCCAGTGGCAGCGGCGGCCCTGTATGTGACTATCTCCCAGCCTCATGGGATCCCAGCCACCGAGGTGTTCGGAGCCATCTGGCTCATGCTGCTGCTAGGAACCGTCCACTGTCAGATCGTCTCCACCAGGACCCCAAAGCCCACCTCCAGCAGCGGGGGGAAGAGACGCAGGTAAGCTGATGAAGGAATGAGGTGATGAAAGAGAAACCAGATAAGGTGCCTCTGAGAAAAAAATAAAGATGAAGCTATGGGACAAGAACCTGAAAGAAGGTTCAGTTTATACTAATTAATCTAATGAATAATGTTTTCAGCCAAAAGTGAGTTTTGTATTAAAAAGAAAGCCTGTTTTTTCCTATTGAAGAAATGACCAACTGTAAGTCATGTTGTATTCATTGGTAAAAGGATGTAGTGACATCTGTGACTGATGAAGTAAGAGGTTAAAGACATGAATATTTCCTTGTGGTGGTGTGCTTGTTTGCTGTGTTTTGAAGTGTTTCCAGCTTGTTGGCTTCAGCTCAGCATGCTGCTGCCAGTTTTCAGACCCTAGAAGAAAACTGAAGCTCTGATCTGTTTCTTTCTTTAGCAGATCAGCCGCTGTTTTTAATGCACACGATGGACGGCCAGAGGAGATTAAAACGGAACAGAACTACGTTTAACGCTAATTAATACAAATACATCTCAGTAAATCAGAATGTCATTTAAAAGTAGATTATATTTTAACGGAAAAAAAACAACTAAACTTATATAATTGGCAATTGTAACATCAGTCCAAAAAAAGGATTAAATACGGAAATGTGGGAGTAGATAATCCTACGTCCATGTACTGTACAATATTTTCTCTCAATACTTTGTTAGGGCTTTTTTGCATGGATTACTGCATCAGTGCAGTGTGGCATGGAGGAATTCGGCCATTGGTTCTGCTGAGGTGTAATGGAAGCTCAGGTTGCTTTGATAGCGGCCTGCAGGTCATCAGCAGTATTGGATCTGGTGTCTCCCACCTTCCTCTTGACAACACTCCATAGAGTCTCTGTGGGGTTCAGGTCAGGGGAGTTTGTTGGCCAATCAAGCTCCGTAACACCATGGTCACTGAAACGGCTTTTGGTACCTTTAGCAGTGTAAACAGGTGCCAATACTTGCTGGAAAATTAAATCTCAAAATGCAAACTTTACTCTCATCTGAAAAAAGAACTGACTAACCGTCCAGTTCTTTTTTTCTCCTTAGCCAAAGCTAAATGTTTCTGGTGTTGTCAACAAATGCACCAAGTGAAGCACATCCTGGACACGTCTGCCTGTCGCTGCTTCAATCAGCGACTCGGCAAGAGGCCATACTTGTTGTTCACAATCCTCTCAAGGCTGCAACTTTCACTGTTGCTTGCACAACTTTCTTCTACTATAGTTCTTCCTTCCACACAACTCTCCATGAACATGCTTGGATGCAGCACCCTGAAATGACATTGTGTGGCCTACCATCTCTGAGGATGTTGAGCATTTTTATATTATATTCATTTTTAAAGGGGTAATCACATTTTTTGACCAACTGAATGTTTGGTTTTTCTCAACTATAAACAGCAGAAATAAAGATGTGAAGTATACCACTTTGTCATTTAACTATAAATGAGTTTAACATTTCTATGATATTCTTATTTATTGAGATGTTACTTCATGGCAAGTGTTTCATTCACCATGACACTAGGTAATAAACTAGAGTATAAACCTTCATGCAGGAGACTTTCCTTTTTTCCCATCTATCAGTGATCATAAAATCATTGTTTTGACTTTAAAATGAGTCACATTTCTAGATCGTCCAACATTTCCTTTTTCTGGGTGACTTTGTTTTTGGAATAATGATAATTTATCTCTTAAATTTATTACAGGGTTAATTCTGCAACAGTAGAAAATATAAAAATGTCTACATTTCATGGTGTAACATTTAAAACTTCATCTCTGCACTTCCTAAAACATTTAATGTTCATGAAAAGATCTACTTTTGCAGAATAACAACCTAATGTGAAGGTTTTTTTAAATAATCAAGGTCCTGTATCAGCCTCTGTCTGAAGACCTGCCCGTCTCTGGCCTCTTGGTTTGCTCTAAGTCTCTTCTCTATTCTCCGCTCTTTCCAAACTGAAGGAAGTTGAGGAAGGCATCTCAGATGGAGGTGCATAGGGAAGGAGACGGGTCTAGCACTACCGATAACACACAGGAGGGGGCGCCACACTCTCAGTCAGCCAGCACCACATACAGCCTGGGCGCTTTCTTCCAAGATTTCTGGCATGATATCTGTAAAGCTGGGTGTGTATTTTCATTCTCCTGGTTTCTGTGATGAGACGATGTAGAGAGACGGGGCTGCGCTTCAAATCAAAAATATCAATTAGGTATAATTTTCCCCCCACACATTATGCGGTTTATTTAAAATATAAAATTTGGCAACAGTGTTCAATCTTTAAAGATTAAACTGAAGAAGAGCCAGCCTTGCCTCAGACCTTTCTGTGCTTCCTTAGCTGCAACATCCTTTACTATCACTCTGAACCTGAAGTCTTATTTTAGCTGATCTAAAATCCAAGTTTATTTCTTGCAGCACAAAATCAGATTTCTTTGAGCAGCTGAAGGATTTTGCAGCTAATTTTCATGTGATTAAGGTTGTGTTTCAAAGAAGCATGCTGCCTCCCATGTTTTCCCTTTAACAGGCCTTCACAGGCTGCAGCAGTGTTGGACGTCTCACAGCTCCATCAGTCTTGGGTTATGTTATGCATCAGTGTCACTTAATCTTCCTCTAGGTAAAAGAAACTTGGACATCTGACTAAATTTACTTAATAATGGGCATATGATCAAATTTTTTACAATGTAAAGAATTTAGAAAAACAGAGTTCAAGGCAGCTTAGAAAACAATCATGTATTGCATAACACAATGTTAACCCAAGACAGAAATATGAATTGTCCTCAGTTCCATTTTAACCTAATAAACCAGGAGTCTATGTAGACATTTTAAAGCCTTCTGCGGAGATCCTAGACTGTGTGACAAAAGCTGTACAGAGGAAGGAGGGAACGCAGCCGCCTGTGAAGAGCTAAAATCCGCAAATACTTGAGACCTGCTCTAAAAATGACTTCCTATTTGAATAGTTCAAACACCAAATATACCTTAATATGCCCTGTGGATGCAGTCTTAGCTTTACTGCAGAAGCTAATATCTAATCTTAACTCTTCTCTTTCAACTGTAGCCATGGCGCTCCTGGATTGGCTGCTTTGCAAAAACCAGCCGATAGCTTGTGAGCCACCATTGTGTTTTCATATCTCAGCTTCCCAAGATGCATTTTCTTTAGAAGTTTTTAGATATGCTTGACAAAAATAATCCGCCATTAGGCAGATTTTTAGCTTATATTTTTGAAGTCAGGTTCCACAGAAATATGTGCAAATAGATGAATGTGCCCTACAATAATGCATCTGTTGAAAGATCCTAGTATGTCACTCAGTCTCATGCTTAATTATAGGTAGCATTTTCACAAGAATGTTTGACATTAAAAAAAACTTACTATGACCTAGTGTTAAAACATGTGGTGGATGGAAGACAAGTTCAAATAGTCTTCTCTCCTTCCCTTGGCTCAGACACAAAGAAAAAAAAAACTTAACAGTTCTTTAGCTGATTGTTTTGTTTTTTAAAGAGTATTTCCTTACCTTATATTTATGCTCACAAACAGCTGTTTGCTTTTAGTATCTTTATCCATAAACGATCATGTCCTAGTTCATACCCTTAAATCCAAGAAACAAATTATTCCAGTCCTTCATATCTGTATGTACTTCCCCAGACCTTACCCACAGTTCCTGCAAGCAGCCACACATTATGTATTCCTGTCCAAAAGGGAAACCAAAGCCTTCTGTGGCTACAGATTTGCAGATTCTACATGATCCTTATATAGGTACTTTACCGGGTTATGTAGGCATGACTCAAAAGCCTCGTTTTTTTACACACAAGTTTTCAAATTACTTCTCTGCTTTGATCCTTTTTAATATTTTTATTGTTTTTGGCTCTAAAATGATATATGCTCTTTAATAATTCACTTTATTAACCTACTTAGCCATTGAAAATTCATATAGCCAATATTTAGGAACTTTTCAAAAATATATTTTTCTAGCAATATTACCAGAGTGTCAGTTTGTGGACTTATTTTACCATTGTAACATCTCAAAACCAGTACATAATTTTTGCATGAATGTTCCACAGCGTTGTGTTGACTGCATCCCGCTTGCTCTGCTGACTCCTACTTCTTTGGTTACTCGCCTCTCTTCCCTTGCAGATCTAAGAAGTCCAAGCTGTCCATCGATAAGTCGACGGAGACTGACAACGGCTACGTGTCACTGGATGGTCGTGTGACCAACCGCAGCAGCGAGGAGGGGCTTCAGCTGCATGAGCAGAGGTGTGACTTAGTGACCCGGCCAGATGAGGTCTGCTGGAGTCCTCACATCCAGCCCTCACACTCTCACACAGCCCACAGCTCAGGACTGCTCGCGGTAGGCAGCAATAAGGTAATCAACCAACAATTCATCACTCAACTTTTTATTAGCTTTACAGCAGCAACGAACATTTCTCACTTCTGGATTTGTTTGGCTTTTTAGGAGCCTGCATCTGATGAAGCTTCTAGTGAGGAGGATCCTGAAGCGTCCTACAGCGCCCTCCGCAGGGGAGCTGAAAGAAAGAACAGTGACTGTACCCTCAGAAACCGCAAAAACACACACCTTTACAAGAAACATTATGCTGTGGAGGTAAGCCACACAGTCTGACTAATGGTTTAATCATGCAGAGTCAGCTACTTAAATATCATAAACCTTTGCTGGGTCTGTCAGGATGTTCCAAAGTCTGGTACCAGCTGTAGCTCCAGATGTTCCAGCTTGAGAACCCCAGACTCTGAGAGCACTCGACACGAGTCTGAAACGGAGGACTTGATGTGGGAAGACTTCCTGCACTGTGCAGAATGCAGGTCGTCCTGCACCTCAGAGACAGGTGAGGAGATGTAGAATCATAATCAGCTTTATGGGCCCAGATTGTCTAAACAAACAAGGACTTTGGTATTAAACGTTCATTAGAAACTTTGGGTTCCAGCTTGATGGTTTACACTGTGACTGTTTTTCAGAGGGAGAAGGAGGTGGAGCATCTGTATGTCCTCCATCTAAGAAGGAATACAGAGATGACCCTTTCCACCAGGTATGTAGGCATATTCCTTTTGATGATCCAGATATTTTAAAAATATTGTTTGGCATCTGAACCCATATTTAGGATGATGGGAGGGGGGCAGAATAGTAGAAGTGGACTCCAATTAGGGTGGGTAATCTGATCTGCTATTTAGCACATAAGCATAAACAGTCAGGACCCATCCACCCATCTGTAGGCGGAGGGAGGCTGCCCTCTGGTTCACCGGAGTAAACCCCAAAATACAGGCGCAGAGATAGGGGGCAACCCTTCTTGAGTAGACTGGTGCCAGAGGCAGAACCTCTTGACCTCTCACACCAGCTCAGGCTCCTCCCCCACCAGAGAGGTGACATTCCCTATCCCAAGAGCCAGCCTCTGCAGCCTAGGATTGGACTGCTGAGGTCCCCGCCTTTAGTCACCGCCCATCACACTCGACCCATGTGGCCCCACAGATGGGGGGGCCCGTGTTGCCTCTTTGGGCGAGAGAACACTAAGTTCATTACTGTTGTAGATCATAGGGGTCTTTGGGCTCCACTTCACCTAGTACCTGTTTGCCATGGGTGACCCTACCAGGGGCAAAAAGCCCCCGCTAACATAGCTCCTAGGATCATTGGGACACTCATACCTCTCCACCATGATAAGGAATATTCTTCTTCTTACTTAACGATATTCCTCTTTAAAATATGCTTGTACAGTAAGTAGTTCTGGGAATGTTGTGTTTTTGCTGCAGAGTCACATCCCCTGGCTGCACAGCTCCAACCCCGGTCTGGAGAGGGTGAGCGCCATCGTGTGGGAGGTAAACGAGTGTAAGAAGGCAGACATGTCCGTCCTAGAGATCAGTGGCATGATCATGAACAGGGTGAGTACCTGTGAAAGGAAAGGAAAGTTTTAATGAATCGACCACACTAACGTTGCCGTCTTTGTGTTCAGGTGAACCTCTACACTCCTGGTATTGGTTACCAAGTCTTTGGGAACCTGGTCTCGGTCACACTTGGACTCACTCCCTTTGTCTACAGGTACAACAAACATCAACGTAGCTAGAAACAAGTGATGTAAACTTTGCTGATTTACACATGGTCACCCTCCACAGGCTGGTCCAATACTGTGACCTGGATCAGTTCACCACGCTTTCAGCAAACGAGATGCTCTCTGTTGCTTTGGGGGGAGGCTCTGAATCTAATGCCCTGGTAATCACCATGGTAACCCTCAGCTTCCTGGTGCGCGTTTGCCTTATATGGCTCTTCTTCTTCTTGCTCAGTGTAGCAGAGAGGACCTACAAACAGGTAGAACAACATCCTGAATAGTTTCCTATCATTGGTAGAAATGGGTCAAACCATCAGGTGGTTTTAGCTCTTCTGCTGATGTCGATATTTCAGAGGCTGCTGTTCGCCAAACTGTTTGGTCACCTGACGTCAGCCCGGAGAGCCAGGAAGTCTGAAGTTCCACATTTTAGACTGAAGAAAGTTCAGAACATTAAGATGTGGCTGTCTCTGCGGTCCTACCTCAAGGTACATGTCTAATAATACAACAAAGGTTTATAGTTGGCGTTCTCTTTGCAAATTCATTCAAACAGATTTGTCTTACCACATCTTCCAGAGACGAGGTCCTCAGCGTTCAGTGGATGTCATTGTGTCGTCTGCCTTCCTCCTCACTCTGTCAGTAGTCTTCATCTGCTGTGCCCAGGTAAGGAAATTAAGCTTTAGTGGCTTACAGACAAGCTTTATGCAGCCCTGGGTAAAGAGCCTCAACATCAATCTTCTATGGCAGCAGCATGAACTCACCTTAAAAAATGTGAAGATACTTAGTGCAACCCACTTTCAGCAGCTTGGAGCGTACAGAGAGGGAAATCAGCAGATTCTAGATAAAAATCTCCTGGTATTTCATGCCCCCCAAACAGGGTATTAGAGAGGGAAATGTTTGCCAAAAAAACGGACAACTTCTGGCTTTTTCTGTCAGAAATGTCTAAGATTTAGACTCTGTGTTAAATTTATGAGGTAGGCATCTGGATATTTTCTTTAGTGGTTCATATATGTAGTGAAGGAACTAAATTACTACTAACTGGTGTAAAGTTGATGCTCCCCACTGGGTGTCTGTCAGGACACAAAAAAACTGAAGATTGTAATTGTCTTCTTTATTGCAAGAATGAGTGAACTGTGTGTGGTCCTAAAACACAATACAGAAATAACAATGTAAAACTAGTAAGCTCTCAGATAAAATTGCCCACAATTAGCATACTAATTAACACGAAATACTCTCTTCCAGAGACATCAAATTTCACAGAAACAAGAAATAACAGCACCAAAATAAAACTGAGGGAATTACTCACATTGGTCAATAACGCAGCTACACCATCAACCACCTTCCCTTTTGCCATGCTTAAGTTTTATCTTTTTCACCAATAGGTGGCACCTCTGAACCACAAATAAGTTAAAGAAATGAAACCTGAAATTAATAAATAGCATATTAAACTAAATCAGGAATGTGGTCAGCAGACCCAGCTCTGTAGAAACCTTCATAACAATATCACTCTTGTCCTGGATCAGAACATCTTCTCTGTGAAGATTTACCATGAACGCCTCAAATGGAATCCACCTAAGGCAGATTTTAACAAGTGTTATCACATCAGAAAATGTATCCCTTTAATCACAGATGCAACAAAATCTTTATCTTCAGTGGCTTCGTGGTACTTGACAAGGTTTTCTGTGCTTCTAAAAGAGCATCACAGATCCACATATATACTTTTTTTTCCTCTTTTCCTTAGATTAACACTCCAGGTTATACAAATCTATACTAAGAGTGCCAAAAAAGTTGGCTCACTACATTAGGGGAGTTTTTGGGTTTACATTTTCTTTGCCTTAGATCAGTTATCTTATGGAAAAGTAGCCCAGCTGCTGTAACAATATCTACCTCCTCCTCTTCCTGCAGCTTCTCCATGTCCATGAAACATTCCTGGAGTATCACTATAACTGGGAGCTGGTGATCTGGTGCACCAGTTTGTCTCTGTTCTTGCTCAGGTTTGTCACGCTGGGCTCAGAAACCAGCAAGAAGTACAGCAACACCTCCATACTGCTCACTGAACAGGTATTATATGCAGAACACAGATGCATTAACAGCTTGTTCAAACACTCACACTGACCTGTTTTTTTGTCTTGTAGATCAACCTCTATCTAAAGATGGAGAAGAAGCCAAACAAGAAGGAGGAGCTGACGCTGGTCAATAATGTTCTCAAACTGGCTACCAAACTACTCAAGGTACCAACTCTCTGCCTCACAGCTGCTCTTAGATCCAATCTGATTGCATTTCTTACTCTGCTGTCTGATTGTCTCCAGGAGCTGGATACTCCGTTCAGGTTGTACGGGCTGACTATGAATCCTCTGCTCTACAACATCACCCAGGTCGTCATCCTGTCTGCTGTGTCAGGAGTCATTTCTGACTTACTAGGATTTAATCTCAAGGTAAGTTGGGCCAGATCAAGAACTTAATTGAGGCAGTGCAGATTAGTTTAGTGACATGAATCTGAGGCCTGGTTTCCATAGCCACAAAGTCAATTCTATGTCCAGTTAATGCTTTTGTGGAGGATTACAATGCAGGGATACAGATTAACTACATTAATCAACAGGACAAAGCTGAGTGCTGGTGATTTTGTAAGGCGTAATATTTGTGCCACCAACTTGAGCGTGCATCTCTCAACTTTAGTTATATTTTAAATTTAATCAATTTCCTTGTTCTCTGTTCACAGCTTTGGAAGATCAAATCGTGACAATAAAGAGAAACTGCATCTCGGTCTGGACATATCAGTTTTCTGACCTTTAATGTCTCCATTTTGTGCAATTCAGAATATTTATTTGCCCTCTCAGTGTTTCTACTTAGTGTTTGTTTAAATTCTAGGTTCAACATTTGTGTTCTGTAACACAAGACAAAGCTATAAAACATATTAGTATTATGAACATTAGTAATTAATGGCTATGTTCTCAGCTGCACGTGACTCTTTGCTAATCTGCAAAGTGAAAGGGGTAACATTACTGTACCCATGTTTTGCAGCTAATGGTCACATGTATAGACTTGAAACATTACATGTTCTCACCTGACAGAACACAATCATCAAAACAATTCAGTGGTTATAGCAGTATTTACAGCAATATACGTGTAGATAGAGAACTTCTCCTGATTTAGCTTAGGACAACTGAAAACAGATTGTATACTAATAAGCAGCAACATCTTCATTTTTGTGTTTTATTTGTAGATAAACTTCAGCTGCTCTAGTTTCCTTCTGAGCAAATTAAGACTCCTGAACTGTAAAGTTTTGAGTTACTTTTTAAACAGTTCCAATCCAACAGTTTCAGACTGTTTTATGATCAGTTTTGGATCAAAGGCATTTATATATAACTTCACTGGATTTCACAGATTTCCTTTCTGCAGTACAGTAGGTCTAAGAACGCATGTTAGTAACGTCTGTATGCAAATGAAAATATGCACTTTAACAACAGATTTTATGGGTAAGAAAGTTACAAATGTATTTGTGGTCACATTTCTATGTACCTCACTTGTGTTTAAACTAAATGCTAGCGAGCATTTCTATATTGTCAATTCAGATGAGCTTCTGAAGGAAATCTTACGTGGTACGTAAAGTTGTGATCAGGATGCTGACATAGATGATGCCTCAAAACAAGCTTGATTTGAGAAGTTGCTAGCATTATCACCATTTGAGGAGGAAGACCAAAGTGCTTATTTAATTGTTTTTGTTTGTCTCTGCTGGGAAAAGAATGTATTTTTAGCATTGTGCTTTAAAATCTATTTATTTCCCGTCAGACATCTTTAGTATTGTTTGGTTTTACTGTCATTTGTAAAGGCTGTTTATTCTTTATGTTCACCTGAAGGCAGAGGTATGACTAAATGTATCAGACTATGTTGTGATGCTGTTTTTTTCTGAGAGTCTGAATATTTAGATTTAGGTTTTTTGTGTCTTTCAGGTCTACTTTTTATATGAAAAATAAAAAAATGAATATTGAATTACTGGCTTGGTTTTTCCTATTATAGAAGTTGCAACACACATTATTTTTCTCATAAGTATACAAAATTTATTCTTGTTAAATCTAATAACAGTAGTTTAAAGTCCTGGAAATTTTTGCACAAACATAGGGATCCATAAGAAACATTTTTTTCCTTCACTAATATAAAATTAGTCATTTAGAGTTAAAACTATTTCTATTTACCAAGTTATCCAGAATGATAATTCTGTATTACTAAATGTTACACAAAGATGTCTAAACAGAATTACATAAGTAGAAACGGCATATGAATGTCTAGCCATCAAACCGTTCACAAAGGAAGCTGCTGGTTCCAGCTCACCAAAAGTTTCATTATTCATAGCAAAGCTGAAAGGCCAGTTAGAGATGAAGAAGCCATGACTACAGAAGCAACACTGTTCATCAACGCCAAAGGTAGTAAAGCTCGACAGCGATCTTAAGCATTTCATTAAATTAGTTACAAAATGTCTTAAAGAAAAAGTCAATGTTTTGGGCAGATCTGTCCCAGTCAGGAGGAATGGACCAAAGTTACAGCAAACTATTATTGTGGAATGATAGCAAAAAATAGATAAATTGGAAATCCAACCTGAACTAGAACATGAAAACATTAGATTCAAAGTCAAACAATGAGGAAAAATACATTTTATATTGTGCATGTAAATGTTTGATTTCAACTATGTTCATTAATACTCAACCAGATGTAATACTTATGAAGGCTAAACATGGAAGCTAATACTAGATATTAATGTGTTGATAGTTTCAAAGTATAGCAGACTTTAAACCTCCAAAAGGTTTGAAGTCCAAATAAGACCATAGTAACGTCAGATTACTTCCTCTTACTTGCTGATGTGGACTGCCAGTCTGGAAAGGTTTTCAGCTTTAAAAAACAAGAACAGCTAGCCTTAACAAGCATCCACAATCAGTCCTATCGAGTAATGTTTTCAAACTAAATTCCTGCAACTGGCTGCTAGACTTCCTCAGTCAGAGGCCACAAACAGTACGTGTTGGCAACAACACCTCGAGCAGCATCACTCTGAGCACGGGTGCCCCCCAAGGTTGTGTGCTCAGTCCTCTGCTCTTCACCTTGCTGACACACAACTGCTCACCAACCTACAACTCTGGTGGGGCTCATCACCAAGGGGGATGAGACTCAGTACAGGAAAGAGGTTGACCATCTGACCATGTGGTGCAAGACCAAGGAGATTGTTGTCAACTTCCAGAGAGGCTACACCCAATACCCACCACTGACCATCGAGGGTGCTGCTGTGGAGAGAGTGAGCAGCACCAAATTCCTGGGGATACACATCAGTGAGGACCTCTCCTGGACCACCAACACTGCATCACTGGCAAAGAAAACGCTGCCTCTATTTCCTGCGAAAACTCAAAACAAGCTAAAGTCCCATCACCCATCATGACCACCTTCTACAGAGGAGCCATCGAGAGCATCCTCTCCAACTGCATCACTGTGTGGGGTAGGAGCTGCACTGTTACAACAGGAAAGCCCTGCAGCACATTGTGAACACAGCTGGAAGGATCATTGGCGCTGGCAGGAACCAGTGGGACCCAGATACACCAATTTACTGTCCAGAGAAGTCTGGGCAGAAGTGTTCTTCATGGAAGAGTTGCAGCCAAAAAGCCATACCTCCAACATGGAAACAAGGCCAACAGATCAGATCTTCTGTTCCTTCTGTGTTTCTGCTCTGTCTTCTCAAACCCCCAGACGGTCGTGGCAGATGGCCGCTCCTACTGAGCCTGGTTCTGTTGGAGGTTTCTTCCTTTTAAAGGGGAGTTTTTTTCCTCTCCACCGTCGCTACATGCTTGCTCAGTATGAGGGATTGCTGAAGGATTGCTGTGGTTGGAAAGTCTGCATCAACGGGGCCCAACCTCACGCCAATGACTGACGCAATCTGCTGGGATTCCTTAAATAGGAAACTTTTTAACTGATTGGAATGTTTGTATAAGTGCCTTGAGATGACATCTGTTGTGAATTGGCGCTATATAAATAAACTGAATTGAATGCCAAGCAACTCAAGTTTGTAGAAAACATAGGAACTGGGGTGCAGAACAATGGCAACAGGTGCTCTGGACTGATGATTAGAAATTAGAAATATTTGGCTGTAGCAGAAGGCACTTTGCTCGTCGAAGGGCTGAAAAGCGGCACCATGAGTGTCTGCAGGCAACAGTGGAGCATGGTGGAGGTTCCTTGAACATTTGGGGCTGCATTTCTACAAATGGAGTTGGAGATTTGGTCAGGATTAGTGGTGTTCTCCATGCTGAGACATAGAAGCAGATACTTATCCATCATGCAATACCATCAGGAAGGCGTATGATTGGTCCCAAATTTATTCTGCAGCAGGACAACGACCCCAAACATACAGCCAAAGTCATTAAGAACTATCTTCAGCGTAGAGAAGAACAAGAAGTCCTGAAAGAGATGGTATGGCCCCCACAGAGTCCTGATCTCAACATCATGAAGTGTGTCTGGGATTACATGGAGAGACAGAAGGATGTGAGGAAGCCTACATCCACAGAAGAACTAGTTTCACCACTTAAAGCTGGGGGGAAAAAAATGTGACCGTGCTTGCAAGTATGTATAAAGGGAGAAAAATACATTTAATCCCCTGCTGGTTTTGAGTTGTAGTTTTCTTGCATCAACTCCTGTCTGAAGGAAGAGAAATCTAGATCCACGGCAAAAACAGCAATAGGGTAGTCAGAGGAGAAGCACATGGAGGTCATGAGGTGAACTAGTTGGTATCCAAACCCGAACACTGCAGAAAAGCAAGCAGCCAAGTAACTTAAAGGATTTATGGAGTCGCTATAAAAGAGGAGTGGATCCAAACCCTCCTGAGATGTGTGAAAACATTGTGACCAGCAACAGAACACGTCTCAGTGCTGTGCTTCTATATATACACACACACGTTTCTCTACAGTAGGGGTGTACCGATTCACTAAAAGTCAATAATTGTAATGTGAAACATGCACAATCAAAAGGTTCAAAAGTAATGAGTGCTGCACAGACATTTTTAGGGGACGGACCGGCTGTATGGCTGCAGCTACTGTTTCAGCCATGCAGCTTAACATCTTTTTCAGTGCTTACCGAGGCATCTTCCCCAAGCTGCAGCTCATGTTTACCAGATGTCAGCCGTAGTGTAGCTTTAAGCATGAAACACGAACCAAATTTCCTTCATTCCATCCCGTTCGCCACTAATGTGTGGCGGGGAGAAGCACCGTACTCATACATCCCATTGGTCAAACTGACGCAAAAACTATGAAAACACTGCAAAGTAGGGCTGCAACAACGAATCGATTAAATCGATAAAATTCGATGATAAAATGCGTTGGCAACGAATTTCGTCATTGATTCGTTGTGTAGCATGATTACGGCGCCATATGTGGTCGCCAGTCGCGCAACTTTTTTTTCCCCAAGCAACCTTTAACAGTCAATGCGCGCAAGTTGCCAAATAGTCTGTGAAATATTTTCTTTTAGCTAACGCTAGCCAAACCCGGTTAGGGCAACTACCGGACGTGACGCGCTGATGCGGACTACAAAATGTGCAAGCAGCTGGGTTTTAATTTCAAAGCGTCAACTTTCGTCGGTTTGAGCGATTTGACGCGTGGACCGGTGTGAACGCCCCATTAACACTGTTAATCAGAGAGGAAACACCGTCTGACGGTCCTCTCAGGATCTGTTTCCCCCTCGGCTAAATTTTTTTCCACTATTTTACTGTACCGAATATTAAAAGTTCATGTGTACTTTGTAGTGTTATGCTGACTCTTTCATTCAAAGCCATTTAAAACTATCTTTCATTTATAGTTTTTTTATATTTCAACAGCTGTAACACATTTGAGGTGTACTGTTTTCAAATAATGTTCTGTTGTTAAATAAAGGAAGGAGAGAAAAAATGTTTCCATAGTACTTTTTAAACATTTTCCCACTAATCGGATTAATCGAGTTGAAACCCCATCCGATTCATCGATGATCCAAATAATTGTTTTTGGCAGCCCTAGTGCAAAGTTACAGTTCTGTATTAAATTGACAGCAAAACCCCCCTCACACAAAGACTGCAGTATACACTTTAAGTGTCTTTGGGAGAATGCTGCTTTTTATTTTCCATTACTTTGAATAGATACATAATACTCATTTTCTGAGAATATAATTTCCGATTTGTGTGTAATTTTTGTCCTGTATGACTTAAAAGGGAGCTCTTATTGTTATAGGTTTATTTTCTAATATAGAAGATTAATTATTTCGATTTTAAATTAATTTCTGTAATGGTTGACTTGTAAAAGCTGATCTTAAGTTAAATTTTTCTTTTTAACCACAGAGCAGGAACACTTGTTTGTCCTGTATTATCTCCCATAATTGACTGATCGTATCAATTGTTTTATTATTATTATTACCTGCCTTGCGTGGCCATTTACCTAACTGGGTCATTTCTAATGCGTGTGCCATGGTTTTCTGTCATTCCTTCTGTTCAGTTTAACATTTGTAAAGCCGCTGGCAGTATTAAAAGGGCTCCATAAATAAAGTGACTGATTATTTGTAGGTGATCAAACTTAAACAGCAGACAATCACATTTGTATTCCTGCCTCTGGATATAACAAATCTAATCTAATGCATATTAGCACATATTTCCTTCGTTACCTAAATCTCTGAATCTTTGGACAATTCGGCTCAATTTTTGTCAAACAAATTTTCAACAATTTGATCATCATCAACTGCCCCTTATTGCTACACCAGATGGCGCTGCTGCTTCTCTCAAAGCACCACTGAGATTAGAAGCTGGACTTTATTACAGATGGTCAGGTATTTACGATAGCTGTTGTGAGCGAACTGAGAATCAATTAACATATAATTATTTACTAAAATATTTGAACAAAATTTTACCCCTGTATTATAGTGTTTAACCAATGTCCTCCATTGTGGACATTTGCCATTTTTTTGTCAGAATTTTTATTTTTCCCCCTTTGGTATTGTTATAAATTATTGAATTTGCATCTGTCTATATGATTGGATTAATTCTGGTGTGACATCTGTTGTGAATCAGCGTTATACAAATAAGTTGAAAACTTCCCCACTGGAAACTATAAGCTCTAGGCAACTATGATCACAAACTAGAAGTTAATGAACATTTGCCTAATCAAGTTAAGTCATTTTCAAGTCTTCAGCACCAATTATTTAAAGATTTAACTGAACCTATAATGATATTTAAGCCTGATGGCAATACTTTGCTCCTTAATGAATTTGAGAAAAAGTTGAATATATCTGAACCTGTGCAAACATTTTTTAATCATTGTAGTATTATGCTGCCTAATGATTACATCTATAAAGGAAAATGGTTAAAATGAGTCTAGAAAAGTACACAATTGTGACATTCATGCCTACGATGCATGGATTTAAACTTGCATTAATAAATAAAAATAGCAGTACTAAGAGGAAACATTATCTCATACTCAACATTTAAAAAAAAGAAAGAAATTGAAATGGAAAATCATCTTGGAGAAAAAATTAAACTACATAACACGTACGCAATTAAACCCACAGAACATATACTTACTGAAATTAGAAACACCAAAAGGGAGATGGATAGCATTGTTCAGAAAAAAACAATTTATGCTAGATAAACTCCGTTAAAAAGACTTTGAACAGAATGATAAATCTGGAAAATATTTAGCCAACCAACTCAAGCACAATAAAGAAAAAACTCTGATCACATCAATTATAGATTCATCAGGAAGCACTTCCAATGATCATCAAACTATAAACAACACATTTAAACAGTATTACTCTTATTTATATAGTAACAATGAGAAGAAAAACCCTAAAGATATAGACAACTTTTTAAATAATATCACACTTCCATCACTATCAAAAAAACAGGTAGAGATGTTAGACACCATGTTATCTCTTAAAGAATATGAAAAAGCCCTACAAATTATGAAAAACAATAAAGCACCTGGATTAGATGGCTATCCGGTAGAATTTTATAAACATTTATGGAAAATGCTATCACCCCCTTCTTTTTAGAATGACAGAATAAATAAATAATCAATCAACTCATCATCATATGGACACTGCACTGATATCTGTACTACTCAAAATAAACAAAGACCCAACCAACTGCTCAAGTTATAGGCCTATTTCATTTATCAATACCAACATCAAAATAATTAGCAAAGCATTAACAACTCGAATCGAATCAGTCATTGCCTCCCTCATACACTCAGACCAAACGAGGTTTATCAAGGGCAGACACTCATCAAATAATACACATCGCCTCTTCAACCTCATCCACTCCTCTAATAAAAGCCAACACAAAACAGTAATTTTATAATTAGACGCAGAAAAGGCTTTTGATAAAGTAAACTGGTCATTTCTCATAAAAACATTAGAAAAATTTGGTTTTGGATAAACGTTTATTCAATGGATCCAAAGATTATACCATCAACCAAAAGCAGCTGTTATGACAAACAACTTTATTTCTTCACATTTTCATCTTCATAGAGGCACCAGACAAGGACCATTTCATGAGCCATTAGTCGCAGCAATTCTTCAAAACAACAATATTACTGGCCTTCATAAAAAAATAATCATCCATAAAATTTGTTTATATGCAGATGATATACTCCTCTTTCTACAAAATCCCAATAATTCAATCAAAGAACTCATCAAAACCATTAAATCATATTCAAAAGTTTCAGATTACACAATAAACTGGAACAAGTCCACCACCCTTACAATACATACTGACGCATCCATTATTGCAATACACATTCCCCAATTACCACCTCCAGCCGAAAATATTACATACTTGGGTATAAAATTCTCCACAAAGCTGTCAGAGCTGCTTTATTTGAACTTTACGCCTCTTCTAAAAACAATACAAGATGATCTAAACCGATGGATGAATTTACCAATATCAAGTATAGGAAGCATTTCCACAATAAAGATGATTCTACTAAAGCTCAATTATTTTTTTACAATTATCTGTATCCAACCCACAGCAAAATGGTTTACTACTCTGTAAATAGCACCATTTTACTGGAGCAATGAGAGATCCAGGATTAACCCAACTACACTGCAACAGTCAAAATTGCAAGGAGGTCTGGAAGCACCAAATTTCCTATATTACTACCTGGCCAATCAACTACAAAAACTCCCAAACGGATCCACTCAACCAGTCACGACCATCCATGGCTAGATATAGAACAGTCCGATTGCCAAGACATTATAATCAAAGACCTTCACAATGCACAAGAAATATACCAGACACTTATGTTAATGCACTTTGGTCCTGTCCACCTGTTAAGAAATTTTGGTGCCAGATATGTGAGGACTTATCAAAATGTCTGAAATGTAACATCCCACCGTCTCCCTCAATTTGCCTGTTAGGAAATTTAAATGATGTCACCATGGACACAAAGTCAGTTCTAATGGTTCACATTGCCTTATGCATCGCTAAGAAAACTATCCTCCTGAACTGGAAAAATAAAAAAGCTCTTAATATTAATCAGTATAGAAATCTCTTGTTGGACCATATTGGTCTTGAGACGGCCTCTGGCTCCATATCTGATCAATCTCTCTGGACTCCTTTGATCGGCTCCATCACCTAGTGGGGGTGGGGGGCACTCGGTTTTGCCGTTTGGGACACTGTTGCTGATGTGGGGGTTTTGGGTTGGAGGCGTCTGGGGGGGACCCCGGGGGGTGGGATCACTGGGCGGATGGGGCGCTGGACGTCGTGGCCGGTCTGGGGTTGGGCTTTGGGTGGTGACTCCTGATGGCTGCATGCGGTGCCTTGGGGGGGTTGCACTGGCGGACATGGGTTACTGGCCTGGTGGCCGTGCTGCGCCTGGGGATTCGGGGCTCGCGGGTGGACTGGCCGGGTCGTGGGCGTGCAGGGCAGGTGGGTGGGGCGCTGGGTTTGGTCTCCTGCCGGGCCGTTGAGCAACAGTGGTCGCTCCACAAAGAATGAGGCTGGTGGATGTCGGCCTGGTGGGTCGGCCGCCCGGCTCATCGGTTTGCTCCTGGTCTGGGCAGGTAAGTCGACGTGGTTCGGGCTACGGGGGTCTCTGGTGTGCGGGTGGCGCTGGCTCCCTGGGAAGACATTTTGTCTCCCAGTCCTTCCCTCCCCATCCCTGGACACCTCCGTCCACCCGCTCCATCACTTTACCACTCATATAGGGTCTTGGGGCATGGGCACATCACTGGGGTGCGAGGAGGGGCTTCCCTCCTCGCTATCCCGTGGTGTCCTGGGTCCCAATTTTAATATACAACTTAGACACTCCCACTTATAACATTTTCACACGACACATATGTAGGGACTTTGGGGTGGGCACACTTTTCGGCATCCAGAGGGGGAGCGGTACAATCAGCTTCACCTCTGGTGCCGGTGCCCACTGTTAAACCACATATAGACACTGAGGGCTCGGGGTGGGGGTTGGGAGATGTGTGGCTGCCTCCCCCACATCCCACCCCTCTGTTTTAAATGCACATTATAACAACACGCATCAACACCATACTCGAGCGGGAGGATGGAGGCTAGGGGTCTTTTCATACCCCTGTTCGCTACGGGCCATCAGGGGTTGGGGTACGGAGGAGGACAGGTGGTCTGGTCGGGGTCCTGGGCTGTCGGGCTGCTTTGCCACTGTGGGGCCCTTGGCGGTCTGCTTGTCTCTATCCTAGAAGGTAGGGCGTCCGGGGGCTGGTGGCTCTACTGGGGCATCGGTACCTGGACCTGGGAGCATAAAGTGTGCATGGGGTGTGTGAGTGAGGGTACAGCGTCATTTTTTTGGGTGTCTTGGTGAGTCAGTGAGAATGTATGCGTTTAAGAGGGAGGGAACGTATGACTGTGTCTGTATGTCTTTGTCGACCTGTCAGGTTGGATCTTGGTCTGCCCCCTCGCCTGGCGCACCTCAGGCCTTACACTTAATGGGGGGCCTATTTCCCCTCCGTCACTCCCCGCCGGTGACGGGGGCCCCTGCCTGCCGGTGCGCCCGTGGTCAATCCGGTTCGGACCTGGTGCGTGCCTGGCCGGGCCTGGGGGGGGGCGGTGTGTCGGTCGGCCGATGCGCTGGGCCGATATCTTCCTTTGGTTGGTTGGGGCACCTCTTTTAGAGGTGCCAGGTTTGGGATTGTTGGGTGGTGCCTGCTCGGTGGCTCGGCGGGATGTGGATCCGGCGTCTCTGCTCGTTTGATCACCTGTTCTGTGCGCACCGTGCGTGGCCGGTTCATTGGCGGGTTGGACCGGCCCTGGCCCTCGTTGGATGCCTGGTCTCGGCGCCCTGCGTTGCACGGGATCAGGACCCGGGAGCTGGTACAACTTGGCGTCCAGATGCTGGCTGAGCCCGGCCTGGGGATGCTGTCCGTCCCCTGCGGCTATTGGTGGGGCGCTGGGATGTTGGCGGTGGGGATTGGCCTAGGGTAGAGGCGTCGCGTGGCGGCCGGCCGCGGCCCCTGCAGTGCCGGGGGCCCCTCCTCTGCCGGTCCCTTGTCGGGTCCCTGCTGGGGGGCCCGTGGGCTCGTTACTGCTGCCCCCCGGGCCCCTGCATAGTGGCCGCTGGATGTTCCCCTGGGGTTCTCCTTTGCTCCTCTCTTGGGGGATGCGGTCGGCCCCGCCCGGGGCTCTGGCGGTCCTTTGGACGTCTTTCCTCCGATCTCCTTCATGTCTGCATCGATTCCTGGGAGACGGATTGATGCCTGCTCACACCAGCTATCGAACACTCTTATGGAGAAACCTTATATGCACCAGCATGCTAACACACACACATTGATGTGGGGTCTCTGGTGTTTAAGGAAATATTCTTGGGCTGAGGTTATCATTACTAGAGCTTGATTAATCGGTACCATGAGTTTTTCTGTGACATTGTTGTTGTATTTTTATATCAATTTTTGTGTGATGTGGTTGTGTAATTCTTAGTTCACAATGTTTGGTTGGTTTTGTCGATGTTCTTTTTTCGTGTTTTGTTTTGTTTTTCCCCCTCTCTCTGCCGTCCTGTGGGTACGGAGGCAGACTTCAATGTCTTCCTGTGTTTTCTTTGTTCCCCTTCCTCTCTTGTATTTTCAACTCACCCTCTCTCATGACATTTTTTTTCTTACCTCTCTTCTTCATCTTCCTTCTTTCTTCTCCTTAATTTTCCGTCTCCGTGTCCATAACATCAGGAAATAAAAACCCCAGCAATTCATAATAAAGATTTTTCACACATAAATCAAGTGGAGGACTATAGCAAAAGCTGTACTGCTCCGCTTGTGAAAGTAAATCTGTTGGGCTTCTACTTGGTACTCAGACACCAATTCTGAGCTCCACACTGCCAAACAGGACACGTTTAAAAAAAAATAAATAATAATAATAATCAAAGACCTTCCATTCCTCAATACTACAATTAATCATCACAACTATTTCAAAAACCCTTCAATTGCAGGCACTCTGACAGCCTGGTGAAAAAAACAAAAACAAAAAGAAAACATTTTCACCCACAACGCAAATGGCTATATGGAATAACCCGGACTTCACCATTAATAAATTGCCATTAACAGGCACTAAATGGAAGGAAAAAGGGATCACAAACCTTCACCACATCATCAATATTGATAGTTACCTTACATTTCAACAACTTGTAGATATCTATAACATTGACAAGAAACATTTCTTTCAATACATCCAACTCAAGGACACAATTAAACACAAAGTGGATATTTCAGTTATCCACCTAGAAGATCCACCATTATTAAGTGGCATTAATAAAATAACCCAATCAAATAAATAAATCACTCTCCAAATTCTACAGACTCATATCATCTAATGAAGAACCATACCGTATACCAATGGATAAATGGGAAAGAGACCTTAATATCACTACTAATAAGTTTTGGAATACAGTATGTACAAATATATTCTTCACTTCTAGTAATAGTAAAATCCAACTGATACAATATAAAGTATTACACAGAACACACATAAGAAACAAGATGCACATTATGGACTAATTAAACATATGCAACCAATGTACACTTGATTCCACCGACGACCACCTCCATGCTTTTTGGTTATGTCCACTAATCCAAGAATTTTGGAAACAGGTTATGGCCACCTTGTCATTATTCCTTGGTCACCAAATTCCACTATCCCCCTCCATATGCATACTTGGGAATTTAGAAGAGCTGGATACCAATTCAAAAAGTACAATACCTTTGCTTAAAGCTCTAACTATCGCTAAGAAAACAATATTGGTTAACTGGAAAAACAGAAAACTCATTACAACACAATGGTTAGATCTCTTAGTACAACATATCATAATTATCTGGGGAACTTTAACAAGATGTATTCTTTAATCCTTAAAGCCATCTCAACACCGGTAATCAAGTAATGTCACAATGTTTCGATTACAAACAAATATTTTAATGATACGTCATATGTTGTTTAAGTAGGGGAAATTCACCTCTAAAGCAACAAGCTAGACGGTCCTAATGTTGCCACTCGCCATTAAAGTCCAGTTTGATTCTACATTGTTGTGGAAGATAATAGAAAAAAGCAACCATCACTAATACACGACAGATTGTCGGCGGTGCTTATGGAAGAAAGAAGGTTCCAGCGAACTGAAACGACAAAACACTTCCCTAAAAATGTAACAACCCAAAATGAACCACAATTTATAATTGGTTTACTATAAAAAATGAAATTATGCTGGAAGTTTGTTTGTTTGTTTAGACTTAGGTAAAACCACTCTTTAGCATCGGTTAATAGCAGCTTGTGCTAATCACGGACTAGCACCGGCTCCAGCTCAGTGCTAACTACAACAGGTGCATCGAATCAATTAACACAAACATGGGGAAAAACACAGAAATACTGCCCTATGGTAAACGGCAACAGGTTATGCAAACTTAAAATCTCGGAAGGTTTAAACACCAAATAATTAAATACATAACGCTGAAAGAAACTAACCTGGACCGCTTACTGAGACGCCATGGAGGTTCTCGGAGCCATAATGTGTTGTCGCTCTTGACAGAGAGGGGGCGCTCTAGTTTTTTTTCGCTCCGTCACTCAGAGGGCTTGATGGCTATCCTGCTGCCACTGCATTTGTGCAAGACAGGATAAGCCTCAACAACTAGGCTATATTTCCCAAACTAGACTTGTATTTCGTTCTGAAATAAAATACAGAACATGACGTATTCTCCAAATCAGCATGTCCATTATGCATATATTCTACTCTCACCTTTTATCTTTGCTAACAAATAAGTACTACATTTTAGAATAGCTTCATTCCCCAAAACAACTGCTCACGTTCACATTTTATCTTAATTCGTCAGAAAACAAGGAGTCCAGATTTTTGACTGGTAGGCTACATTTGTAATCGTCACTTATCTCTCATATTATACTATTCAATCAGCAGAGAAGGGATTTAGGGCAAGTAGCACTAACTCATTGTACATTTAATTAATGCTAAAAGTAAAATAAAATTAAATCCAGTCAGCATAAATAACTTTAGTCGTAAGTTGGTTGAAACACCACAATTCTGACTGTTTAAGCAGATCAGCTGACAAACTAATCATTTAGATGTCCTATTTATTTCAGCTTCTTACCTTATCATAGTGTAATAAAATGCAGCTGCAGCTTTACTCGTCTTTGCTGTATCTCCTGACCATCAATAAGAAAATTGGGTTACAGGAAAAAACCACATTCATGGATAATTTTATGGGTTGTGGCTTGAACCATGAGTTAGCATTGAGTATAAAGTGAAGCCAAAGGCAGTATAACCAAGTTTGAAGTTAGGGAAGACACATAGCCCAACTTTAAAAAGATGGTAGAGACTTCCTGTATGTGGACACCGCTGTCACTTAGCACTTCCCTTGAAGGAAAATGAAAGGCCTCTTTTTGCATAAAATATCTAATATTTGGCCCTGAATAATAAAGGGTACGCATTTCTAACCCAAATAAGGTGCTGATAAATGACATCAAGTTTACCTGTGCGCCCCTCAAATTCATCAACATAAGATAAACTACACAATTACCAAGTTCTCACAAATGTGAGCTCCTCTCAACTCAGCACATAAAACAATATATATATATATATATATATATATATATATAATTTTAAGCTAAGCCCTTTCACTGCCATTAACACGTTGCTGTTTTTTCGACAGTAATGCTTGTTAGGCTAATAAACTCTGACCATCAGGTCACAACAAACACACTTAAAGGCGATGCTGTCTGGTACAGTTTCATGGTTGACTAAAGCAATAAGACACTGTTAAAAATGAACTAGTGATTTTGCAATACACTTTACTTTTAATAGTTGAACTAATAAATTAGTTGGACAGAAGGATGGATACATGTGTGGTCAAACCCAGATACATGTAAAAATAGATGGATGGATTGATCACAAACTCCATACTTGTCCCCCACAGAGTAACAACTAGTGAGTCAAAATGAGTCCAAAAAACCTTTTTATTAGAACAATACAGCAGATATAAAGGTCTATTGCAAATCAAACACTCTCATCAGAATGGAATATGTGCTTTAACAGACAATATGCTCTCTGCAAGAGAAATAAATTAATATAAGATAGATAAAACAAATGGAAAAGGAGAGAAGGAAAGCAATGAAACAAAGCAAGAACTTTTTCTTCTTTTACAAAATATATAATGCAAAGAAGAGAAAGGAGATCATTCAACTTGCTGATCAAGAACTCGCAAACCTACATTTCAAACAATCATGGAAACAGTTCAGAAAAAGCCCCAAAAAGATGCTTATTATGCAAATGTAAGAATTTGGTATTACCTGAAAAGTTGATTTCAAAAAGTTAATTTTATCAAATCGCCAAGTGTAGTTTCAGCATCTGAGACTAACCATGAGCCCTTAAAGAAGCAGGAACCTTTTAAAGGATGTCAGATTATACATAATTTTGTGACTTTAACTTTAGTCACCATGAGTTTATTAGGATTTAACTAAGAAAAGAAATTGAGGGAAATTAAAGCCTGCATTAAGACAGATAAATAAAATGCAAAAAAAATCAAAAATGAATAAACATTTTCAATCAATTATCCTCACATTTTTTGCCAAGACCAACACAGGATGAGGATTAAAAAAAACAACAACTGCATTTTATTTAAGACGACTGCAGTTTGATCACGATTATAAAAAATAATAGATTATGATCGAGGCATTGCTTATAAAAATATCTTGAGTAGGTTTAATTTGTTTTAACAAATCATTTGGAGGGAGTTATAGAAAAAATAATTTATATGGGTAAACAGAAATAACATTTACTTTTTTATAGCTAATTTAACAGTTAAAGACAAATTAAAGCCGCTACATATAAAGGTTGTGTTTTTTTCCTTGTTATTTCCTGTATTTCTGATTCAGGATTTTAGATCAGTACTCAAGGCTTAGACAGAAATTCAGTGGTCTTCTTGTTGATATTTTTTTAACCAGAGATGTGACCTCTAAACAACTGCGCCAAAATATCAATTGCTGATACTATTTCAGTGTTCCTGCAAATGTCCATCACTTAAACACTAAAGCTGCGAAGAAGAAATCCTATCACCCCTCCTCCACTTTAATCATCATCTAACATATTGTTCTGTTCATATTGTGTTTTTTGTTTTGTTTTTTAAATAAATTCCATACAAATCTATAACCCAATGTTTAGAAATCTTATTTACATTTTTTTTTATTAAAAGAGACTATGAACCTCTTATTCCATCCATCTTGACCTACAAAGCTTAAAGGAAGATTCTTAAAGGTGTTTTTCACACAGTTGTTTTCATTCCTCCTCAAAAAGTGACTCAGAAAACAGCATTCACCAATGGTAAAAAAATAACACCACCCAAAATGTTTGTGAAATCGGTTCATTAATCCAAGAAATAGATAAGAGTTTTGAACCTCCCGTCCCCTTCCCAAACCAAAGAAAAGAGTCTCCAAACCTGCTTAATAGAACAGGCTGCCTCAGAAGTGTTTGAACCTTAGAAACAGAGCCAGAAGTGGTTGGTGTGGATAAACTGAGACCAAATGAGAGCAGACCCATTTGTCTATCAGTTTAATAGCGCCCCCTGGAGGTAATCCACCCACAGTGGGGCAAGCCACTGTGGTCTTCAGTTGCAGCCGTGAGATCTGTGTGCGGTTCTGTCTGAAGAGCGAGTGCGGTTCTGTGCATATTATTTGAACCAGTGCCAGCTTGTATACTGTCAGTGAATGAGCGAGTCGGAGCGTGTTTGTGTGTGTGTTAAAGCATGCCATCCTCAGTGCAGCCGCCTCCTGCGGTGTACCGAAACTCCTGCAAGTTGGAGACACCGTGAAAATGGACGAAAGCCCCGGCGACCACCAGGATGTGGAACAGCTGGTGAGAGTGGAACTGTGACAATGAGAGAGAGAAAGCGAGAGAGAGCAGCAATAAGTCAAACCTTTTTCTAAAGTAGGGAAATATAATGAAATTCTAACTATAACATAAAGCATTTGCTTATCAGGTGAGTTTATAATAGACACTTACCCAGATGTCACACTTGCCAGGGAAGAACCTCTCTGGGATGCGAGCAGCATATAAACAGGCGCCAGTGATGTAGAGCGTTGCCATGAGCAGCAGCCAGCCCATCTGACCCATGGTGGTGGCCTTGATCAGACCCTCGCTGATGACAAAGTGAAGGGTGGGAACCACTCCGCTCAGACCCAGACCCACAAACACTCCTAAAAACAGAAAGGAGGATTCATTAGATCCCTGAAGCAGCTGGGGTCTGTTATATATTTATTTGTGTTGGAGAAAAATATAGAAGTGGGTATGAAAAAAATACAAAGCACAATTTCCTGATTTTAGAGTGATTGGAGAAAAGGTTTATTCAGATTAAGCCTAACAGAGTAAACTGTAAATACCAGCCTATGGACACCTTTCAGGAGCAAAAGTACATTTTGAAGAGTCAAACATCAATGTGTAAATATTGTATTGATTCTGAAGTTTACCTGCTCTGACTCCTCTGTACTGTGGAGTAGCAAAAAAGTCACATTGTGAAACTGTGATGGCTGCCAGACCCAGTACACACACAACTATCAGGTAGATGAAGCAGGGCTGAGGGGAGCAGTAGAAAGAGTAGTACAACCAGGGGACGAAGGAGCCCATGATCAGGAAGGCAATCCCACTGTAGTCCAATCTAAACATAACACAAAGTCAAACATTAGAGTCTTTTACTTCCTTTACTTTTATTGCTACAAAACCTCCCAACAGTTGTGTCTCTTACTTGGAAAAGATTTTGGACACGCCCTCCGAGTGACAGTAGACTGTGTGGAAGAGCCAGGAGAAGGAGAGGCAGAGGATGGCTCCAAGGAAAAACATCCCAATTACTACCTTCTCTTGGACTGGAGCCACAAAAGACATGTTGGGTCTGAACATGTACATGAGACCCAGGCAAAGGAAGAACAAACAGCCTGCACGGAAAGGGAGAGAGCAACAAAGTGACAGTAAGAACTCGAGCCAATAGGAAAGCATGAGAATGAGGAGAGTTATATTAAAAAGGAAAACATTCAGAAGTACGTCATTTGTTGCAGCTTTACGTTAAATGTATTTGATTGTAAATTTCTTTGATTGCAGCTATAAAAGGTGCATATCATAAAAACAGTACTTAATTTCAGTAATTGAACTAAAAACGTGGAAACATATGGATTCATTAGAGACAGCTTTACGTCACTGACTTAGGAGCAGCTTAACTCAAGCAACACTAAAGCCATACGCCCTAATCCTCGATACGTCTGTCTGTTGTTGCTCTTGAAGCATCAACTTCACCCCCAGTACAGGCCTTGTGAATCTTCCCCGAACTATGGAATCTACTACAGTTTTTCCTTCCACCCAACTTTCCACCCATATACTACTTTTTAAATTAATTTACATTACGGTCTGCTGGACAAATGTGAAGCATGATTATGTAGTAAATAACATTAAATTTCAGTATTTAAAAATACAGTGTCAGACTACAGAGGCATTCATGTACACCAGAGTGCCCCAGTCTAGTGCTACATTCCTGCAAATTTTAGATGCATCCCTTCTCCAACACATCTGAATCAAACGAAAGACTTATTACCAGGCCTCTGCAGGTAATTCAGCCATTTGATGAGCAGGGATGCACTGAAGGGTTCCAGGATAGTAGCTTTCAAAGACTGGACTGAGGCTCCCCTGAAGTACACAATCTATCATACCACTAGGTGGTAGGAGAAAGCTCCGAAAAATTGTTTTGCAATGTCGGCATAAAACAAGCAAGAATTCAGCCAAAAGGTACATTGGCACTGGGGGGAAAAACAGCTTCTCTCTGTTAGAAGATTAAATGTTCAACTAACTCTAATTCCTTGGCATAAAATCACACATGCTTTCAACACTTCTTATGCAAGGCACAGAAACTGCTCCTTAACCATTTTATAACAATAATTCTGTTAGATAACAGATTACAGAACGGTCTGGCTAAATATGAAGATTAAAGGATCAAATGAGAGAAAGTTTCTATTTCAGTCCTGTTTGTGCTTTGTGTGCTCTGAGAGCATGGTCTTTTAATGGCATTCTCTGGAAACAAAACTAACATTTGTGTTTGGATCACAGATTGAGGTTAGGATTAGAACTTGACCTGCGTACCTAGCAGATGTGTCCAAATGTTCCCCGTCTCCGTGTGGATTCTAAAGATGCTCTTAAAGCAGGCGCGAAATGAAGGCATTGGTGGTCTGTGGCCATGAAGGAGGAAGTCGTTGTCCTTCAGCCAATCCGGGAGCACGTCGTGAGGGATAACACGCCACCGACCCTCCCACATCTGTTTGGTAAACAAAATGGAAAATACCTCAACTTTGGACTAAAACCCTTAGGGCCAGTAAAATGTATATGATAAAATTAATTTTATTTTAAAAAGTTATTCATTACAAGCAGCTGGTTGTTTAATAAATTGCAGAAATTATGAATGTGTTTTTGTGGCACTAGGTCCAGTACAGGAAATTACAGCTGGGTGTAAAATCTGCAGTGTGTCCAGCGAAGGTTTCAGCCTCACATGATCAGATTCGGTGTGGCCAGGCGTAAATAAATTAAGTGAAGCCTGATATAGCAAACATAACAGAGAGGAGAGAAGACTCTCAGAGAGAGACTGTGAGATTAATTGCTGTAATTTCCAAACTGCTGGCTGTGATTCTAGAAGACGTTTGGAGAATCACAAACTTAAGCAATATCACCTAATCTAACAATTGTAGGTAACTATATATGGCAGGTAGTTTACTTTAGGGCACAAGATTATTATTTTTTTAAAGAGTTTAATTAGTTTCTTTTACTGTGTGGCTTATTGGGTGTCCCAGTAAAATAAACTGTTGGGTAGGAGGATTGAGGCAGAAATTATGTGTTTAAAGTATTTTTACCTTGTGTACAAACTCTTCCATCCTTTCCATGGCGTGGTGGGCTTGAGCCAACGGAGTCATTCCCATAAAGCCTTCGTCATTGCTTTTCTCATCCTCGCTCTGATCCTTCTGCTCTCTCTCTCTTCCTCTGTCATCCTCTTCATGGCACTCGGGGACAGACTGAAACAAGGCAGACAAACAATGTTGCAATCGTGAATTTAGACTTGAGAATTGGATTATTCCCTCGGCTATAACCATATTTGACTTCTTTCCCCTTTCCTGAAGGGTGGTGCAGTATTTTATGTTAAATAATTACTTTAAAAGTGTAAAAAAAAAAAAGAAAAAAAGGAAAAAAGAAATTATAAAGAGCCACATAAAATATGCTAAAAGTATGCAGATGAGTAAGATTTTTAATCTGCTAAAATAAATCATTGGAGCAATTTGTTAAAGATTTGGAATCACTTTTGAGCCTTTCAAAAACATGACTTATTTTGAAATGCCAACAGAATCACTGCAGATGTCTGGATTAGTAGTAATTAGGGCTGGGTGATAAATCGATTTTATCGATTAATTCAGATTTGCCATTTAAGAAGATTTATTTTTGGGAAAATCAAGATTTTTCACACAACTTTGAATTGAGGTAGACTCCCAAAAGTGATATTAAAATAAGAGTTTAAAAAATAGATTCTGTCATTTTTTATTTCTGTTTAAGAAAGTAAAGGGAGAAAGAAAAAAATCGATTAAAATCAGAAATCGGATTTGGTGTGAAAAAATCGGAGATTTTATTTTCAGGCCATATCGCCCAGCCCTAGTAGTAATCTAACCTATGAGAGATTAAGCCTTTTAGTTGGAAGAGAATCCATGAGCTTTATTTTGAAATATCTTTGTCATTCCTGATTTAGTTACATAAGCAATTTGGACCCTACTTTTGCACCAACTTATGAAATATTAGGCCTTTTATTTTAAAATGTAAACAAAACTTTTTAAAAGCCCAACAGAATCACAGGTACTATGACTAATTTAGGTTAATAAATGCTGTGGCACCCAATTTTACAATTATCCAACCTGTGACAGATTTAGACTTTTATTTTGA
Organism: Valencia hispanica; assembly: GCA_963556495.2. Lineage (NCBI taxonomy): Eukaryota > Metazoa > Chordata > Actinopteri > Cyprinodontiformes > Valenciidae > Valencia > Valencia hispanica. Next base: position 17,799,475 of record OY747722.1, on the reverse strand, counting down.
AGAGGAAGTTGAGCGCCACATTTTAAAGAATAACATAATCCCTTTCTTTTCCCAGGTGTAGTCCTTTAGTAATATTGCACTAATGCCACCTACTACATAAAGTCCAACAGAACTACTGTTTAGACGCCTGGTTTAAGTCAGTCAGTAATGTGGAATGTGCATGTATTTAAAGTACGAAAGAGCCTTATTTGAAAGTCTAACACAATCCACATTTCATCACTGATGTAGTTCCATTAGTATAATGTAAAATCTACTTTAGCACACATATACCCTATAAAATTTTGGGATTTTTATTTTGATAAGCATCTGTTAACTATTTTGAAAAGCCAATGGATACACAGTTGAGTTTTGTTGAGAAGTAGAGTCCATTGTTCAACACTGGTTTAGCTCTGTTAGTAATCCATAATATACTTTTGCACTAACATAACTTTTGTTAAAGAGGGGGGTATTATGCAAAATGGACTTTCTGAAGCTTAATATCCTGAGAACCTGTCTTTCCCTCATTAAAAACATACCTGAAGTGTTGCTCTGACCTATTCACTCATGTTAGAGTAATCTTTGAGCCTCGGCTGGTAGTTCTCGGGGTTGCTGAAACGCCTGCTTCCACCTATCCCCACCTTTTCCACCCATCTCCTCCTCCGACCTTACATACTCAGCCGAGAGCCCCGCCCCTGCAGAGCTCCCCTGCCCCTCTCCATCTCACACAGCTCCAGCTGAGTCCCAGGTCCAGTAATTATAACACACCAGCTGCAGCTGCGCGTCTTTTGTGGGATTTTGTTTCCGAGTCCATCCATCATCGCACAATGCACAGTATGTGACGAACTGAAGGGGGAGTGTCAAGAAGATTAGGAGGGTCTTAGAGAGGCACAGGCAAAAATCAAGGCGTCCAATAAGGAAGAACATTTCTTTAAGGTGGATTTGGATATATGACGGACTTTTAAAAGACTTAAGGTGACAATTTTATTGGAGTGTGCTATAGAAGGGTAATATGTGCCTGGAAGAAGCATAATACCCCCCCTTTAAAGGTAAAATCCCTAACCCCATTGATGGCTGGTTTAGACTCAGGACAGGTATTTAAAACCTATTTTAGTAATGTATATAAAGCTATAACACTACTCACAATAGGTTAGGGATATCGTGAGAGACTCAGTGGATGTCATACATATGGTGTTTGTTTCACTTCAGAGAATATTTGGGATAGGGAGGCAATTGTATTGGGGGGATAGACACACCTCATTTTGTGTTTTCCACTTAATGGTCTCACTGTGTCCAGTGTGCCTTACATATTGGGGCCAAGACCGAAAATACTAAAGACAACCCTTTTCAATGTGGCATCAATTTCAACATTCTGTGGGTTTAAAAAGCTGGTATTGTCAGTAAGTCATTCCAACTTCATTCTTCAAACAGCCATGAACACACGTCACTTAACGGATGAGCAGCGCCACCTGGCCATAGCACGCCTTCGGGTCGGTGGCAGGCAGTCAGATGTTGCCCGTGAACTATGTGTGTCTCAAAGTGTCATCAGCAGACTTGCATCAAGACACAGAACTACTGGCAGAGTTTGTGACAGACCCAGGAGTGGAGCCCCACGAATGACAGACCACAACGATGACCAGTACCTAAGGATCTATAGACAGACACCGTCATGCAACTGCCACACAGCTGCAGGCCCGTTTACGAGATGTGAGGGAGTTCTAGGGTTTCCACACAAACCATTCCCAAAAGACTCCACCGCTTGGGGTTGAATGCCAGACGACTGTTGCAGGTGACTCCACTGACACCAAGACCAATTCTGCCAGCACACCTCAACATTCTGTTCATGGATGATAATGCGCCACCACATCGTGCCAGAATTGTCACAGCTCAACTTCAGGAAGCCGGAGTGCCTCATATGGTATGGCCAGCAATTTCTCCTGACCTGAACCCCATAGAGCAGGTTTGGGACCAGCTAAAGCAGAGACTGGATGATCGTACCCCACCACCACGTGACCTGGCAGAACTGCTTGTAGCACTTGTGGAAGAGTGGAACACATTGCCTTTGGACAACATCATGAGGCAAGTGAGGAACATGAGACGTCGTTGTCAAGCTGTCATTGCGGCAAATAGTGGAACCACCCGCTACTGACATAGTAAATTTGTGTTATTTGGGGCTACCCTTGTTATTGTCGACATTTTTGGGGTAATAAATATTACACCAATGAAAATTGTGTTTCTTTTCATTCATTATTAGTAATATCAAAGGATACTTTTATTTATTTCATAAAAATTCATACCAAATAATAGCACTCATTTAAATAATATCTCTAACTTATTGTGAGTAGTGTATTTTGCGGAGTATATTTTAATTTGATAAAACAGATGCATCCACTGCCAGCCAGAAGTGGTCGTTTATAAACAGGAAGCTCAACAGACAGACAGTGAGAATTCAGTCAAACAACTCCAGACAAAGCTGGAGAGCCAGGCACTGGCCAGTGATAAATATGCAGTCATTAATCAGAACTGGCGTACAATCAATCAGGAGGTCTGAAGTAACACACACACTGGAACAGCGATGCTCCATGTGGAATCAGGTGGAAAGCAGTGTAAGGAGGGCTGCTGAAATCATCCAAACCTCCCCGTTAAATATACCACTTTATTATGAATGAAAACAAACAAACAAAAAATGCACCTTCTTTTGTTGTTACTCTAAAGGAGGAAAGAAAGTGAGGAAATTAGAAAAAAAGGAATGAGATTACAAAAGAAAAAGAATGTTTTCTGATGCGAAACCAACCCTTTTTTTCCCCAAACAGACCCAAAGATATCCACAGAAGTAGCCCAGTTCCTGCCTGCTGAGAATAGTGGCTCTTCTGATGAAAAGTATTTTTCGCTTCCTGTGGTTTTCTTGTATCTGTGAATATTACGTTTATGAATGTATTGGTAGTGCTTCCCCATGCATGACGACTTATTTCAGTCAGCTGCGATGTGTCAAGGTAGGTGTGAACAAACACACAACCGAGGACAAACAGTGAATCTTGTTTATAAGTCTGAATCTTTTAAAGACAGCATAAGGGAGACATAGGACAGTAGTTCAGAGTGTGAGAGTATCTGTGTCGATAACTCAGAACATGTGAGTAGAGGCCTAACTGGGTGACTGCCACAAAGTCACAGTTACTCACATAAGATCATAAACACAGTTTATAATGTCAACTTCAAAACATTTTGTCTTACACAAAAAATCCAAATTAGCTAGAAGCAGATTAAAGATTAAAAACTAAAATGGAAGATAAGGTTAAATGTAGAGCCCCAACATCATAATAAACAGAGGAAGGGTTACAATTTTGACAGAACTGTAAATATGTATGTTTCTTGTTTCTATTACAGCCAATAAGGTTGATTTTAGTTCTGTTAGTTTAAAAATCGATTATCACGTGTAGTAGTAGGCTAAGCTAGAGGTTTTACACTTGGTTAACAGACCACGAAATGCTCAATAAAAGCCACTTGTTTTCTGAGAATGCTGCATTAAAATCTGTCTCCACTGAAAGCCGCAGTCCTGAGGTTTCGTGGCAGGTGACACAGGATGCTTATCAGATCTGCTGTAAATCATATGAGAACACTTTTCGAAAACATTCAAATAAAGGCTGTTACGATGCATGTTCTTGGACATTTTAGTCCACCTCTCACAATCTATGTTTACCACATTAAATCCCCTCACATCTGACTTGACTTCATTCACTTGGTGTCCAACAGGCCATAAGGGCATATAGACTTGAGAGTCAAATTTCACTCTGTATGAAAGTGTCTGCATGTCCGGCAAATGATATGGACCATTCGTCTTGGAAGCGCCCAGGTTGGCTGCTCATCTAACACCCCCAGTTACTTATTCCCTGCATTGCAGTTGTGGTCATACTTCTGCAGAAAGCCTTTCCAATTTTTTCAGAACTAATTTCTAAGCAATAACACCTGAGACACATAATCAGAGCTTCTATGAAAACCCAAGGGCGTGTTTGCAAAGCACATCACCTGAACACCTTTTTCTAGCTTTACAAAGCAGAGTAGGTCTGGTAATCGCTTCCTGGAAAATCAGCAAAGTCTCGAGTGTAATTTGTTTGCATGTGAATACATTCTCAGTCTCATTTCTTTTGTCCAGCAGAGCTAAATTTGTAAAAATCTGAATTTCCACTGAGTCAAGTTCACTGGTCAAACTTTATCTGTGCACTGAGCTGAGCAAACATATTACATCACTATCCTGATTACCAAATGACACCAGATTGTGACAGCATTTACTCCAACAAGGTGCACAGAGCCTTTGAAGTAAGAGGCCCACAGCATTACAGATCCTCCACCGTGCTTACCAGTGAGCATGAGACGACTTTGACATATTCCTCCTTTATTTCCCCCCACACCAGACTCAGTTTTTTCCTAAAAACCTCGAGATCGTCTCATCTGACCAAAGCACTCAGTTCCAGTTAAAGGTTTTAGGAGAGTTTAGTAAACTGCATATGTGTACGTCTTTGATAGTAGGCTAGAAAATGCCTCAATGGTTGCTATGGACAGTCTGTTTAGTATTATCTAGTAATATCTAGGGTGTGTGTAAACAGATGCTCACAGTATGTCTGATTATATGCTTCATGCTTTCTTGATGTTTTTACTTTATCCTAAATTCATGTCTGCTTTTGAGTAATGTTTTTAAGTGTCATATGCTCTGTGTTTTTTTTATGCTTCATTGCTGTTTTTATTTTATCCCCTATTCATGTAAAGCACCTTAAATTACCTTGTTGTTGAAAGCGTGCTATAAATAAAATTGCCTTGCCTTGCCTTGATAAAGAAGATAAGACTTATCAGTGAAATGCAGGCACACCCTAAGCTGAATTACGCAGCACATTCATTAGACTGCTTATTTGTTTTATTTCTGCACTTTTCATTGAAGGGGAGAAAATTGTAATATCTGCCCATGCTGGTCTGAAAGTTTAACAATGTAATAAAGCTAAAAGTTAATCAGTCCAGATTAATTTTACTATTAAATGTGCTTTTTATGATGGCTGTTGCTTTAATACTAGAAATTAAGAAGATAAAATAAAACCTGCAGCATATTTGTCAGATCAAATATTTACCTAAATTATCTAAACCAATTTTCTTAGCTTAGAAACTTTGACAGTATTTTGTATTGTATTTTTTTACTTTTGTATACATTTGTATTTGTATGGATAAAGTAGGATTTTCTAGATTCTCCAAACACATAAGCAGACAATTTTGTCTTGATTCATAAGCAGACTTTGGAAGAAATATTGAGACCCCTTTCTACCTAAAAGTAAATCAGGAGGTTTTTCTTAAAAGTCCCAGAAGACCAGACTTCTTCCCTGTCACAAAGAACATACATACAGCTCCCCTTAGACTCATTAACTCCATGTTGGTCTTTCTGGTCAATTTTACCTGATTAATGACTGGCCTTGTGCAAACACGTCTGTCATACACTTACATTATGAGGTATCTGCTGTTTAGTAGAGTGTAACAGTGAGTCAGCATTAGAAGTATGTCATGGAAGGGAGATCAGGGTAAAAGCAGTGATCAAACAGCTGAGGGCAGGATCAAGGAAGCAGCAGCAAGCTAAGAGGAGCCCAGCTGAAACTCGGGACAGTCTGACGGTATAACATGCCAAAGAGGGAAGAGCTCACCCCTGCACACATTAACCTCTGGGCAGAGCGGAGAGATTCAACATGTGACTCACACATGTTCACTGCTGTCTTGGGATTAAAAAAAAAAAAAAGACACCATGACCTGCCAGAAACTGCATGTACTGAAGACAAAAATAATGGTGCTGTACTTCGTGTTCTGAACCAGGTGAAGGGTGTGAAGAATTTGTTCCACTTCTGCTACATTAAAAAAATGACATGAAAACAAGAACAGCTTCAATCAAGCGAGTTCAGCAGAAGACAGAAGTGTAACAGATGAAATCTGATGATAAACAGGATGTGGGATGCCAGAGTTAAAGCTTCACCACATGCACAGAGACAGACATCCCTCTGAGAAAGACCGAAGCGATGCCCTGTGGGGGGTTAGGACACCCGGCCTTTTAGTGAGCGGAGCTTCTAATGCCTTCTCAGGTTTACATGTTGCGTTACAGCAGGTAAAAAGCCTGAAGACTAACACACACACGCAGACACAATAGACACACAGCGAAAAAAACACGATTGTGTTTCAGCTCGACGACTCTCTGCGGACTGCCTTTCATGCTGAACAATAGAACAGCAGTTTTGACCGTGTACACACACAGCGTCTAAAAACGAACACAAGTGCTGCCTCGGAGGGAGTGTGTCTGGCACATTCGTTTAACCAGCTCAATTCTGCCTTCATGGGACGATATCACAGAAATTCTTTATATACACGTTTGCTCTCTTTCCAGTAAGGCAGCTGTTTAAATAGACATAAGAGAAGATTTCTCTATAAATAATAAATCCAAGATCCATTAAATAACCACACATCACCGTAGAACTTAGGAAGGACCTGACTTTGAATATCAGGCAGAGCCAGCTTCATCATAATGCAGCCCTAATTACTACAGCACAGTGTGACTCATCGTAGAGCCTGCAGAGCCTTGGAAGTGGAGCGGTAATCAATAAGAGGAGGTGGTGGATTTTGAAAACCTTGGACAAAGAGGCTCGTGACCATTGCATCCAAAATCAAATTCCCAGAAGCTGCTTGTAAAACTGACTTTACAATCATCCACTATCTCCCAGCAAACTACACCGCACTGAACAAATATCTAGTCAGTTTCCTTCCTTTGTTCTTCTTGAAAGAAAACTGATTTCAGTCTTCTTTCTGGGTTTAAAAAACAACAATTTTACTTAAGTCCTTGTACAAGGCTTAATTGACAGAAATTATTTGTTAAATTAAATATTTTTTATTCAAAACTAGATCACAAAAAACATTCAGTTAAATTTAAAACCTCAGATGTTGGGTTACCAGCCATGACAGGACTACAAAGACAGACCTCTGTAAGAATGATTTATCCCACAATGCACTGCAACAAACCCACCTTCAGTTTCAACAGGAAGAGGACCTTCACTGCCTAAATGTGTGACATCAATTCCTATGTAGGCATATGTTCTGCCCGCCTTTCTCTTGGTCAGTGGGTCATCACCAGACCCACATCGGAGGAACATTAGCGTGCTACGCCCATCCTTCGCTGGTGAGGGTTGGCGCAAGCTCCTTGGATCCAGAAATACATGTACAGTCTGCTGATTGTGGATCAGGGAACTTTTTTTTTTTGGCAGATGGAATAAGTCTCGGCAGAAGGAATCTTTGAATTACAGATTCCACCAAAGAGAGACACAGCCTCTCTCTATGACTGAGCCCCTGCTGTCTTTCTGTGGGAGAAGAGAGCTGCTGAGCCGAGCTGAGAGGACAACCAGACGTTCCGAGCTAACCTGGGCTAGCTGCAACCACAACTAGCCGCATCCCCAGCTGATTTTCCCCCAGACAACGGATTCACCCTTCAATGGAGATCTAAGGCTCGTTCAAGTAAGGTTGTGTCTGGGCAGAGATAAATTAGCTTAAACAATTTAAATATTGACTGTCTATTTCACAGTATTTTTGATGCATTTGTAAGATTTCCTTCTTCAATTGTTTGGGTCCAAACAGGCCGTTTGGCCTGTAGTATAAACCGTGTTTTTAAAACATAACTGACCAATAGTCATTTTAATCATGCAACATGAGTTACTCCGTCCCACTGGAGTTTTCCTTTGTGCTAAAAATAGCTCTGTGCACTATTGGTGCTGATAAACATAGTTTATCTTGTTTGTTTCTGGCGTTCATAAACAATTAGGATTGTTATTTACAATATTCAAAATAAAGATCGGCTTTAAAATGGATAGTTTAAACTTCAAAAACTAGTCTTAAGTTGTTTCGAAACCGCCTTTTTAGTATGCAAAAATACAAAAATTAGCTCCATCACCATGGTGACTGATCCATAAAATCAATTTTCCCAAAAAGGTTATTGATTTCTAATTTAGCAAATTATTTAATGAAACATTACTTCGTCTAAATAATGTTTTGTCCTCACTTCTGCTTTGCATTGTGAATTGGTTGTTTGAAATTGTGCTAATTAGACTTAAAGTAATCATAATTAGTTAAAAACTAACTTAGCCTCACTCATAAAACTCTTTGATACAAGCCTCAGTCTTTAAACATACATTTCCATACTGGACTGTAACATCGCTGTTAATATTTTACTGGTTATTGTTTCTACTTCTATGCATATTGGTACATTTTTACATGTTTTACTTTTGGTAGCTAGTGTTATTGTTCATTCTTTTTATATTTTCTAAAATGTCCAAAAATTACTATTTGAAAGGTTTATTGGGGGTATTTTACATTTCACAATGCATAACAGCACAAATGTTAATATAATTAAAAAGTTTAATAATCTTGACCTGGGAAGACAGGAGACAAAGAACGTCAGGGCTCAACTTACTCTTCATCTATTATAGTTTAATTACCTCATCCTTATTATGCAGGTATTAACAACAATAACTGAGACTGAACTACTTTGGCTATTATTTCCTGGACAGTCAGGATGGACCCTACTTGGTAATTCTGACCTAATTTAATAATTTTATTAATAATTGCCCGAAGCAATTATGGATAGTTATTTCTAGCCAAAACAAATATATAGTTGCACAACATACCCTACTGGTAACACTCTTTAAAATACTTTTTTTCCCACCAGCAGGTTGATTCAAAACAACACTGAGCTGAAATAAAAACGATGTGGAAAAATGACATTTGCAATTGTCCAGGAAGACTTGAACCATTCAAGATAATTTCAGGAGATAAATATATGTCCCTTTCAACTTTAATTAATGTTTAATGTACATTTTAATAAACCTATTTCCTTAAAGTTTGCATGAAGTTTTTGCCTTCCTTTAAAGAACTGATAAAGCGCTGTTATCTGAACTCGGCTGTAGCTCTTTAGGCTTAAACATCAAATGGCTGAAACATTATCCTGAACACATGGGAAACAACTATAGGATTAATGGTATAAAGGAGACTCCAAACATTTCTAATTTGGCTTTAAAGTAATTATTTTAAAATTTGTTCCTCAAAAGATTTTAAACATCAACTGTGTTCTGAAGTGAGAAAATGTAAGGATGTATCAGTTTGCGTCAGCCTCATGCTCTCACCTTCTTAATGACTCCTCTTACATTATTAACGTTAGGATGTGAGTTTTGGTTTTGTTTTACAGTGTGACCTAGTAAACCCACACCATGCCACATGCCTCTGAACAAAACCCCGACGTCCTGACAGCATGGAGGCGTGTGTATCCAGTACTTACCTTGTGGTGTGAGGGGCACTCTGCGGTGCTGAGGTGACTAGTTAAAGAGCCTGAGGTGGTGGGTGTGTCTTTCTCCCGTGGACTCATGGGACTGGCAGGTGAGCAGTTTGTGGCGTTTTCTATGAGGTTAGAGTTTCTGTGTCGCAGCACAAAGGCCGGGCCCTCGGCCGGGCCCTTGGCCCTACTCGTCTCTTCTTCGTCCAGCTTGAAAGGCTGGACGGTCCTCTATGGTCGAAAAAATATAAAGGATCTCAGATGGAGCGGGACAGAAGACTGAGGGGTGCAGACACCAACTGTGGCCAAATCTGAAATGATGAAATAGTGGAAGTTATAAACAAAATTCACATAGGTAGATGAAAACCCCAAACTTTAATGTATTTTGTTGGGATTTCAGGTGATAGACTAACTAAAATGGTGCATTAATGTAAACTGGAAGGAAAATATAGCACTTTATAGAACCACCTTTTATTGAGGTTATAGCTGCAGATCTTTTCAGGTCTGTTTCTACCAGCTTTCTACACCTAGGCAGATGATTTTGCTCATTCTTCTTTGCAAAATAACTCAACCTCAGTCAGATTGGATGACGATCATCAGCAAAATCAATTTTTAGATCTTGCCTTTTTCCTAACGGTGCCCTTGTAACACGTATAAACATTTCCCCTCTGCATGATGCTGCCACCCCCATGTTTTACCCCAGGAGTGGTGTTCACTGTGTCTCTCAGAAGATGTTTGCAACATTTCTCAGATTTGTAATTGTGAAAACTTTTCAAAAGCATGAATTATTTTCCTTCCACTTACTATGCAGCGCTCAATAACATACAATGAAGCTTGTAGTTGACGTGTGATAAAATATAGGTTCAAATAGATTATTGAATACCTGGATGCCAGGTGACACCCTTGGACTTGAAGATGGGTTTGAGCCCGGGCTATACGCGACTGAGGTGGAGAGGAACTGGAGATCAGATAGAAACTAGAGGAAAGGGAAAAAATGACTGACATTAACAGACCAAAATAAATATCACCATTTAATGTATACCTAAAAATGTTAACATAAAATAAGATGTCTAACAACAGAAGTCAGTAATGCCTCAAACATGCCACTCAGTGTCTAAATCACTCCATTATGTCATGCACAGTATGAAGAGGCTAAATGCTGCATTTAACAACTGTTGCAGACAATCAGATGCTGCCAACTTGCTGTCATGGTGAGTTGCTTCGCAACGAGAGGTGTCAAGGACAGCAACAAGACATTCACATCCAGGAAGTAGAAGTATTCCCCGATGATGAATTGTTTGGTACTGTACTTTTTATCTTAGAACAGAGCTAACTGTTAAGAATCACAGAGTTAAATAAGCATTGGTAAATATTAGGACACGGCTAATTTTAAACCAACCTCTATACACCATTAGAGAAGGTTCTAATGGCAAGCACTTAAAGAGTAAAAGCCCTAAACTTGTAAACAGTTCTACAGAAAGTGCAGGCTTATATTTGCATGTTTCATAAAAGAAGAGCAAAGCTTTGACGTTTTGGAAACGATAAGGAATGCAGCTGAAGACTTATTTCACCTTACTGCTGCTGCTGCTTTCCTTAAGCTACCCTCCCATCCTTCACTGTGCTCTAGTGAGGCCAAATCTATGCAAAAATGTCCCAAAGGTTCATTTAAAGCATCACAATACATACATTACCCACCCTCCCCCCAAAAAACCCCAAAGCTAAAAGACCTGCATGAAGAAAAACAAGCCTATTTATTCACCACTAAGATAATATTGTTAATTTCACTCAGAAAAAAAGTGAACACACAAAAATATCTTTTGTTCAAGAAGTTTGATGTTATAAAATTTTTTTTTATCCTTTGTTGTTTAGTATCCTGAGGAATCAAAGACTCGCACACAATCATTGGCACTACCTGAAAAAATAACCACGCAACCGTAACAAAAACAAACAGAACAGTACAGACCGGCCCAACCCCAAATTAAGATAAAAAGACTCGTTTGATGGAGCAAAAGATATGAGAAAGCAACAACTCCTTCACACGACCAAACCAAGGATCTGAACGGAATCCAGAGTTGTCCAGGCATGTCTGGAAGACATAAAAACCTGGATGACGCTAAACTTTTTTTCTCTTAAATTCTGACCAGACAGAAGTTGTCGTCTTTGGAACAGAAGCTCTGAAAAAGAAACTGCTTATTCAATCAGCAGTTAGTCTGTGAGGCAGACACTCTGTCTTAAGGCCAGGCTTAAAACTTTCCTTTTTAATAAAGCTTATAGTGGCTAAGGTCATCCTGAGCTATCTATATAGTTATGCTGCTATAGGCTTAGACTGCTGGAGGACAGACTTACCACTTTTCTTCTCTGCCACTTTTCTCTTCTACTACTCTCCAGTTGTATTATTTGTTGTTATTTCAACTGTTAACTTTGTTTTCTCTCAGTGTTTTTCTCTCCATAGAAGCTACACCTGGTCTGGTATCCTACCTAGCTACAATACCCTGTTGGATGGGGGGATCCTAGTAACTGAGCCTCCCCCGTGTCCAGTTATCAACTTTTTACTTTCTTTAATATAGAAAGTACTCTTACATCAGTTCTTTAGTTCTGTGTCTCTGCTCTGTCTTCTCAAACCCCCAGACAGTCGTGGGAGATGGCCGCTTATACTGAGCCAGGTTCTGTTGGAGGTTTCTTCCTGTTAAAGGAGAGTTTTTCCTCTCCACTGTCGCTAGATGCTTGCTCAGTATGAGGGATTACTGAGGGACTGCAAGTCAATGATTCGATGCGATCTGCTGGGGTTCCTTAAATAGAAAACTTTAAAACGGATTGGGATTTATGTATGATTGTATTGAAATGACTTTTCTTGTAAAGTGCCTTGAGAGGACATCTGTTGTGAATCGGCGCTATATAGATAACCTGAATTTAATTTTATATAACCGCCATTTTATGATTCTCTATTTCAGACATTAGGTGAAATTGATACAATTGATTTTATTTAAAGCCGAATACCTACAATTCTGTGAACATAGGCTTAGGTACCAGGGCGAAAGCTAGTTTAACATTCTACATTAATGATACTACAGCCTATATCCAAATAAATCAAAATAGTAAGCTTAAAGGATGTCTTTGCCAAAAGTTAGCAGGTTTATTGCAAAAATATCAGGGTAAATGAATCAGTCAGGTATTTGTATCCAAATGTCTTCGACTTTGTTCTTTCAGTCTATTCTTAGTGTAGCATCCCAAATCTCATTTTATCTGCTCTGCATGTTACTGCTTGTTTACTGTCTGACAAATTCAAAGGATTCTGCTGATATCCAGAGTTAGAAGAAGAGACAGGAGCTCCACTCCTTTTTCTAAAAAGGGACAAAGCAGTTTAAAAGCAATCAGGTGAGCAGATCACTGTGTACGCGCATGCAACAAAGCATGCCATTGCTTTTCACCCTGAATTTAAAATAGACATCTTTTCATTCTGGAAAAATTCAATCTTGATTAATTGAAAATTAAGCAGGTCGGACAAAACATCAACACGAAAACATGCAAGCCTTCAATCTTACTATTCATATATAGCAGCAGAGCGACTGACAGCGCAACTAAACAATGTGGTGCCAGTTACAGGTGTAGAGTAGCATGAAACTCACTCCATAAATCAATCTCTGCTATCCAGGACTGTAACTTTACAGAACTCAAAGAAAGGCTGAAAAATGAATAAAAGGATCGATACAGAATTATTTGTACTCCTATTTTTACGAGTGGTACAGAGATTAAAGCTGAGAGAAAATGGAAAAGAAAAATAGTCATAGTGGATCTTTCTGGCTCTCGACTTTAAGGTGCAGTTTTAGGTTGTGCACCAATCATGATATCCTATTATTTCCACTGTGAACTGCAGTAGTTATTTACTTGTAAATTATGCTAAACGGAAATAATCCAAAGTCACAGCGAGCCTTTTAGAAAAGGTTTCAGAAAACTAATGCACAGCATAAATTTAAAAAAAAGGAAGTTCAGCGAACAGAAGTAGGTCAAATATTTGCTTGTGTATTAAAACAAAAGGAGAAAAAGATAACAAGGAACCAGTTTTCCAACATGTCTACGCTTTAACTGTGCTTGAGGCCTGAATGAATATGGAGGTGCTCTGTAAGGACACACTAAAATGTAGGTCACAGGCAATTTGAAAGTAAGGACTGTTTTCTTTGCTCTCACTCAGTAGAAAGTAAATGTAGGACAAAAGGTCAAGCTGTAAAACAGCAAGTCTATGTACGGCAAACACCATGACAGAGACAGCTTTTCCTTCCACTGATCACTGCAGCGCGTTTTTATAAGCTCCACAGGAAAGTCATCTCGACTTGTCCCTGTTTTATTCAAGTATCTGATTATTAGTTAAAAATACTGCATAATAAATTAAGATTTATATTACTATATATTGACAAACAAGCTATAAAAGTTTTTTTTCAAATAAATAGCTTAATTAAATTTTTAGTTTGTAAATTCAGTAATATCTTACAAATAGCTCATCAATAAAATCAGTTAAAGAATGGGTCGATCACAACAGAAGATTTTAGGCGACTAAAACATTATTATTATTAAATAGCTTTCTTTTTGTGATAAAGTTGAAGAAGGAGACACTCAACCTACTGCTGAACATATTTTATGTTGACGAAAGCGACCAACAAGCGACAAAGGTCGAGAAGTTATTGGTCAAATAAAAAATAAACAGTATTGGATTAAAATTTAGGCCCATAAACATCAGCAATAATGTTGCCAGTAGAAAAACCTGTATGGGCGTTGCTTTCCTTCTTTGGATTTGCTGCTTCGCTTCTGAGTGTGCGAGGCTGTCCAACGGCATGAAATGTTCCCTTCCATGTGTACGAGTCATTTCATCAGACATGGCCTGCTGCGTGCCACTTGCTAAGTCATCGCTCTGCCCCTCTAACACAGCCACTCACAGACATGTGTGACACCAGACAGACACACACATTTCACTGAATTTTGCTCCCACACAACAAATGCACAGCCTTTTTTTAGCTCTTAGTCACATCTCCTGAAGTAATGAAGTTACAGACCGGAGCACGTACCTGGTCACCATTACATCCCCATGTCTTACTTCTGAATGTTTCAGCCAACTTTGCATAAAATCCTACCTCAGCATGATGTTCTGTTTTCCCCTGACCTGCAATACAAGTTTTACAAGCCCTAACAGATGCCCAAACAGCCTGTCACACTGACTCACAAACAGGTTACACAGGCCCAACAACTCAAATTCATCAACACAAGCCTACACTGATCTCCATCCTCTGTTCTTTTCTCACAAATGCTTCTCTAGCACACGTCCCTACAGGGACAAGGTCATTTTGATGCCAAAAGCTGAAGGCAATTGATATCACAAAGTTTGTGAATTAAGCAGATAAATAACTGCATGTAAATAGGAGTATACACTGATCACTAACCCAAAGTAACCTCTGGCAGGTAAAATAATCAAATCTGCTCAAAATGAAGTATTTATACATCACAATTAGGAATGTGTATTGGCAAGAATCTGGTGATACGATTCACAATACAGGGGGGACGATATGATATATTATGATATATTGCGATGCTATGAGTAAGACTACATATTGTGATTTTTTAAATTTATTTAACTGTAGAAAAGCTGTCACACCATTCTAAACACTCCAACTTGTTTCATATTTTAACACATCCAGTTTTATCACTAGATCTAGTTGATCCACTGGAACGAAGAAGGTGAAAACAAGGCCACAAACTACCGGTCATACTTTTATACTTTTAATTTACTACAGAAATGACTGTCATCATTAATAGTGTCTTTCTAAATCTTAAAAAATAAATAAATGAAGATAAAAATCGATTCGTTCGGCTGATTGATTGGTGCATCTCTACCTAATACAGGTCAAAAACACTTTGACCTTTGACAGTGACATGGAGCTACCCTGCTCATCAGTTCATAACCATAAAGATGAACAGATAAAACCCGTGACAACATGTTTTTGGACGGCGACCTTTGAACAACATTGAGAACCCTAGCCGCCGTTCTATTGTCATGTTAGCGTATTACTCTAAACTCTCACACTTTGCTCTAAATACTTCTATCGAAAAATATAAAAAAAATACCTTTTCTACAGTGAGTTTAGGTTGGTAGAGTTGTTTGCAAAACCCCACATAATTTGGTAAACCTCCAACTGATGTTTATAAGTAATTTTAAATTTTCACATCTGCCTCTGCAAAGTTTGGTTGCTTCAAGATAAACGAACAAAACGGACTCTCAGTAAATTGGCTTTTCTGCTTCTGGATCAGCCATAAATAAGCTTAGCAGACCTAATTGCAGGTTCTGGTTATTGTGTTTTATCTTGTGTGTCCCAGGCCTCCCTGCAGTTTGAAGCCACATGAATGGTTTGACTGTTCAATAAGACTGAGACACGGACATTTAAACACAGAGCACTCCAACCAAACTATAATATTACCCAAAATCCTATTTCAACCTCCGTCTCCACAAACTGCAGCTTATCACAAATAATGACTGGTGTTGAAACCTCATTTGGACAGGGTTAGCGTTTCGGGTAAAATAATGCGGTATGATTCAGGAGTATCGCCCACGTAGTTTCTACATAAAAATCGCCAGCTAATATCGAGAGTGTATGGGCGAAGTGGGCGTCCCCCTGGTGTCCTGATACAGCAGGGACATTGTGGTCCGGCTGCCTGGAGTCTTATGATTGAGACGGAAACAAAGAGCGTCAGTGTGACGTGCATTTAACACAAACACACACTCGTTCTCAGCCTTCGTCAACACACAGCACAGTTATCACCGGGGAAACACCTCTGATAGGCATGGGGGGGCGGACAAGTGTTCAGAGGATTAAAGAGAGTTTATATTAAATCAACCAGGACCAATAACTGAATTATTCTTATGATTTCTCATCATTTGGAATATCACAAAAGGCCAGATCTAATTGGTTAGCATGTTTTATATCATCATAAACAGGATTTTTTTTTTTTTATAAGCAGTGTTCAACTGTTAAATAAGAAAATAATGGACTATTGATGAGTCTAAATTATTATTCATGGCTAATTAAAAACTGAGCACCAAGTCTGCATGAAACCAAACCACTGCTGACAGGGTGAGCACAGTGTAGCGGACCACAACGAGGTTGTCGGCCCTGCTGGTGAACAACCAAATGAAGTGGCTTTAAATCACTAGGTGGTGATCCAAAACTGGGTCAAATGAAAATAAGTGGTCTCAGAAGAGAAAAAGAGCAACTTAAAGCTATTAAAAATACATATTCCTTTTGTGTGTGGCGTGAAAGTGACCGGTGATGTTGAACAGTTAATAATGTGGGTTTATTCAAATTAAGGGGTGTCCCACACATCCATCCAAAGGTGGGAAATGTATCTGTAGTTTTTGCGAATTAATTAGATCAGTCTTATTATTTTAAATGTAAAAAATTTGGCCTATTAGGTTGAGTAGAAGCGATCGCTTCAAATTAACATGCATCACTATGAAACTTCAGGATTTCTGTGAACACCATCAAAAATTTTATTTTGTCACTGATATTCAATCTAATATTCAATTTCTATTTCTATTTGTGTTGTAGCTTCAATGCAATCCCATTCAATCATTTACCCTCTAAAGGTGTTCAATGGGTTAAGATGATTACTGTGCCCATAGATAAAGTATTTAAGTCTTGATAATCTTATTTATTCAGGCTAATGCAAGTGTTGTGTCTGTACATATTCAATTACACAACTGCAGGTGTATTGTAAAGCTTTTTAAACAAAAGGTGGGCTTTGGAAATCGGGTTCTTCCACCAGACGCATACTTTAGGAAGATTTCTGGATTGTTTGGGAAATAAATAAAAGTGGATGACATAAGAGGTGTTTAAAACATGATCAATGAGATTCACAGTGATAGATCTATTATTCTAGGAGCTATGTTTAGCTGCTCCCTCGGCTGGCACACTTTCAAAGACTGGCATCATTATACATTAAATTCACCACAGAGCTCATGAAGAAACATGACATTTTCTTAATATTAATGTTTTGCAGGGTGGGAGTTGGCGCACATATCAGCTTAAGCAATAGTCGCGGGCCATATTTCTCTGCAGAATCTTGCAAAACACTGATTGCCAGATGATTGTGAAAGGCTATAAAGCATAATCGAAATTATGCAGTAAACTTCAGCTCTGAATTTCCCAAGATGATTTTGTCAATTAAAAAATTTAACATGTACCTGTTATGGTGAAAAATAGAGTATTAAGTCAGAGTCTCATGATTCTACACAGTTATGTTTCATTCTGACACTTTGGGAGATAAAGTTAGAATATATAAACTTAATGGGGGGCACTATATATATGTATATATGAATTTCTAATAGTGATCTGCTACAGGTAGGTTGCTGGAAGGGTTTGTATACTGCTGAAGTTTGGGTCTGAGACGACTACCCAGCCCATTAAATATTTATAAAATGACCTCATGCCTGAAGAATACTGTCATAAAATTGGCCGGTGTGCCATACATATATGGAGAGAAATATCAGAGATCTAACAATGACAACTTCTGTCTCATACTGTTATACCGGAGACAAATATTCAGTTGTGACAGTAAATGTTTTTGTCATCTTAGGGATATCAGTTTGAAAACAAGATATTTTTGGAATGATGCTTGTTAGCAAGTGTCATAATTGCCTGGAAAAATGCTCGACATTTTCTGATGCAACACAGAAACAGTTCAACACATTAACAAATAGGGAGTAAAGTCAGGTCTGCCCCTTGCTTACAAGAAAGACTAATGTGGCTCATTCAGGTCGCAGAAAACAGGTTAGGTTATTGTGTGGAAACTAAAAGGCATGTCACTCCTCATTTGTATTATGGTAAAAGTGTATTTACAGCAAGAATAAGTACCGCCTTTGTTTTGTAAATAAAGGAATAAGATCACATTTTACATTCTTGTTTCAAGATTTTTGTGTAAATGCCATGAAATTAGTGTTAGTTTAAATCAAAGTCAGTCTATCAGTTCATGGCTATGGACAGGACAGGTCAACTGCAGCTAAAACATAAAGTAATCAAATTTCAGTCACCATCAGTGAGTTTGGAGCTGACTTGATTATTACCAAAGCTGCTCTTTCAAATAAAGAGATTTCAAATAATTAGATAAATCAACTGGTTTTGCTCTATTGGTGGTAACAACCTAGCCTGGGCTCTTTGGTTTTGGTCCAACAAAAAAGTGCTAACCTAAAGATGTGTACATTTTTACTATATCAAAAAACTGGTCTTCTGGGTAATATGTTCCAGTATTTATATTTCAAAAATCACCTTATTTGATAGGAAGCACATCCTAAATTAATCCCACTGATGGTCCAGAAAGCCTCTAAAAAATATAGTAATGATAAGAATGTAAGCGGAACGCCCTTCTGTTTCATTAAACAACATTTGCTGTGGTTATTTGTAATGGGTATATATTGTTATGTTTTAGGGCAATAAAAGGTTTTTAAACAAATCCATTTTTGTGATATTGGCCTACAACTTTTTTTTTTTAATGAACAGTACATTGAGTGATATAAATTACCACAAGAATTCCAGTTTTTTTTAAACATTGTAGCTATCCGGATGTTTAGCCAACAAATATTATCTGTAGTTGTTTTGTGAGTTCGTCTGTTCGTCTGATGAAACGGTCTGTTTTAACAAACAACTATTTTGATAGTAACCGTAACATATTTAGTAATACATATTAAAAAGCACAATGTGTCCTCTGTATTTTCTGTCATCCCATTTTTTATTTTTGCTGACTTAAGCGAGCATTAAAGACAGATGGAAATTAAGAATAAACTTGTAATGAAAACTTAAACAGCAGATACATGTCAGTCACTAAGCAACTCACATTTAGGCACAAAAAGGAAAACGTACAATGAAACGCACTAAAGCACCAAAATGAGGAAAGTAAATCAATAGTCTATGCTCAGAGTCCTCAGGAATCAACTTAACACTGAAGAGCAAGACAAAGAAAAGCCAAACTCCAGACAGTCTACCTTCCACTGACAGCGTCAACTTTTACCTATTTAACACAAGACCTCAACACAATGTGTGCTATCTGGATAGCATTACGCTAAAATAAAAAAATAACCATACGTATTTCTAGAGAGGTTAAAAAATACGACAGCAGACAAACCGCAGCCCTTCAGCAGGTTATGAAAATGGTTTGTTTACACCGAGCTAGCGAGCTGGCTAGTCCGCTGCCACGTCTGAGAAAAGCGAGAAAACTATTTTAGACAGACTGTTTGTGTTGACAGCTTTCCCCATCACGCTTTATGTCTTTAAACATGCTAAATAACATGTTTACATGCCTAACAATTTCTCCCAAAGACAAAGAAAAGCTGTGCCTTTCGGGGCTGGCTAGCAGCTTCTAACTCCTGTTGTTTTGACAGCCAGAATTAGCTGGATAGCAAAGCTGCTATTCAGGGAGGCGCTAACGTTACATTAAGGAAAGTACAGGGTGATATTTAACAGCCTAAAACACGGCATAAAAACAGCACTGATAATCAACAGTGGAAAATGTGATTGGTAATATTCACCTGCTACGAATGTCCGAGCAGAAATTAGCGCACTGGGTGATGTTACACGAGTTGAGAGAGAGTTGTGGCTGCCACGCAGGTCCTCTCCAGTCTAAACGGTTACTGAGCTCCCTCCCTCCCGGAGAACACTCACCTACCGGAGGGAGGCGTTCAGCTCGTGACGCTCCTCGCATGAGAACCAGGTGTCCAATCGGGTGACTGAAAATAAACTGACCAATCACCGACGACCAGGAACAGAAAATTATTGTTCTATTGTAGTTTTTACCTAAATCTACGACTCAAAAGGCAAAAATTAAGCAAAACAGAATAATTATTGTTAAACAATGAACTGGAAAGGTGAAAGCAAATGAACATTTAAATAAATATGTAAATAAAAAAAAAAGAAAGAAAGAAAAACATCAACCATACTGCCATAAGTATTATGGTCAAGAGGAGGAAAAAAAATCTGGAGCATGTGATATGTCATTTTAAGTGAGACTTTTAGAGATTAAAAGTGGATTCTAGAGGCATAATTCAGGAATTTCTAATGTGTGGACCTGTTAAAAGTTTTTAAGCAGCTAAATTACTTCATTAAAATAAAATACTTCTTTTCCCTCTGTTATCAATAAAGCATTTTTGAATTTAATTGAATTGAAAATCTTACCAGCAGTAGCAGCCGGTTGTAAATCGGGTGCAACTTGCTTTTCATCAACTATACTTGCAATATGACCACTCTCAAACTGTTGGTCCAATTGCTTTGACAGTTTTGTGGCACATTACTGGGATATGTGCCTGTGTGCACTCAGTCAACATAATTGTAACCAGCGAATTCACAACGGAATCATCTGTTGTTTGCCACCTCTGCACCCGCTGATTTGAGAAGTGCGTGCAGATATGAGAGTTTCATGCCAGAACACACAGCCCCACTCCCAAATGCAGTGCAATTACAGGCAGCAGTCAGTGCATGATTGTGCAACAGGGAATTAATTATGATGCAAAGCTTTGGCAGCTGGGTTTATCGCTAAACTCCACTCCACCCTGTAAAGTTTCATTTAGATGGTTAACTGTTACACCAGTCTCACCTTTAAACAAGCTTAGCAAGTATTCTTGCAAATACTTCATTGTTCTCAAAAGACTTTTCAGTTTTAGAGAATACGTTTTAAAAATGTTGCCTTTATTCCTGTTGTGCACATGGTGGTATCTGCTGTGTGTGACTAAGAACTTTGAGCCCATTATTGCTGATTGTAGCGTTTCAAACTGAATCTGTTACCAATAAATCCTTTTTTCTATGTAGGTTCAAGAGGTTTAACACTAGTTTATATAGTCTAATATACCGTTCTAACTTTAAGATGTCAAAAACAACACATAGCGCCCTAACCTAAGGAAATTAAAGAACAGATTAAAGAACATAAATTACACAATTTCCAATATACAGAGAGAAAACATGGAACAGTGATGAATTTTCCCGAGAGGTGAGTCTATCAAAATCCCTCTGTAAGGGCATGACTCATCCAGGATGTCACACGAGAACCCATAACAACTTCTGAAGCAAAACAGGCTTTACTTGCTGCAGGTAAAGTCAAGGAAAAGACTGGTCAAAATGACATTCATGGGAAAGGAAGAAAACAGCTGCTGACCAAAAAGACCACAAAGACCTCTGTGGACTGACAAGACAAAAGTGGAACTTTATGAAAGCTATACACCCTGTTATATCTGGCATAAAACAAAAAGAATTTCATATACTGACAGTCAAACATGGTGGTGGTAGCATGATGGTATGGGGGCTTCTTTACTGCTTCAGGACCTTAGCATTTACCCTTAACAAACGAAACCATAAACTGTTCTGCCAAAAAATCTTAGAGGGACCCTAAGTTCAAGTACACGTTGGTTTGACACCAGCGAACTCATCTCACTAAAAAAAGCTACGTTTGGAATGCCCTAATCAACGTCTGGAATTAAATACAACTGGTATGTTGTAGCACATCCTTCAACAGGCAATTCCTGCTCTAAAACCTTCCATTGTGGTTGAATTAAAACAACTCTGCACAAAAGAGTGGGCCAAAAATCCCTCTACAGTGATGGAAAATACAAACAGGCACTGAATATAGTGACAGTTATAACAAATCTTTCATGCTAATTGTACCAAGGGTGGCACAGTATAGAGTTTCTATTAGCCTATTTCTTGTTGTATCTATTTAAGATATTTGTATATTCTATAGGTCTGGAAGAGATAAAGCCAGGACGTGGCATCACTTGAAAACTGCCTTTTGTATTTACTCAAGCTAAATTTGTCTGATGTAATTTGTTTCATGATCTAAAATATTCAGGTATGACAAAGAAGCAAACATAAGAAATATGTATGGGGACAAGCACCTTTTTACAGGATTTTAAATACAGGTCTTTTATCTAGAAAGAGAACCTTTTATTAAAAGTGTATTTATTCCCTAAAGGTTGATACAGGTTGTGTGCAACATCTATCCTTTAAAAATAGATTTTATCCTGACCTTGGCAGCAGAAGTGGAACAAACTCTTTTTCTCTTTCACTCGGACAAAGTTCAAACTCATGAGTCCAAGACCATTTGTACATGACCGCACTGATTTTATTGATAGAGGTTAAGCTTAATGTTTTTTCTTTAACAACAGTAAAAACCCATGAAGGTGACTCCACAAATTCAGCCTGTTTAGAATATTTCTATTACTCTCTTCCTGGAACAAAATCTGATAAAACCAAATGACAAACCTTTGACCTGATGTCAAAAAATGATACCGATCTTCGTTATTTGCATGCAATTCTCTCAGACTGAATCATGTGCTTAAAATATTGTTTAACACATGATTTCTGTACTTGGACATCTTTAATTTGTTTAATAGTGTCAAAGTGCTTTACTGATGCAACTGTGTCCCTTTCAAAACCCTGAAACTAAACATGTGTGACACTGAAAACAAGACAGAGTCCTTCAGTGAACTCATTGTTGCCATAACCAGTTTGTTTGCACAACCTTAATTTCCTATTCCACAGCCATTAAAAAAAAAATCTAAAAGAAAAATGAATGAATCACATCATTCTTTCATCTTCACATTTATACCTAAAGCTGTCAGATAAAATCCCAATATGTTTTAAGTAGTAACATGGCAAAAAAAAAAAAGATTGAAAGTTTGGTTTATTAAGACATGGGTAACTCTAAACTTCGAATATCACACAAGTTATATCCAAGAGAAATTGAGTCTATCAGAAACATAGTATAGGTAAGGAAGACCCATCTGTTGTATAAGGAAAAGGTAATTATTTTTAAATCACTTTTACCAACCTAACACTTTGAATAGTTTGCCAAGTTCAGTAACTCTAATGAAAATATCTATTTTTAGGAGATTTGATATGAAATCATTCATTCTGTTTTCAAGCAGCTAAATACATTTGTATCATAGGATGTTTTTTTTACCAATAAGTGTGGCACCCTTGTTTTGGTTAAGCCAAGTTATTTTTCAATAGGAGATTTTTCTGCAATGCATAAATGAACTCACATTGAAGGTCATGTCACCTTGAAAACACCATCCCTCAAGGGAAGCATGGTGGTGGCAGCATCATCCTATGGGGATGCCCGCCCCAACCAAATGAGGCAAGCAAATTAGAGATGATCAGTAAGCATGTAAAGGGAAATACTGGAAGAAATTGAAAGTTTTCTTTTATTAAATTTGAGTTTGCCTGACCAGATTGGAATCAAATTTTATAAGTGTGAAAACCTTTGCAAGATCCTGTATGTAAGGGTTTATGTTTTGGCGAGCTGTTTCTGTATCTTCTTTCAATAAAAGTGTCCCTTTTGAACATATGTTTTCTACCCTCTCCCAAGTTGAAAACAAGTTTTTTCAGGTAACTTTCCACTAGCTGGCTGCCACGTTGTTAAGGTGTGAGACACCGCTGCCAGGATGATTGTGTTCACACAGCACAGACGGGTTACAACTGGTATGACAATCCTGAAAACACATGAATGTAGTTTGTTCAACTTTAGAAGGGTTTTATTCAGTTTATGCAATGGCTCTAACTTAGGTTAGGCAACATGTTTATTCCAAACTGAATTGGTGTTGCCACGAATGCAAAATGGTACCCATAATCAGTCAACAACAAGATTATACAGACATGAAGACCTGAAACAGTCAAGTAACATTCAGTAACAGTCCTGTTTGATCACACCTATGGTCACTGAAATCACGATAGGATCAGTCTTAAGTAGGTAAAAATTAGGTCAATAAACAACGACCTATAGCCAATAATCTTACCTGCATGCAAGGTGTTTTAAGAGCACATAAATGTGTGATTCACTCGCCACACTTTATTCTTCCACTCCACAGAAAAAAAGAAAAAAAAACATGCATCAATGAAAAGATGTTTTGGTTATGCTAAGTGGAATGTTATGTCAATAATTAAGTAATTTCTCATTAAATGTTGATGTCAACACTTTGGGGCTCTGAATCAATAAAGTGTTTAATTGCAATCTTTTGTGTTTTATGACCTCATTACTTGCTGCAAGCAATTTTGAAGAAATACAAAAATTACTTTCTTTCAGCCGCCCAAAAAAATATTTAACGCATCATTAGTCTTTTTAATTCACAGGCATGAAATGTGTTGTTCATTACTTCTTTTATCAGGATGAGACTAAGTGGAATATGAAAGCCTTGGTATATTATGAAAGTGTTCACACCCCTGAACCTTTCCATATTTTGTCACATTACAAACACAAAGTTAAATGCTATTCACTGTGATTTTGTGCGCTAGCGTTAGCAAAAACCAGTCAGCAAAAAGCTATTCTTACCCTTGCTCTTGTTCAATAAAATTTGTCTAGACACCAAACCTACATGACCTTTGCTCATCAAGCTTTATGACCACTGACAATATTTTTTTCATGGTTTAACTAAAAACAATGATTGTGTGTCTCATTTTAGGTTTTAGAACAAAAAAACCCATCAAACTTTTGCATTTCTTGAATACACTGTTCTACGTTTAAGGAAAAAAGGAAAAATATAGTTTGAAGCCTAATGACTTAAAAAAAAGCAGCAAAAGTATTTCTTGTACCATTAATGGTGAAAGTATAGCATGAAAATCTGCCAAAACGGTTCTGTTATTTATTGTTTAAAACATTGTTTAGTTCTAAATCTGTTTTGGCCAGACTTATGAAGAGCCACATGAAGGTTGCAGATGCTTGTGTTCAACCAACATAACGCAGTACATGTTTGTGAAATGTGGTAGAAAGTGCTCTGGTCAGCAGAAACCAAAAACATGCAAAACTGCACATCTTCCTAAAATCACACAATCTCTACATCAAAACACAGCAGTGGCAGCATCATGCTGTGGGAATTTTCTTCAGAATGGAGAATAAAGCTGATCAGGCTTGACAGGATGAGAGATGAAGCTAAATACAGGACAATGCGGAAATAAAACCTTTTTAAAAGCTGCGGAAGATTTGAGACTGGGATGTAAGCTCACCTTCCAGTAGGACAGTGATCCTAAACATACAGCATGACTGAAAAGAAGGGAATGATTAAGCAATGTTTTACCCTGCACTCAACAATTATGCGCTCATTTTTTGGTTTACCAATGTTTGTGGTTGTAACATGCTAAAATGAGAAATATTTTGTTTTGGAACAGAACATTTTTCCTTCAAAGTGCTAAACTGCAGCAACAAAAAGTCACAAATGCTGCTAAATGTTGTTATAAATACATTCCGTTAAATAACATTTTTCTATGTTGTTTTGACTTTTGCATCCATTTGTTAAATGGGGCTAAAAGGTCCAGAAACAGAACCACGACAAAGACATCAATTAAAACAAAGTAGCAGTAACGTGGAAGCTGACTTTCCAACTCAGAGTGCGCTTTTGTAGAGCCATCTCCAGAAGATTAGATATTCAGGCTACTCTGCGATCCATTCTGCTCCTATCACAGCTTGTATAAAGCATATGGATGAATGAACTTATGGATAAGTGGCTGAGCAGTTGTGTTTGACTTGGTCTTTGAGCTCTGTTTGTGCTTGAGAAGTAAAACGGCAGAGTAAGCAGCTGAATAAGAAACGGGCTTGGAATCTGTCGCATTTTGTGTTTTGTAGGTTTATGGTGTTTGAAAAAGAAACCGTTTCCTCACATCAGCTAATCTAGATCACAGTGAGATTTCCCACACCAGCTGCTGGCTAATCTACAAACATATTGTGCAAAATCCCTTTTTACCCTTTGCTTCTGGTATCATGTGGCTAAATACCGTGAAAATGCTCACACTCCTTTATGATAAATGGCCTGTAAAAGGGGAGGGGGGCTGTATGGTTAATGCAAACAGTTTTACTCTGGTTCTATTAGGATTTTAGAGGAAGAAGCAGCTCTCCCTCTCCTGCGTTTAGATAAAGCAGGTTGTAAGGATAATGACCCCATTGCTCAATGTCAAAATCTCCAAAAAGAAACAAGAATAGGAAAAATACAATGCTTTGCAAAAATATTCCCACCCAATGAATTTTTCATATTACACCAAAAAAACTAAATGGAATTTGTTTTTCTTTCTAATGTGATAAAGTGTAGTTCAACCCCATTTTTCTGAAACCCCCAAATACAAATTGCCCTCAGAAGTCACCTAATTAGTAAACAGAATCCACCTTGTTCAGTTCATTGCCAGTACAAAGACTATAAAACAATATCCCAATTTCTGTTCAATCCATCACTAGCATAATACATAGCCAGCCACCTGAAATGACAGGAATATTGAGGAGATCATTTAACTCCCTGTAAATCACTCCTGCACCAGGAATGCAACTGAACAAACAAGAGTGGAACAGGTAATGAGCTGTAAAGGTACTATCTGTAGATAAACCATCTCTTGTTTGTTAAAGATTGATCTACAGTGAGCGCTGGTTCCTTATAAATTTCATATCCTCCATAACCATGCACCCATCACTATGTTTGAGATGTACGGTCATGTGTGCTGCTTTCCTATAGTAATCCAAGGAGAGCATTAACCATACAACCTGCCAAGGGGCCTGTGATAACTCTGGAGGAGCTGCTGGGATCCATCGCTCGGTTGGAAGAATATGTTGATAGTATAGTGATTAGTGGCACACTCCCCAATTCTGGTCTGGAAGAATTGCAATCAGAAACCCACAGATGAAAGAAATTGAGTTGACACCTAAAGTGAACTTTTTTTTGCCAATAACCAAAATCATCAGCACATCATCCTAAACACAAAATCCCAGGGGTGACGCACAATGGTGGCAGCATCATGATGTGGGAATGCTCTTCTTCAGCAAAGACTGAACAGCTGGTTGGCGGTGATGGGAAGGTGGATTGGGCTAAATACAGGGCTGTAAAACTACACTAGCTGCAATAGAATGGTCTAGATCGAAGCATTTGTTAGAATGGCCTAGTCAAGGTCCAGACCTAACTTTAACACAGAATCTATGTAAAGACTTGAAAATTGATGTTCAAATAATAAAAAAGTTTAATCTCTAGATGTATGAAGTTGATAGAGCTAGCCCACAAGACTGTAGTTGCAGCAAATAGTGGTTCAAAATTGACTATTGACTAATTTTTCCCCCATTAAACAATTATGCGCTACTTTATGATGGTCTATGACAATTCTAAGAAAATAAATTGCAGTATGTTTAGATATAGTTTTTCAAGTCTTGGTATAGTATGAGCTTCTCTAAATTATCCACCCTCAAGAAAAAACAATGAAATCTCTAAACTGGTTACAATATGGCCACACAAAAAAATTTATTCTTATGTACTAAACACACTTAATACTTAATTCTTTCTGTGATCTTCTGCAAGAATGAGTTTTCAAAAACAGCCTCCCCCTAAAGATAAGAAAACACCAAAACCATTTAAGTTGAAGCTATAAGAGGATGGAAACCTCTTATTCTTTAGTTTTTCTGTTTGTGGAAAATCAACCTGGCAGCACTTTGAAAACAGATGGCTGTCAGGCAAGATGGGCCTTAAGGTTGCACTTTCACTCATCTAATCCTTAACTCCTCACATACATCATATCAAGTTAAACAGCACATTTTATAGCTAATCAGTTATTGATTTATTGATTGTGTTTCCAGCCCCAGTTAGCCGTGCGAGTTTGTCTGCAATGACAGATGACCCCACATGCACCGTCCTCAGCCAGGTGAGGAGGATTACTCATACACAGGGCTGCAGGTCACTCGTGCAGCTCTGGTTAGTTGTCTAATCCAATTACCTGCACGGATCTACAAGTAATGGGATTGTTAGTAAGGTCAGTGTGCTGACCTGATTAGCCTCGACTGTGTGCTTGACATTCAGCGCTAATTGTTGAAAAAGGCTGTTAAATGTTTTATGAAATTAAGAGACAACTTAAAATTAGCTTGATGGTATTTGGAGGAATCAAACATGGTGATCTTAAGTGTTTAAATGTGGGCAATCAATGGCGTGGGAGAGAAAAGTAGAACAAACAAGGAGTTAATAGGAAAAGACAAGCTGTTTGGCCATCTGTCGGAATCAAAGGTCTTCAGGGGAAAAGGCAGACGAAATCATGGGGGAAAACTAGCTGAAGCTGAAAAAAAAACCCAGCAAGCTCTGAGCAAAAACCCGAGATAGAAATCCAAAATAGTTAGATAATAAAATAATACAGACAAACCTATCTGCAAATTATTATATGATAAAAGGATCAACATCAGTTCTAGATAATTTTCCCCCTTGACAATTCTCCATTTTCCCCCCAACCTATGTCCAGTTCTAACCTGTAAACAACCCCTTTTTGGGCCCATTTATTTAACAGATGATTTTGGTTTCTATTCCCATATGGGCCAGTCATCTTCTACCAAATAGGACTGTGATCCCTTATCAAGCCAAAATACCTCTCCCAACCTTATTTCATTTTGATATAAATAACAGAAGGAAAATAACCACATTTCCTTCCAGTAGATTATGGACTATAATCTATAATCTATAACTATAATAGAATGATCTACTGGATTAAACAATCACTAAATAAAGTTGGTACAAAACATCCCCAAGAAGGAGTAAAATTGATACATCTTTGTTTGAAAAAACAACAACATGAAAATAAGTGTTTCTCATAACAATGCATGGATAGATCGACAAATGGATGGATGGACGGACAGACGATTACAAATACAAGTAAAATAAATGGATACAACTTTTAGACAATGTAATAGGAAATAACTTCTGAAAATAAAAAT
Source organism: Valencia hispanica (assembly GCA_963556495.2). Taxonomy (NCBI): domain Eukaryota; kingdom Metazoa; phylum Chordata; class Actinopteri; order Cyprinodontiformes; family Valenciidae; genus Valencia; species Valencia hispanica. The sequence continues at coordinate 17,770,437 of OY747722.1, read as the reverse complement.
CCATTTCATCCCCCCCCAAACTTATCCAGACCTTCCCAGACTGAATAGGAACTCTGTATTTTCCATCCTGTTTTTTCTTCATTGCAGAAAAATTTGCCAAAAACAGGAGCCCCCACATAAAGGCTCATTTGTAGTGGAAGGAACATGTTGGCCTGGATCAGACTTTTCCAAAAGAACTGCAGCAGAGAGAAATCCTCACTTTCAAAGTCTACTTTATCAAAAGAATACACAGTAATATACATGTATAAAACATAGAAAACATCACAAGCTTATAAACGCTAACAAAATATAATTTCTTATCCACTAGTTCTTGAACATAGCTTGTTGCAGTCCAGTTTCTTCTTGCATTTATTTTCCCCAGAATATTCAGTCCTCTTTGTCTACAACTGTATCTGTTTATTGCATCACAAACCAGGTTACAAAGCGTCACAGTCATGGCAAAACTGCCAAGTCCACACCACACTTGACACGTTATTTAGGAACGCGAGATGAAAAGGTCCACTTCGCACTGAACGTGTCTCTTTGCATGTCTTCATTTAGGCTGATCCAACATATTAATCTCTCTAATGGATGCTTTCTTCACCTCTGCTGAAGGTTGTGGAGCTGCACAGCAAACTGCCAATTTAAACAGCAACAATGTCAAGATGGCTGCAGGCAGTGGGCCTCATTAAGCCGCTCACAGGATCATTTGTCAGGTCACAGACACAAAGGTGAGTGTGCCCTGTCCTTTTAAGCGCTCGTTATTATTTTGCTGATGTTGCTGCAGGTTAAGGCATTTAAAGCAGGATTTATGTGAGATTTTCTTTTTAATATGATCTCCTGAAGTTTATTGCAAAAAGGAGAAATATCTGGATTCCCTCTCTTTGCAGTGCCTTTTAAAAATATTCAATATCCTTGTTCACATTTTATCACAATACAACCACAAATTTCAATGGGATTTTATATGACAGACCAAAACACAAGGTGGGACATAATTATGAAGTGGAAGAAAAACGATGCATGGTTTTCTATTTTGTTTACAAATAAAAATGTGTTACCTCCAAGTAAAAACCAGTGCAACCAATTGCCTTCTTATTAGTAAATAAGAGTATATCTGTGCATAATTTAACCTCTGTGGATAATTTAACATCAGTACAAATGCAACAATTCTCTGAGAGCTTTAAAGGTTTGCTACAGACAGACATTAGTGAATGATATGTCAAAAGGTCATTCAGTACTTGTACACTCCACAAATCTGGCCTTTAAGTATGAATGGCAAGAAGAAAGATAGTTGGAAGAGGATCAAAGAGGGCCTTTCTCACCAAAAACAGTATATGCTGAATTTAATAGCAGGTGCCTCAGCAGTTGAATCGTGTGATGCTAAACTGACAAACAACACTGATGACGTTGCTCTGTTCATCCATACTAAAATACAACACAAAAGAGGTAGAGTTTCACAGTAAAACATTATTACCATTACTACTTGGAGTAGTATGTTTTATCTGCAAAGCTTACATTTCAACAACAAAGCAGAGAAAAAACACAGAAAAGTATGATGAGACTCTCTTTAGAGAGCCGTGTAGGGCATGTAAAATAGCTCTCTTTCTATATTAACGGGCTGCTTTCTACTCAGTCTGGAGCAGTTTGATAGATATCCTGTATCTATTGGCTGGGGGAGTGTGTAACAATAGTCAAACAACAAATATCGACTTTAACCAGACCGCAGTGTAGACTCTGCCGAGCTGCTCGCACTTCAATGCCGAGGTGAAAAGTGCATTTCATTAGCACTTTGCTCAACATAGGTAAGAAATATTGTTGCGTGGAGAATGTAATACAAGTGAATGGATTTTAGTCAGTACAGCTGGTGCTGCAATTGGTGTGCAAGTCACTTAAAAAGTTCACTTTGCAAAAAGCCATTAATGGGTCACAGCAAACATGTTAAAGCGGGTGATTTGGTCAGATAAGACCATAACATAATTTTTTGGCCTATATGCAAAACATGACAGAAATTAAACTGGACAACACCAATCATCCCTACTGTAAAACACGGAACTGGAATCTTCATGCTGTGGGGATGCTTGTCTTTAGCCAGGACAAACAAGCTGGTTATAAGTTGCGGGAAGATGGATGTAGATTCAGAACCTCAGAAAAAAACTTGGTGATTATGAACCAATTCAAGCTAAGAACAGATGCATAGAACAAATCAATGAATGGATGTTCCATAACTTTCTCCTGCGTAATAGAAACAAAACGGAAGTCATTACTTTTCGACCTAAAGAGGAACGATCGAAAGTCAATTAACATAGCTAGAAACCACTGATTAGGCCTGAAATCTAGATGTAGTGATGGACTAAGACCTGAACTTTCAGGGTTACATAAAGATACTTAAAAATTCAGCCTTCCATCACCTGAAGAACATTTTCAGGATTAAAGGACTAAAGTCCCAGCAAGAGCTTGAGAAAATCATTCATGCGTTTATCTTTAGTTGGATTGATTACTGCAACAGTGTCTTCACAGGTCTGCCTAAAAAGTCAACCAGACAGCTGCAGCTGATCCAGAGCACTGCTGCTTGTGTCCTCACTAGAACCAGGAAAGTAGAGCACATCACCCCAGTTCTAAAGTCATTACACTGGCTCACTGTAGCTCAGAAAATAGACTTAAATACTTAGTTTATAAATCACTGAGTAGATTAGCACCAAAATCAATTAAAGATATGTTGTATCAATCCTCCAGACCACTCAGGTCTTCTTGTTCAAGTCTACTCTGAATCCCCGAAATGAGAATGAAACATGGGGAAGCAGAATCCAGTTCTTATGATCCTCTAATCTGGAACAACACTCCCAGAAAACTGCAAAAGTGCTGAAACACTGAGTTCCTTAAAATCAAGGCTAAAAACCCATTTGTTTAGAGTTGCCTTCGATTAACAAGTGGAACATCATTGATTTTAGTCTGTATTCCAACTGTTCATCACTTTCCTTGGTTTTGCCACCACAATGTCATGTTTCTTGCTTGTTTGTTGTTTTATATTGCTGAAATGTGCTATACAACTAAACTTGCCTTGCTTATATTAGCCCCACAAAAGTCAAGGACTAAATCACACTGTCACTTTAAAATTGTTGTTTACAGATGCTCTTCATCTAGTCTGACACTAAAGAAAAACATTTTTTTTCTCAAAATGCACAAAGCTGGAGGAGCCATAACCCCAAGTGCCAGATCTTGAATGAATGGTGCCCTAGGTGAGCCCATTCTTTATTCTGTTCCCAATCCCATACAATGGCACAGTTTGCAAGACAGACTTTCTGATTGGGCAGACCTAAAGGTGGTGCTTAGAGAAGTGTAATAGGTGCCTCACTCAACAGAGCCTGATTTCTTTATTCTTATTGGTAGGAGTATGCATACTCTTTGCATTAACATAGCAGCAATATAAAACTTGTTCAGGGGATAATGTTATTTTTCAAAACATGGTGCTTGTTCATCTCTTGGGCAACTCCCATATGAGCCCAGTATCAAAAGTCACCAGTGCATACCTCAAAAGACTCACAGCTGTAATTTCAGTTAAAGGTGACTCAACAAAGTAAATATTTTAAAACCCATGATTTATTTTCTACTGGTTTGTCACATAAAACCCAGGTTATGGAAGTAAAGTGTAAAAACATACAAAGTTGAAGGGGTGTGAATACTTTTACAAGGCACTGTGGTCTCTTTTTGTACTTTCCATTTTCATCACCTTGACTTGTTCCCTTTCTGATGGTTATAGTTTCTTTCCTCTTGCTGTGGGGATGGGAGTGCATATGGTGATGTTAGCAGTGCTCTTGCATTAAAAAAGCAGAAGGTAAACAAAGGAATCAGGCTGCTTCAAACCTAAAAACAAGCAGAAGTGTCTTTAAATTAAAATGTATAAGTTGTAAATTTATTTCTCACTTAATTATATATTTTATATCTTCAGCTGACACAGGTCAAAATGTCCCACTTTAAGGGATTCAAGCTTGTTCCTTTTTTCCCCTTTCATCCTTATTTGTGCTCCTCGGTTCATTTATCCTTCCATCAGGACCTCTTATATATATATATATATATATATATATATATATATATATATATATATATATATATATATATATATATATATATATATATATATATATATATATATATATATATATATATATATATATATATATATATATATATATATATATATCCGTTGATCAGCTCTTTATATTATAATTGATATCATCACTCTTCATTATCTTTTCCTTCCTCTCCTCTGTTTTCATTCCCATTGCTATGGGCTTGAGTTTATTTGCACACAAACTGGTCCACGAGTGTTGTGCAGCGCTTGCACTTGACGTAGCAGCACCAGTGGAACTTGCAGTGGCAGCGCTCGTGCTTGTAGGTCTTGAACTGGTCGTACCCTCTGCCGCAGCACATCAGCTCACAACCGTCCATGCCCTCTGAGGTTTTGTTGCAGTAACGGCCATGTGTTCCCAGCGAGCCTGTGGTCTCATTTCGGAGGCAGTAGTCGGGGCTTGGGTCAATGTAGACCATGTCCTCAGGTGTTGGGTTGTTGAAACGCTTGTCTTTGAGCTCCAGCTTTCCCTGGCAGAGTAAAAAAGGAGGAAAGAAGTTGAGCAAGACACATGCTCACATCAGTTTCACAGCTAAGGACCACTCAGAAGACTCAGAACACCTTAAAGTGGTCCGATTTTTAAATAAAGTGGATATTTTGGCTAAAATTTTGAGTTAACCTAGAATCATTTTCAGATTTAGGAGAGAAATTAAAAACAAGGAGAAAATAAAAGTTTCAAAGACACATAGACCTGGTGAGTTTCTCCGTTCAGGACTAGCTTATCAAAAGTTATACCTTCATGGTCTTAGACATCTAATCATGAAAAAGGAATAAAGGAGTAGTTTATGCTTTACTTTCACACATTAATCATTGTCAAATTAGGACTTATCTAAGTTTTCTAATTTCTAAAATAGCAGAAAAACATCTATTTGAAGCAGACTGTGACATGTACCAAAAATAGTTTAAATAAACAGCTTCTGGTTAATATACAATGTCATAAAGACCCATGGATGCTATCAGCATGGGATAAGAAGTGGTTTTCACTAGCTGTGGGCATCCAGCAAGAGCCTTTTCCAATTGTAAATGAACAAAGCAGGTACAGCATATGAAAGGTAAAATCTGAGGTGCTTGTGGTCCCTACATATCAAATTAATACCTTGCGTCCAATCTGCATAGCTGCCGCACTGTCGTATTTCTCTTTCAGAAATTCTCCGACTCGCCTGAAATCAGCCAGCTGAAGCCAACAAGTTTTCAGACTGCAGGAACCGGAAACTCCGTGACACTTGCAGGCAACATGGGCTTGGTTGTAGACCGCCTGGTGAAAGACGGACATTTAAAAATGTTACATACATCAATCTAACCTTCTCTAAATTGTTAATTTAGAAATAGTTGTGTTAGAAACTCACTTTGCTATAATAAAGACAAATGTCAAAAACAAATCCTCCAAAAGATAAAACCAGTAGTAGTAAGGCAAAATACTGCAGTTTGAATTTCTAGTTTCCATGATACTCTGCTACCATCTAGTGGTGAAAATATCTAACTACATAATCCTTACACAATACTTCAAATAATTTCAATGGATGTATGAATGAATATAGCTAGTGAATTATTTTTTTTACATTTAACCAAAGCTTTAAAAAAATTAAACAATTACCTGTTCCACATTGTTTCACGATGCGACCACAAACGTGAGCATTATATGGGGAATTTATCTGATAGCACATCAGAAATTAGTGAATCATTGTGAAGTAGAAGGAAAATGAAAACCTTTTGACAAAATCTGAATAGATTGGTGAACTTTTATAAACAGCTATCTTCACTCAATAGAACCACCTTTTACTGCAGTTGCAAGTCTTTTGTAGTTTGTCTTTACCACCTTTGCAAATTTAGACTGCAATTCTTAAATGATTTATTTTCAAAACAGCTGAGGCTGAGTCTGATTAAAAGGCTTATAAACTACTCACAATAAGTTAGGGATATTATTTAAATGAATGGTATTCCTATTTGGTCAGAATTTTAATGAAATAAGTAAAAGTATCCTTTGATATTACTAATAATGAATGAGAAGAAACAGCATTTTCATAGGTGTAATATTTATTAACATAAAAATTCAGACAATAAAAAGTGTAGCCCCAAGTAAAACTAATTGACTATGTCAGTAGCGGGTGTTTCCTCCATTTGCCACAATGACAGCAACGTCTCATGTTCCTCACTTGTCTCATGATGTTGTCCTGAGGCAATGCGTTCCACTCTTCCACAAGTGCTACACGCAGTTCTGCCATGTCACGTGGGGTGGGGTACGATCATCCAGTCTCTGCTTCAGCTGGTCCCAAACGTGCTCTATGGGGTTCAGGTAAGGAGACATTGCTGGCCATACCATATGAGGCACTCCGACTTCCTGAAGTCGAGCTGTGACAATTCTGGCACGATGTGCTGGAGCATTATCATCCATGAACAGAAAGTTGAGGGTGTGCTGGCAGAATTGGTGGATGATGATGGGTTCTATGATGTCTCTGAGGTAAGAATGTGCAGTGACAGAGCCATCTACAATAACCAAATCAGATTTGCATTGACTGGTGATGTCAGCCCAGACTGTTACACCTCCTCCACCAAAGCTAACCCTGGGGACCATGTTGACCTTGGCGTATCGCTCACCTCGCCATCTCCAGCAACGCTGACGACCATCATTTCGGTGCAAGGACACTCGTCAGTGAACAGGACAGTAGACCACTGCTGCATTATCTAGGTCACATGGTCTTGTGCCCACTGCAAACATTCACGGTGGTGTCTTGGTGTCAGTGGAGTCACCTGCAACGGTCGTCTGGCATTCAAGCCAAAGCAGTGCAGTTGCCCGCGAATGGTTTGTCTCGAAACCATAGTGCCCCGTCACATCTCGTAAACGGGCCTGCAGGTGTGTGGAGGTTGCATGCGATGTCTGAGTGCATAGGTCCTTAGGTACTGGTCATCGTTGCGGTCTGTCACTCGTGGGCTCCACTCCTGGGTCTGTCACGAACTCTGCCAGTAGTTCTGTGTCTTGATGCAAGTCTGCTGATGACACTTTGAGACACACCAAGTTCACGTGCAACATCTGACTGCCTGCCACCGACCCGAAGGCGTGCTATGGCCAGGTGGCGCTGCTCGTCCGTTATGTGACATTTTGTGTTAATGGCTGTTTGAAGGATGAAGTTGGAATGACTTACTAACGATACCAGCTTTTTAAACCCACAGAATGTTGAAATTGATGCCACATTGAAAAGGTTTGTCTTTAGTATTTTTTGGTGTTCTCCAATATGTAAGGTACACTGTACACAATGAGACCAATTATGTGGAAAACACAAAATCAGGTGTGTCTATCACCCCAATACAATTGCCTCCTTATCCCAAAAATCTCTGAAGTGAAACAAACACCAAATGTATGACATCCACTGAGTCTCTCACGATATCCCCAACTTATTCTGAGTAGTGTATCTGTGTACATAGATTTTCAGGCATACCACAGGTAAAATAAACTCCAGACAGCTTCCCTGTCCTTTCTGAATGAAGTATCCGCACAACATGATGGTGCCTCTGCTATGATTCAGTGAGGGCTGTAAATTGTTACCGCCACAGCTAGTTTTTTTGTAGGCTAAAACATTTTCATTATTTCACCAGAGCACCTTCTTCCATATTTTTGCAGTGTCCCCCACATGGTTTAAAGGCCAATTGCAAATGGGACTTCCTATAGCTTTCTTTCAACAATGCCATTATTCTTGCTGTTCCTCCATAAAGAAGATTTTCTCCCAAGCTGGTGATCTTTACACCTCCTTCTGAGTTACCATAGGCCACTATGGTACATTAAAGTTGCATTGCAGTGAATGCACACCACACTATCTTTGTAAAAAAATAAATTAAAAAGCATCTAACATATTCACTTCACTTTACCCTGAGCTAACTTGAAATGTTAAACTCTAAAATCAAACAGGATTAGAAGAACATCAGTTTCAACATTTGATATTCTTTGACTTAATTTAGAAAAGCTGCATTCTGAACATATGGGTTTGTTTAAAACAAAACAGAACAGGAAATACAAGATTTATGGTCTCTGCAGCAGTAAACCATGCAGCTTTACCAGGTCACCTAAACAACAATGAATAAACAAGCCACATAAAACACCCCTATCCAAAACACCTACATTATACACTCTTAAATTGAGAATTGCATAGTCTTTTGTGTGCACCCCAATGCCAATGACACAAGTTACCACACATTTACTCCCTCAATCATTTACCTCTGATTCCTAATTTCCCCTGACGCAAATGAAACCCATCATTCTCTCTCCTCACGTTGCCTGATCTCAATTACCTTCTCACCTCCGTTAACCTCTGTATCCCAAATACCTATGACCCCTACATCCCACCTCCCTCCCCCTACTTTCAGTCCTCTACTTTACTACCCAGCAGGCATAGCACTCGGCACCCTGCAATCTTGTGCTCGACCCCTGTGACCCCCTCAGACAAGCAAGGGAAAACGGGGGACAATGGAGTTTGTTTTTAAGTCCAAGCAAAATAGGTGGTTTTGCTTTAGATTTTACAACTAAAACACTTATTTCTCCTGTGACCAAAGCTTTATCACAAAATATTAGCTGACAGGATCCCAATTCTGTAGAATAAAAGCATGCATTTGTTTGTCCAGTACCATGGTGAGGTATTTGGTGGGTCATACCTGCTGGGCACAGTGACTCTGGACCTTCATGGTCAGTCATCCATGGTGGAGACATGCTCTCTGTGTCAAGCACAATAGGTTTTACTCAGTCAGTTAAAGTGATTGTTTGTGTGTATGGCTGTGTGCTTGCTCGTGTCTGAGACAGACAAGGAGAGAAATGGAGAACACAGGCACCCTTTTGTGGCAGGCTACGTTATGAATGAAGTGAGAAGTTAAGAAAAAGCCAACACATGTCTATGCTTCAATGGCATTGTTGTTGTTACAGTATTTTTAAAGAAACAGTCTTTGCTTTGATCTAATTTTGTAAAAATTAGGTGATTATATTGCAATTTCATTGTCATCCCACTTATATGTGTTACTAATAATGACATTGTTTAAAATCTTTTTGCCATCTAGCAAACAACTAGACAAGGAAATTGTATCTTATAGGAGCAGAGTTTGTGATTTAGTGTGTTTTGCGTGATTTTCCCCTCCCTGGGCTGCCACCTTATCGTGGTGGAGGGGTTTGAGTGTCCCAATGATCCTAGGAGTTATGTTGTCGGGGGCTTTTGCTCCTGGTAGGGTCACCCATGGCAATTTGGTTCTAGGTGAGGGATCAGACAAAGTGCAGCCCAAAAGACCCCTATGATGAAAACGACAGATGGACTCAGTGTTCCCTCGCCCGGACGCGGGTCACCGGGGCCCCCCTCTGGAGCCAGGCCTGGAGGTGGGGCACGTTGGCGAGCGCCTGGTGGCCGGGCCTTTACCCATGGGGCCCGGTCAGGCTTAGCCCGAAGAGGTAACATGGGCCCCCCTTCCCATGAGCTCACCACCTGTGGGAGGGGCCATAGGGGTCGGGTGCTGTGCAGGATGGGCGGCGGCCAAAGGTGGGGACCTTGGCGGTCCGATCCTCGGCTGCAGAAGCTGGCTCTCGGGACGTGGAACGTCACCTCTCTGGTGGGTAAGGAGCCGGAGCTGGTGTGCGAGGTTGAGAGGTTCCGACTGGACATCGTCGGACTCACCTCGGTGCACGGCTCTGGCTCTGGAACCCGTCTCCTCGAGAGGGGTTGGACTCTCTTCCACTCTGGGGTTGCCCCCGCTGAGAGGCGCCGAGCTGGGGTGGGCATACTTGTTGCCCCCCATCTCGGCGCCTGTACGTTGGGGTTTACCCCAGTGAACGAGAGGGTAGCCTCCCTCCGCCTTCGGGTGGGGGGACGGGTCCTGACTGTTGTTTGTGCTTACGCGCCAAACAGCAGATTAGATTACCCACCCTTCTTGGAGTCTTTGGAGGGGGTGCTGGAGAGTGCTCCTCCTGGGGACTCCCTTGTTCTGCTGGGGGACTTCAACGCTCACGTGGGCAATGACAGTGAGACCTGGAGGGGTGTGGTTGGGCGGAATGGCCCCCCCGATCTAAACCCGAGTGGTGTCTTGTTATTGGACTTCTGTGCTCGTCATGGATTGTCCATAACGAACACCTTGTTCAAGCATAAAGGTGTCCATATGTGCACTTGGCACCAGGACACCTTAGGCCGCAGCTCAATGATCGACTTGGTTGTCGTCTCATCTGATCTGCGGCCGCATGTTTTGGACACTCGGGTGAAGAGAGGGGCAGAGCTGTCCACTGACCACTACCTGGTGGTGAGTCGGCTCCGATGGTGGGGGAGGACGCCGGACAGACCTGGAAGGCCCAAACGTGTTGTGAGGGTCTGCTGGGAACGTCTGGCAGAGTCTCCTGTCAGAAGGAGCTTTAACTCACACCTCCGGCAGAACTTTGAACACGTCCCGGGGGAGGCGGGGGACATCGAGTCCAAGTGGACCATGTTCCGCGCCTCCATTGCCGAGGCGGCTGACCGAAGCTGTGGCCGCAAGGTGGTTGGTGCCTTTCGCGGCGGCAACCCCCGAACCCGCTGGTGGACACCGGCGGTAAGGGATGCTGTCAGGCTGAAGAAGGAGTCCTACCGGGTCTTTTTGGCTTGTGGGACCCCTGAAGCAGCTGATAGGTACCGACAGGCCAAGCGGGATGCGGCTCGGATGGTTGCTGAGGCAAAAACTCGGGCGTGGGAGGAGTTTGGAGAGACCATGGAAAACGACTTCCGTACGGCTTCGAAGCGATTCTGGTCCACCATCCGGCGTCTCAGGGGGGGAAAGCGGTCTGCCACCAACACTGTTTACAGTGGGGATGGTGTGCTGCTGACCTCGACGCGGGACGTTTTGGGTCGGTGAGTGGAATACTTCGAAGACCTCCTCAATTCCACCGGCACGCCTTCCAATCTGGAAGCAGGGTTTGGGGACTTGGGGTCGGGCTCTCCAATCTCTGGTGTTGAGGTCACCGAGGTCGTTAAAAAGCTCCTCGGTGGCAAGGCTCCGGGGGTGGATGAGATTCGACCGGAGTTCCTCAAGGCTCTGGATGTTGTGGGGCTATGTTGGTTAACGCGGCTCTGCAATATTGCGTGGACATCGGGGGCAGTTCCCTTGGATTGGCAGACCGGGGTGGTGGTCCCCCTGTTTAAAAAGGGGGACCACAGGGTGTGTTCCAACTACAGGGGGATCACACTTCTGAGCCTCCCTGGTAAGGTCTATTCAGGGGTTCTGGAGAGGAGGGTCCGACGGATAGTCGAACCTCGGATCCAGGAGGAACAATGCGGTTTTCGTCCTGGCCGTGGAACACTGGACCAGCTCTACACCCTCAGCAGGGTCCTGGAGGGTGCGTGGGAGTTCGCCCAACCGGTCTACATGTGTTTTGTGGACTTGGAGAAGGCTTGTTTCCAGTGAGAGTTGGACTCCGCCAAGGTTGCCCTTTGTCACCGATCCTGTTCCTAACTTTTATGGACAGGATCTCTAGGCGCAGCCAAGGCGTTGAGGGGATCCGTTTTGGTGGCCTCAGGATCGGGTCTCTGCTTTTTGCAGATGATGTGGTCCTGTTGGCTTCATCGGAGCGTGATCTACAGCTTTCGCTGGAGCTGTTCGCAGCCGAGTGTGAAGCGGCTGGGATGAGAATCAGCACCTCCAAATCCGAGGCCATGGTCTTGAGCCGGAAAAGGGTGGGGTGCCTCCTCCGGGTCGGGGATGGGGTCCTTCCCCAAGAGTTTAAGTATCTGGGGGTCTTGTTCACGAGTGAGGGAAAAATGGAGCGGGAGATCGATAGACGGATTGGTGGGGCATCTGCAGTTATGCGGGCGCTCTACCGGTCTGTCGTGGTGAAGAGAGAGCTGAGCCAAAAGGCGAAGCTCTCGATTTACCGGTCGATCTACGTTGCTACCCTCATCTATGGTCACGAACTCTGGGTGGTGACCGAAAGAACGAGATCACGGATACAAGCGGCTGAAATGAGTTTCCTCCGCAGAGTGTCTGGGCTCTCCCTTAGAGATAGGGTGAGAAGCTCAGTCATCCGGAGGGGGCTCAGAGTAGAGCCGCTGCTTCTCCACATCGAGAGGAGTCAGTTGAGGTGGCTCGGGCATCTGGTCAGGATGCCTCCTGGACGCCTCCCTGGTGAGGTGTTTCAGGCACGTCTCACCGGGAGGAGGCCCAGGGGAAGGCCCAGGACACGCTGGAGGGACTATGTTTCTCGGCTGGCCTGGGAGCGCCTTGGGGTTCCTCCCGAGGAGCTGGAACAAGTGGCTGGGGAGAGGGAAGTCTGGGTCTCTTTGCTTAGGCTGCTGCCCCCGCGACCCGACCCCGGATAAGCGGAAGAAAATGGATGGATGGATGGATGGATGGATGCGTGATACAGTGTGAGTGTTTCCTCTACAGTCATTTTAAAAAAAACACACTTAACATTATTTGTGTGGTTAATTGAAACCATGTGAAAACTTGACCAAAATTCAAATATGTCTGTGTTCAAATTCATTCTGACTACAGAGATATTCCACCTCAACAAGTTCTCAACTGCAGTTGTTCAAACTGGAAGCTGTAATATCTATTATTAAACTATTAAAATCCAGACCTTTTTTATTTTTAATTAAAAATTGTTCTACCCATATCTACCAAAAAATGGACACAAAGCAAATATCTATTAAAGGAGAAGATGTTATGATTTAGTGCTATCTAGTTGTGAAGTACAAGAGCCACCAACTACCTCTCTCACGTTCAGTTGGAAATACTAGAATATTCCCTGAAGGCTGAACTATAGCTTTCTCTACCATACCCTGTTTAAGAAAAGCATTCCCACAGCATGATGGTAACAGAAAAAGTGAGTGTGTGTGCATGCTTGGATCTCTTTGTTGCCCTGTGATAGATAGAAAGGTGAGCTGTCCAAGGTGTACCCCAACTCTTGCCCAATGACTGCGGAAGATAGACTCTGCAAGAAACCAATTGTTTACGTGTAAAACTGCCGGACCAGAAGTTGCCAACAGAATTCACATAATGAACCACCGAATCGAGGAATAATTATTTATGTTAATTAGAAGGCTGCATATGCATCAAATTATGTTCATATTTTCAAAGTCTTTGTGAATTGGTCAAGTGTGAGAAAGATTCATTCCTTGTTGTGTGTGCCTCTGTCTCTAGACCCCAGTACACCACGTTGTTCACTGTTCACACACACAGTGGCAGACCCCTGCATCCCTGACAAAAACTCTGGGGTTTGCCTTGTTCAGCCAAGCAAGACAAATCCCACTTAGGACAAACCAGCATGTCCTTGGAAAAAAGACAGAAAGAAGGGATGGGGAGAAGAAGAGAAACTGTTTTCCTCCCCACCTTTTCATCTCCCTCTTCTCCTCTCTTCCGTTTCAATGGACAGACAACAATGAAAGCGAAGGATCAAACAGGAGAAGGGAGGCAAAGTTATTTCAAAAGAGTGTGCATGTGTGGAAGCATGTGTTAATACAAAGCTTCGGCAGTATATCTTTCTCCTCATACTTTCTTCTATGGCCCCAACGGGACCGTCGGCAGAAACACAAGCTCTCCAGACCCTCACCTTTGACCTCTGACACACACAAACCTGGGCTCACTGTCTCTCACACAAATCAAACTGCATTTGTGCATACACACATGCATGTCTCTGTCCTGTAAACAGCTTAAACAAAGCTGTGCTGGAGATAAGCAGTCTGCACCCAAACAGGCAAGCGAATCATTTAGGAGTAAATGTATGTGTGCAGATTTAAACTACTTGGGATTTTGTAAACATGTCATTAGAATGATCATATAAATTTAATGTTTAAAATAATAATAATAATGTTTACATCCACCGTGCTGCATCTGTCCGGCTTTATCTGTGCATCCATGTGCATGTGTGTCTGTGCGTTAAAGCACTGGAATGTGCCTTGACCTGGGCGACCTAGCTAAACTCCAAGGGCGTTAGCAGTTGTACCATTTGCAGGTTCCCAATAAATAACCTACACGCACACACACACACACACACACACACACACAGAAATACTGCTGGGGAAGGCCACGTCAACTTTGACACACATTCCTAACAGACATACAGATATAGTATGTGGGTAAAAAGATAAAAAACATGTTTCCACCACCAAAGTTCCCCCAGCAGAACAAAAAGTGACGGAGTGTATTGGTTCGTCATACCTGTCTCCCAGCTTCGTTGTTGTGCAGGTTCATGAGAATTCGAGCATGCTCCTTCGACCCACGCGGGTAATTTTTCTCCCGCTCCTTAGCATCGACAAATTCTCGGGCAAATCTGTAGCCGTAATGGACATTGTCGCCGCAGCCTCCCCACAGCCAATCACGAGGCAGGTCGCGGGGCCGGGCGGCGCGGCTGCAGCCACAGGTAGAAAGCTCGCCCTCACGGCATGCCCGGCTTATGGCATTGACGACACCGGCCGCGCTAATGCCGTAGGTAAATGCTGTCTCCCTTGAGCCTGATGGAGTAAAAAAGACAAGATTTTTTTTTTTAGATTTCAAATGATGTAAGGTACAATTCTCTGGCGCTTTTACCACTGCTCAATCTTTTCTACATTTTGTCACAGACTGTATTTTATTGCAATTTCAGCTTTTCTCATTGAAATCACCTTTCCACTCTTGTTACATGTTTGTCCAGGAGCAGTGATTGCTCCAGTGACTTAATGTAATTGGCTTAAAACTTTTTCACAAATTTGAATAATAAATTGAACTTGACTCCATTGTTTTATAACTAGGATCAATTGGGAATATTTGTAACTGACTTTAAATCTGTGTGGATGAATGGACTGAATTAAATTTTTTTTTGTAAAGTAGGCTACCTTAAGACAATACAGTGGGGCAAAAAAGTTTTTGGCAGCCACCGATTTTGCAAGTTGTCCCATTTAAAAATATAAGAGGTCTTTAATTTTCTTCTTTAAGAAGCTCTTCTATCCTCCACTCCTTACCTGTATTAATGTCACCTGTTTGAAGTTATTTTACTGTATAAAAGACACCTGTCCACACCCTCAAACAGTCAGACTCCAACCTCCACCATGTCCAAGACCAAGACCAGAGAGCAGTTCAAGATCACCAGGGACAAGATTGTATACCTGCACAAGACTGGGATGAGCCAATCAAAGCAAGCAGCTTGGTGAGAAGAGATCAACTGCAATTATTAGAAATTGGATTAAATACAAAATCACTGACAATCTCTCTCGACCTGGGGCTTTACGCAAGATCTCACCTCGTGGGGTGCACATGATCTTGAGAACAGTGAGAAAACAGCCCAGAACTACACAGGGTGAACTGGTCAATGACCTGAAGAGAGGTGGAACCATAGTAACAAAGGTTACTATTGGTAACACACTACGTCATCAAGGATTAAAATCATGCAGCACTCAAAAGGTCCCCTGCTTAAGCCAGCAAATTTCCAGGCCCATCTAAAGTTTGCCAGAGACCATCTGGATGATCTAGAGGAAGATTGGGAGAATGTCATGTGGTCAGATGAGACCAAAATAGACTCTATGGTATAAACGCCACTTACCGTGTTTGGAGGGGGAAGAATGCTGAGTTGCATCCCAAGAAGACCATACCCACTTAAGCATGGAGGTTGAAACATTATGCTTTGGGGCTGCTTTTTTGCAAAGGGAGCAGGACGTGTGTATGTGTGTATGCATTATGCTGATGGTGAGGATGGGATACAACTTCATGTCTAAAAACGGGAACTATCCCTTTAAGGAAAGAATGAATGAGCCATGTATCGTGAGATTTTGGACAAAAAACTCCTTCCATCAGTGTGCGCAAACCTGGTGATGACCTACAGGAAACGTTTGACCTGTGTCTTTGCCAACCAAGGTTATATTGCAAAGTATTGAGAATAACTTTTGTTTTTGGCCAAACACTTATTTTCTGCACCATTATACAAATGAGTTCTTTAAAAATTATACAATGTGATTTCCTGTTTTTTTTTTTTTTTTACATTCCGTCTCTCACAGTTGAAGTGTACCTATGATGAAAATCACATACCTCTCTCATCTTTATAAGTGTGAAAACTAGCTAAATTGGTGGCTGTCAAATACTTTTTTGCCTCACTGTATTTGTTGTGGATCGGTAAAATAAACTGAATTGAACTGAAACTGAATGTAATTATTTTATGTGGATTACACTTGTTATCTGATGCAACCAATAGCTTGCAGGTCACTTAAGAACAGAAAAACATAATTAACCCCACTGCTCCAACTACCATGTTTCACAGTGAGGTGGGATTTTATTTGCAGTTTTCAGCTTGAAGAGGGTTAAATGCATAAACATATACCACTTTTTTGTGTAAAAATATTCAAAAAGACCTGTTTGGTTTTTAAATATTTCTGGCACAAAACAACTAAAAAGTGTGGTATATTAATGTTTTACTCCTTTCTTACCGAAATCCCAATATGAAATTCAGTACCTAATTAGTAAAGAAAACCACTGTTGTGTAATTAAACCACTATAAATATAGCTGTTCTGTGAAAGCTTTAGATGTTTGTTAGAGAACAGTAGAGAACAAAATGCTTTTAATGTCTCTTGACGGAAAGCGGTTGCAGAAAGAAACCAGTCAAATTCAGTTTACACTTTGTCACAACTGTGACTCAGCAAACGTGTGGTAGTGGGTCCTCTGAGTTAAACTTTTTGGCCCAAATGCAAAAAAAGTAAAAAAATCTAACAACTGCACATTACCCTGAACCCATCATCACACTATGAAGCATGGTGGTGGTAGAATTATGTTGGGGGAATGCTTAATGTGCTGAAGTGAGTGAAGATTTGAGGAGTAGGAATTCTTGGCATTGCATTTATTCAATGTTCTAAAGGCAGAGCAATTTAATGAAATAAAATATGGTTAGCGTCAAAGCTTAACACACGCAAATACACACTAACACCAGGCTCAACCTAAGAATGAACAGTTGATGCAATTGTGAGGCTCTAACCTTCCTCCAGGTTAAAATCAAGTATTCTTAACAACTCATTGGCTCACATTACATAACATTTAGTGATGTACAAATTAGGCATGGACCGGTTACCGGTTTCAAGGTATGAAAAAGTCAAGGTTTCAAAACCACTAAGATTTTCCGTCATACCGTCCCTGCGGTATAAGCGTTTTTCACCCCTCCTCCCCGACGTGCAAAACGTGCTTGAGAACAGTGGCAGCCCGAGGAGGCAATACATCGAATATGATTGCGCATGTTTGGGAGCAATATCCATCGTTGTATGCTAAATTCAAGGTAAAGTTAATGCTGTTTTGAAATGAACGAGTGTATTAGCGTCTGACATTAGTGAAATGAGCTTGTTACCTTGGCAGATATGGTAACTACCTTTTCTTATCTTTTCTTCATCTCTATCCTTAGTAACTTTTTTTTAAACTGAGGCAGATAATAGTAACTAGCATGCTAATGATGATTTATCTTAGCATGCTAGTTATTTACCATATCTGCCTCACTAAAAAGTGTTTTTTCCTTAAAAAATAAAGAAATACAGACATTCATAATACACATTTTAGAGCTGTAATCATAATACCGTGAAACCGTGATATTTTTGCCTACGGTTATCATACCGTCAGAATCTCATACCGACCCATGCCTAGTACAAATACACATTTAACCAGAAACTGTCCTCTTGGTTTACCTAGTCATTTTAGTCAGTTTGGTGTCAAATTATGTGATGAATCTTTTCATCTTAATTTGAAAGAAAAAATCCTCAAAAATGCAATTAAACTTAAAACCCTAACATTTTTTTGATGAAGGTAACTGATCAGTAAAATAATATGTTCTTATGCATAATGGAGTTGAATGTGTTAATCCCTTTAAAAAGATTACATACAGTCATTAAAAAACTGAAAAAAGGTGTTTTTGTGTATGCTGAAGAGTCTTAAAAACAAAAGGTAACAATATTACATCAATAAAATATTATTTTCAAAGTAAAAATGGTTGGATTCTAAGCGAATCTGGAATAACTTCTGCAATTATGTGGGAAATGTATATAAAAACTTTAATGGTCTGGGCCAAAAGAACAATCAGAGGCGAGATGGCTGCTAACTATGGATGTGATTTGTTAGGCTCTACAACTAGCCTCTTTTTCCAGACTTCATCGGTTTACTTTTCAACATAACTGCTGTGATCCAAAGAGACTACTAAAAAACAAAGACAATAGTCAGCCTACAGGTACAGGGAAAACTGAAATGCACGGACATTGTGTACCAACTGAAATCACACTAAGACCATTTTATTTATTCAGCTATTTACTCTATTTTCTTGAAAAAAGTATGCTTACAGCACTTTAATGTTATTGCTATGGATAAATGGGGATATACATCTCAACCAACAATCAATAACAATACTATCACCAGTAGGTCCAGCCCAGGCTCCGATAGCAGCGTAGCCACCCTCAGGCCAATAACCTACAGCTCCCACAGAAGGTGAGGAACTACTATGGTTTGCTCCAAACATAACGCGGCTCCCTTAGCTGTATTCAAAAGGTGGAATACTTAAAAATTATTAATTTGAAAATTTCCAAAAACCTACAGCTGCTGAAACATCAACAAATCAACAACAATGACCTGCTGCTGGAGAAACACACGACAATTACTAATTGCACTGTTCATTTATGTAAGAGACACCCTCAAATGTTTTGTAGTTGAACTGAAAACATTTCAACAAGAATGTTGGGTGTTAGAAGACTTAAACTTTTCCAGTATTTTGATGGAGTTACTATGGCTCAATAA
Organism: Valencia hispanica; assembly: GCA_963556495.2. Taxonomy (NCBI): domain Eukaryota; kingdom Metazoa; phylum Chordata; class Actinopteri; order Cyprinodontiformes; family Valenciidae; genus Valencia; species Valencia hispanica. The sequence continues at coordinate 17,751,622 of OY747722.1, read as the reverse complement.
TGAAATGTGCTAGTTAATGAAAAAGAGATCAAGCATTTATTGTTCAGTCAGGGGGAAAAATGTATCTCTTTTGAGGCAAAGCAATAATTTAATGAAAACATTTTTAAATAGAAGAAGGGAATAACTCAGTTGAACATAAACGGAATAACTACTTCAGATTCTCTAACAATTGTAAATACATTTAATACTTAAGTTAGGTCAATAGAAGGACTGCCAAAATTTTGAGTCAAATATTTGCCAGACATTCCAGTAATTAATTAATTTGATTCTTTCTATTTTGACCAGGTTCATAAGGGCAAAAAAGGATATAATGAATCAATATAAAAAACTTAAAGGCTAAAGATATGTTTGGATTGGATAGCAACTTCATAAAGAAAAGACATGGAGCAGTATTCTTAACCTAATAAAGGCATGTGATGCAGTAAATCCTGAAGTTATTTTTCCTAAACTTCAAAGGACACAAGCTCTTCATTAGTTTAGTTCAACAAGTTCTCAAAGTGGTAAAATATGTGTTCCATAAGGATTCCATTTTGGGACCACTGCTAATTTTTAAAAATATTAATTAAACCCAAAATTTCCAAAGATGTTCAGTGCCGAATGTATGAAGGTGATGCTGTATGTAACTACAACGACTCCACAGCCCACTGCAGAGGTACTGAACAGGCAAATGATAAGAATCTCACATAAGTTTAAGGATCATTATCTGTCCTGGATTGTACTAAAACTATCTCAATGTGCTTCTCAATCCGATGAAAAGTCAGTAATTTTATACTAAAAAGTAGATGATTTTAAATTTCTGGGTTTGGATTCTCAACCTAAATTTAAAGCGCTTAGAAAGGTTCTAACACTTCTTTCATCTGATAATAAGATTATGTTTGTCTGTACATGCTGCTAAATTAGATTTGCATAGTCTGTGTAACTGTCTGGGTCCAAACTAGCCAATCAGCTTCAAAGACTGTGATGTTTTGTACAAGGAAGCATTGAAGGTTTTAGATGAAAAGGCAATGAAGTGGCATCATTTTAAAATCTAGAAAATGTTTAATATCTAAGGCTTAAATCATATTATACATTTATCTTTTATAAAATTGACTTTTAGATTTTTTTAAATGTAACTTTGTCCCAGAAGTGATTACTCCAATAATTTAAGGCCACCCACAGCAGGAGTCATCACAACGAGAGCTGTTAACAGAGGCTGCAATTTAGTAAGGTGCAATGCATCCTTTGGACAATCATCTTTCTCATTTAAATGAGGCCAGATTTGGAATAGTTTGCCACCTGTAATCAAACAGTTAACCAGCATTATCATTTTTATTTACATTTCATGTGAAAAAAAATGGCTCAAACAGAGACAAATTTCTAAACGCTGATTACTCGGCTTTACACATTTTATGCAGTTATTTTTTCATCTGTCTATCTATCCATCTCTGCTTATCCTTGCAGGGTTGTGAGGGGCTGTTACCCATCTCCAGCGGTCATTCAGAGTTGGGGTACACCCTGGACAGGATGCCAGTGCAGCTCAGTGCAACACCACAGTGATCAGTTTACAGTGATGTTTTTGTTCTGTGGGAGGAACCCAGCCCCCAGAGAGAATCCACACATGCATTGAGTGAGTATGCAAACTCCTTGCAGAAATTGGGACCATCTTGCTGCAAAGCAAAAGTGCCACCAACTGAACCATTGTGCAGCAACCTTTTTTTCCCCATTGAAATCTTATTTTACTTTTGGTTTTTAATAGATTTGTGTTATTAGTTTAAAGCTTAATTTCTAAATGCCTAACCAGGGACTGAGTCAGCAAATTAGTCTTTGGCTAGAGGGCCTATAGATGGCACAACAGGTTCAGTTTAATATAGAATGGGTTTGTGTTGTCCATAATAAAATCAATTTTAAATAAAGAAATAGTTAAATGCAGTTATAGATATTTTATTATTATTAGGATATATTTATATAATTTGGAAAACCTGTCTATGTTCCTTGGACTTCATTAAGCTGCTTTTTCACTAATGTTTTTTAACAAACCTCTGAGGCTATCATTGTACAGCTGAATTTATATGAAGATTAAATTACATACAAGTGGACTCTATTAACAAACATGCCACCTCTGATGGCAACTGATTGCACCATCAGAGTAAAGGGGGGTATATACAATTGTAAGCCAAACGTACAAAAAATCTTTCTTAGTAAATGCATAATTTATCTTATAATTATTGAGTTATACAATACTTAATATTAAGCAACTATAACATACATTAAGGTTTATGATTACAAAATGATAGCATGTGATAAAATTTAATAGGTTTACTTCTACAAGGCAATTCTTTTTTGTCAGTCAACTAAATGTAAAACCTATATCTATTAGTTATACCAACACCAACTGCTGGGAAGCTTCTCTCATATTTACGCTGGTTTATTTCCATTACTAATTAATTCTCAGGTAGAGAATACAAAAAAAGACCCTCAAAAAAACAAAAGATGAGTTACAGATTTCCAGCTATCTAAGGACTTAGTTACGTTGAACCAAAGTGCCGCCGCAGATTTATCAAGTGTAACTGCCGGCCATCACCTCAGTGGTGATTTCCTCAGTCTAAGAGCAGTTTATTTAAATCAAACCACAAATAATTATCATTTTCCCCTGTGTCCACATTACTGATTTCAGCTTACCCTTCAAGTCTCAGTCTGCATCAATACACAATCATGTAAAAACACAGAACAGGGTCAGTAGACTGACAGGTAGGAGGTTAAGAAACCTGAATGTCAGTCATTTCCATGACAAAAACAAACAGCATCACGACTTGAGGCTGCATAGTTTTCAGTGTTTTGTAAATTATACGTCTATGTTGGAGATGAGATAAAATCATACTCCTATTTTTTTTAAACAACTTGGAAAAAAACAAATGCAAAATCCATATGCTGGGGTTACTTTCAAATTCATATCCACATTTTAAGTTATGTTGTGCCAAGGCTCCACCCCTTGTGGCAGTTAAATAATATAACATCTCAATTCACCAGTAACTTTAGATTCTAATTGTGGCGCCCCCTAAAGCCATGTTGTCGTGGGTGGTGAGCCATTACACTTGTATCAGGATATATATCTAAATATGTAAATCTTTGGCAGTGCTTCTATAGCAGATTTAATTTAAACAGTTTCTGTTGGGGTGTTTAGCATTAGGCTATCTAGTACGTTAAATCCTCAAAGCAGGTCGGCAGCCAGCTATTTTTATGGACCACCTAATGCCCCACAGTGCGTTTTAATAACACAGCAGACTGGAATCAACACCAGCCAGCCAGACAGCCAGGTATGCATGAAAAAAACGAGGCGTGTGAGCCTTTTTTTTATTATTCCGTGCGCTTTTAAAGAAACAGTTTCTCCAGTCAGGTTTATGGGACTGTGGAGACTGGACTTCAAATAGCTGGTCCGGATCTGCCGGCTCGACGTCAGCTCATCAGCGCATTTCAAAAGAAGAGCCGCGGGACAATGGGCTGCCTCACACCTCCGTATAAACCTGGACGACAGAGCCCGCCGTCAATGCGGAGATGGAGAAAGAGGAGCAGCAAACACCTCTGCTCTCTGACTGACTGACCGCCTGCAGCGGATTTGACACTTACTTGTTGATTAGACGGTCCCCACATCGCCTGCTGTGAATTTAGACGCACTGGATGCGGGTCCTGGATCGAAACTTACTACAGAAACTCATAATACCGGAGATACTACGCATGTTTTTGTAGCTACTTGGTTCCCCCCTCCTCAAGCGTCTTTACGCATGCCTTCTGTCTGTCTGTGCTGCGCGTTTCACGTTAAACTGATGTCGGGTTTTACTGCGCTTGCGCAAAAGTTAATGCAGTGATTCTGGTCTAAATTTAAAACTTTATTTAAAATGTTCATAAGCATGGTAACATAAAGAAGGTGGTTATTATCATATTAATGGCATTAACAGGGAAGCAATTGGAAGTTGACATTTTAAGTGTATTGGGTTACTGGACTTTTTATTATTATTGTAGGCTATTTACATGATGCAAAAAGCAAACCATTGGCCTACTTATGTGTTTGGGGGTAAATTGAGCTTTTCTGTTAATTTTTCCTAGAAGTCTTCATCTTCAGCCTTTTCAAACTACATATCCCTTCAAGGCAAGGAAGTTCTATTTGGGCAATTCAAAGTGCTCAATGATTAGAAAGAAAATAAACGAACAAACACTACATTACATTGCAGTGACAAAATAGGGGAAAACGATGACAGGCTGAAAGACAGCCTTACAGATTATGATGTTCCAGTTGTTATTAATCAAAGGCTGCCATAAACAAATTGGTTTTTAGCCTTGATTTAAAATAAACTCTGTCTTTAACGCCTATTCAAATGCATTTTTGAGCTCAATACCATTTTTCCTTCTCTGGATTTGAAAATTAAAAAATTTCACAAGTTGAAGATATGTTTACAAGTACTGCAAATTATTTTTGCAAAAATAGACTTGTCTCTTTCTGAAAAACATTTTGCGAATTGCTAAAACTGACATTTAAAAAGGTGAAAAAAAGACCCTCAGAAGCTCAAGGAATAATTGTTTGGTTTAGTAAAGGTTAAAATTTGTTATGGGGAAAAAATGGCAAAAAATGTGTTAGTACAAATCATTTTAATGGTGGTCTTTAAACACCATGTTTGTGTCGAAGTAATTTGTGTCCAAGCCAACTATATCCTCGAAATAGGACATTTATTAAACATTACTAATAGACACCAATAAACAAGAAACAAATGTCTTTCAAATGCTTGGACTCTATGAACAACGTTCCTTTCTAGTTTTACTTAATGCGTTTTAAATTTTTTCTATCTCTTATATTTATGTTTTATAAACATTTTATTTCATGAATATGGTGGTGAATATATAATATATTCCTATTATATTTTAAATTATTTTATATTTTACTTTTATATAATATTTCCATATACTTTTCTAGTTTTTAGCCTTAAATTAATTTTTAGACTTGACAACCCTAGCTATTTTCCATTTCGAATTGTATTGCTATATTCATTTCATTGGTATTAACGCCAGATAATTAAAATTGACCAATTACATTCAATTTCATTCATTCATTTTCAGGCTAACATATAAACAATTCAAAGCCATTAATTTATGCAACCTGCCCAAATACAAGCTGTAAACTTAGTGGATTTCTTTTTAGTTTGAAATATGTTGTGTTCATGAGAAGGCATTGGCTGCTATGAGATTCTCACTGTATGAGAGCATTGAATAAAAACAGCTTTTTCATAGTACAATCATCTAACATTATTATCACAAGTTGAAGAATTTGTTTTTCTGCCAGATGACCAGCAACTTGTAGCAGCAAGTGGGGGAGGGGCCGCTCAGCTCGGCTCTATATACAGCTGGAAATTTTCAGATTAAGCTCCCAGTTTTTCTGGAATCCAATTAAAATGACTAAATTCTGCGAATGGCACATTGTGAAATGTCTGTGATTTCAAAAATCTATAAAACTTGGGTATAGATTGAGACAAACAGACATTTACTTCTTAAAGGAATTTCAAAGCGCATGAGTCAAAACCTGCTGTTGCTTTTTAATTCAAGAGTAACATGTCCAGTATTAAAACTCACCAATGTGCATAACCCGTCCAAACACGGACGTGTTGTCCACGGTGCTGCAGTTCCACCTCCTCTGTCTGAACTGGTACTGGCACTCCTTGATGCCTGTTCTTGCGCCGTCTCCGATGTAGCTCATATGATCTTGGTAAAGCTGGCACAGCTTCCTCTGACTCTGCAGGGCCACACAGAAACAGCAGCAGAGATTAGCAGAGATTAGCTGCCTAATGGCTCGACACTTTGAGTGGTCCCTGTGGGGAGATTCCAATGCATGGTCCAAGGAATCTTACCTGTGAAAGGCCTGAAAGCTGACTGCAAAGAGGCTGAGCGCCAATAATGTACATCTCGGGCCGCTGGATTGGGGTCAGACCTAAGGACCTGAAAGATGCAGGGCATATGAAGTTTAAATCTGATTAAACTGGGAATGCAGCTGAGACTCTGGTATCTGTGCAGCAGAGCACAAAAGTCAGGCGCAAGTTTTATGGGGACAAGTAGGCTATAAAACATAGATAAATAGACTCCTGTGGAGAACATCTCTACAGCCACTATCTTTATTGCTACTTAGATTCCTTTCCTTTGACTGTCCCCCCAAAACCCCTTACCCCTCAGCTCCTCAGTAGTTACATGAAAAAAACGAACATCTTTTTCTGGTTCTGGAGCCCATGCATGTCAGCTAAACTCCTGCAGTATAATTTCACAAATTTCCATCTGATCAAATAGTAGTTTATAAGACAGGGACAAGTGTGGAAAATTGAGCGCCCTGCTGGCACAAGGCTTTGCCATTTGGGGCCCAGCCAGGGTAAATATTGTGACAGAGCCTTCACATTTGTTCCATTCAAACCCAGCACCCAACATCCAAAGGCAAAAAACGGACCAAAAAGCAGCAGAATGCATCATAAAGTAAAAATAAAAATAAAACACATCAATCATTTATAAACGGATATGCACCATGATGGATTACGCAGATTATGCGTAAAACAACAAACGTGCCAGTGGCACGACGCACCAAACGGTAAATTAAATTTCAATCACCTGGATATATTTCAGAAGTAATTGCACCTCTGTTAGTCAGGTACTCACCACCACGAGTTCGCCTCCACTATCAGAAGCTGGGAGCTGCAGGCGAGGAATACGCACGCCAGCTGTAGCAGATGTCGGACGGCTCCGGTTCGTCTCCTCAGGACGGGTCTGTTGTCCATGATTGTCCGCCGCGGCGCCGCCGAGCAGCCAGTGCGGGTCAAAGTGCTCTGCTGTTGAAACATGGGCAACAAGAATCACCACGCGTTCTGCTCCGTTTTTCAAAGGGGGGCTAATCGGGTCCAGATCACGTAAGTCCTCCTATATGTGCCAAATGTTCTTACTATAACCAATCTCTTCTTGAATTAGTAAAATAAAATAAAAGTTTAACCCAGGGTGACAAGGAGTCGGTTGAACATCTGATGTCACACTGAGGGGGGAAAACCCCCGTCGAAATCCACTTTCGTTATATTAATTAAAAAACCTTGTACGTAAAATAGTTTAAAGTTTAGTCCAGTTTAAACCTTCTCTTGTCAGCGAACAAATAAAACAAGCCACTGTGTGAGATGTAATCCAGGTGTCTTGTTTGATAAGAAAATAAAAATACACAATAACAACTATATTTAATCTAAAAAAATAATAATTGGAGAGACTGCTGCTTTCCCTTCCTGTCCCCCTGCAGCTGCTCTAATACTACTATGTCTACTATTCCTTGTTTAAGTTTACACTCCTCCTCTTTTTCGCACCCCAATTTCAGTTCGGAACCGCCTCCCCCTCCTGTCATCACGTGAGAGGAGATCAGATGAACAACTGGAAACTCCTCACATCAGGTATCTGATACATCTATATAAAACTGTCAGTCTATTCAGTATTTTTCCCAATTTTGTCAACATACAACCAAAGACTTGGAATAAATGTATCGTTTTTTGTTTTTTTTGATAGACCAACACAGAACAAATCCTAGAAGTGGATGGAAAATGGTTTAATTATACATTTTTTTAGCAAATACAAATGTGAAAAGCATTGCATGTATATGTGTTAATCAATCCTTTGAAACCACTTGATAAAACTCCTTCCCACTACGAAACACGACAGTGGCAGCATCATCCTGTGAGATTGATTTATCCCCATTTGCTAATTAGGTGCCTTCTGAAGGTTATCGGTTGCATATAAAATTTAAGGGTATCAAAGTAAAGATGACAGGCCACACTTTTTGCATACCAATTTGTATACTTTGCAGGGATGTCCAAATATTGATCCGATCAACAGATCAGTCCATTTATCTTGGGGTGGATTTGTTTTTTGCTAGGCTTCAATCGGCCTTTACAGACAGTACTGCATAGTTGCGACTTTAAAGTAAAACAATAGACAATTTTTTTAGTTTTATTTTGTATTTCATATATAAATCTGAAAACAGTGGTCCAGATATGTATTAAGTTCCCTTTAATCTACGGGTCAGCAACTCCAGTCCCCAAATGCCACTCTCCTACAACTTTTGGATGTGTACATGCTCCAATACACCTGAATCAAAAGGCTGAAATGACTCCTTGGCATGTCAGCAAGTTTTGCAGCATTCATTTGATTCAGGTGTGTTGGAGCAGGGAAGAATCCAAAAGTTGCAGTACAGTGGCATTTGAGGACTAGAATGGCTGACCCATGTTTTAATCGGATTCCCTCCTTGCAACACGGCAGTGGCAGTGTCATGCTGAGCCTTTGAATGTATTATTTTCCTGCCACTTTGGAATCATGGAACACTGCGTTGGTTTGTCGCATAAAATCAAGATAAAATACTAATAAGTTTATGGCTTTAATGCTACAAAAGGTGAAATAGTTCAAGGTGATCGGCAATCCAGTTGTTTTCTTCTATCTAGCTGTCCGTCCGTCTGTCCAAGGGGATGGGGTCTGATCGTTTTTGCTGAACTCCAACCAGCCTTTACTAAAAGTTCATGTGGGTCAGATTCCTTTTATTAGCTGAAGTGAATGATTTGTTTGAGTAAAAGGTGAGTGCCTCAGAAATCTCCTAATCCTTCCTCTCTTTGGAGTTTAAAAATAAAAAAGCACACACACACACACACACACAAACAGGGACATATTACCCTACACATTCACAGACAGACGGTCAGGAGAAAAAGAAAAGGCGTGTTGAAGCGAGCTCTCCTCAATTCATAACCGGGTCTATAAGACAAACTGCAGGCGGGTCGGTGGGTGGTGAACCTGCAGAGCAGCTCTTTGATCCAACTCAGTGCCTCTCTATAAAAGACTGCATCCACTCGGCCAAAAGAGGACTTGAATGGGAGGCCCCTGAAATCTAGAGAAACCGAGCAAAACATCCTTAAAGGACTGCGGGTAATGAGCTCCTCTGGGGTATTTTGCTGAGAAAGGAAGAAAAAGAATATAAAAATACTCGGATTAACTAGTAAATGCCACGCATGTTCCCCTTTAAACTTGTTTAGGCTGTTAACAGTTCAAAATATTTTATTAGTAAAACGGAGCATGACCTTCAAAGTTTTGGTGTGCATTAATCAAGGCAATAATAGTGGCAAAACAGATGTCACTCGTCTTTGCATTTATTTACACTGTTACAGGTTTGAACAGTCACAGTAGTGCATGAGATGAGATTAGGAAATTATTTTCTTGATGCTGTTTTTTTCTTTCCCAAACGTGCGGGAAAAAAAGGACATAGTTGCTTTGATGGCAGCGCCCCCCTCTGGGAAAGAATGAATATTAACTTTGAAGTCTTTCCAAGCTTTCAGAAACGACTCAGGAAGTTGATTTAAAGATTTTGATTACACTGATAAATAAACCGGTATTTATTTTAATTTTTTTTATTTACATGGAGTCAGATATTTTTTTTTCAATGTATTTGTTTTTATCTCAGCTTTTTGATCTGCTGCCTGTTTTTGGTGCATTTAGCCTCTTATTTAGATCTAAGGTTTGCTATTCAAATATACTGCGAGTTCGGTTGACATACCAGTACTCCAGTGTTATATCCAGGTTTATCAACTCACATTTTAAAAAAGGACTCAATGATTCAGTATCTACATGGTTGTTTGCCCTGTATGTCTCTGTGTTGCCCTGCGATGGACTGGCGACCTGTCCAGGGTGTACCCCGCCACTCGCCCTATGATTACTGGAGATAGGCACCAGCCCCCGCAAAAAATTAAACCATGTATCCTTGGTGTTGGAAGCATCATGCTGTGGGGGTTGGCTGCTTAATTTTAATTCCATTTCCCAATCATTTATTGCTCTGCGTTCATATACAGTGGCTTGCAAAAGTATTCGTCCCCTTGAACTTTTCCACATTTTGTCACATTACAGCCACAAACATGAATCAGTTTTATTGGAATTCCACGTGAAAGACCAATACAAAGTGATGTACACGTGAGAAGTGGAACGAAAATCATACACGATTCCAAACATTTTTTACAAATAAATAACTGAAAAGTGGGGTGTGCGTAATTATTCAGCCTCCTGAGTCAATACTTTGTAGAACCACCGTCTGCTGCAATTCCAGCTGCCAGTCATTTAGGGTATGTCTCTACCAGCTTTGCACATCTAGAGACTGAAATTCTTGCCCATTCTTATTTACAAAACAGCTCCAGCTCAGTCAGATTAGATGGACAGCGTTAGTGAACAGCAGTTTTCAGACTTTGCAACAGATTCTCGATTGGATTTAGATCTGGACTTAGACTGGGCCATTCTAACACATGGATATGTTTTGTTTTAAACCATTCCATTGTTGCCCTGGCTTTATGTTTAGGGTCGTTGTCCTGCTGGAAGGTGAACCTCCGCCCCAGTCTCAAGTCTTTTGCAGACTCCAAGAGGTTTTCTTCCAAGATTGCCCTGTATTTGGCTCCATCCATCTTCCTATCAACTCTGACCGGCTTCCCTGTCCCTGCTGAAGAGAAGCACCCCCAGAGCATGATGCTGCCACCACCATGTTTGACAGTGGGGATGGTGTGTTCAGAGTGATGTGCAGTGTTAGTTTTCCGCCACACATAGCGTGTAACTTTCTTCTTGCCACTCTTCCATAAAGGCCAACTTTGTGCAGTGCACCACTAATAGTTGTTCTATGGACAGATTCCCCCACCTGAGCTGTAGGTCTCTGCAGCTCGTCCAGAGTCACCATGGGCCTCTTGGCTGCATTTCTGATCAGCGCTCTCCTTGTTCGGCCTGTGAGTTTAGGTGGACGGCCTTGTCTTGGTAGGTTTACAGTTGTGCCATACTCCTTCCATTTCTGAATGATCGCTTGAACAGTGCTCCGTGGGATGTTCAAGGCTTGGGAAATCTTTTTGTAGCCTAAGCCTGCTTTAAATTTCTCAATAACTTTATCCCTGACCTGTCAGGTGTGTTCTTTGGACTTCATGGTGTTGTTGTTCGCAACATTCGCTTAGACAACCTCTGAGGCCGTCACAGGGCAGCTGTATTTGTACTGACATTAGATTACACACAGGTGCACTCTATTTAGTCATTAGCACTCATCAGGCAATGTCTATGGGCAACTGACTGCACTCAGACCAAAGGGGGCTGAATAATTACGCACACCCCACTTTTCAGTTATTCATTTGTAAAAAAATTTTGGAATCATGTATGATTTTCGTTCCACTTCTCACGTGTACACCACTTTGTATTGGTCTTTCACATGGAATTCCAATAAAATTGATTAATGTTTGTGGCTGTAATGTGACAAAATGTGGAAAAGTTCAAGGGGGCCGAATACTTTTGCAAGCCACTGTATATATAGTAAAATACATTTGTTTTAAGTTTATGGTTGTAATGCGACCAATTGTGAAAATGTTAAACTTGTAAGAACAGTTTTGCAAGGCAACAATTTGGTGCCTGATACTGAATCATCCATTCATCCAACATCTATACCCGTTCATACTCTGCAGGACAGATGGCAAAACTGTTCCTACAAGTTTAACATTTTCACCCTTGGTCGCATTACAACCATAAAGTTAAGACAAATGTATTTTACTATAATTATTAATCAACACAGAGCAATAAATTATAGGGAAATGGAAGGAAAATTATGCACCTAACCCCCACAGCATGATACTGCCACCACAAAGGATACATGGTTTAATTTTTTTTATATTTCACCTTTAATCTGACAAGTGTGGCATGTGGCTTTCCAAAACTTTGTTCTCCCACTTCTCAGATCAAAAACTCATCTGCTCCACCAACTACAAACCTGTCAGGATTGTGGGTTGTTTGTCTCAGTTTGGTTTACAGAATCAGAAAGGTTTTATTGCCATATGTGTGAACAGATTCATGTTAGGAAATTGCTGCCGTACCTTGTGCAAACATAAAATAAACACAAACAGGCAATAAAAAATAAATAAATAAAAAAACTCCTCATGTCTCCTCCTAGCTCTATGCAATAACTCCTGGACCTTCGGACTAGCAGCCTCCAAGTTCCACTTACCATTCTCCATCTCCTTGAGCAACCTGTCCCTCCTCCAACTTTCCATCTGCTCCATCTTTGTGTCCTCATACAACCAACCTGTCTTCACTTTACATCACCAAACAGAGCAACTGCCTACAATCCACTCGCCCTCCCTGGCGGGAAACCTCAGAAACTACAGTAAGGCATTTCCACAGCTTCTACAATTATCTGATCAATCTCATTTCTCATATATCCTCTGCATCCCCTCAGTCTTCCCGATTTTTCCTTGTTGGATTTCTTGCACAATAGAACTTGCACAATATTCATCATTGTTTCAAAAAAACTTTTAATTATTCATTGTTCACCTGAATTATTTTGCAAGTGGGTCAGATCGTTAAAAAACAAACAAACATGACAACCTCTCCTGGAACTCAGTCATCCTAAGACATCTCCATCACACTCAGATCATGCATACCTCCCTCAACTCCATCTTTCCACCTCAGGCCACCTCTTTTTGGTACATTGTTGCACACTGGCACCTTCATTGAGCTCCTTGTCACAGTCTAACTAATCCTCTGCTCTTCCAGATGCTGCAGAACCTTGAACTCAGAAAATATATTTTTCAAACTATTATTCATTGTAAATATTCCAAAAAAAACCATTTCCATTTTACCTCCGATGTCCCGTGTATGATTCTGCGTGTGGGCTAGGGGACTACCTCAAAAAATGACTATGTAGGGGACACAATAACCATGTGAAAAAAGGTACTCTTGTCAGATGACTGCAATAACAAGTGGTTATAAAATGTTACACATTATGTATTGTAAATATACATCAATGGCCAGTGTCTTGCATGAAAAGAGGAAAATAAATCATAAGAGACAACACCGCAATCACTTTATACAAAAATCCTTCAGTAGTAGCCATTTGATTAAATGCACTGATATTACAACGCCATCTACTGTTACCCAGCTGCACAAAATTTTCTGTAACAATTGACATTCAGTTTTGTTTCATGTTTGTCTTTATATACTTTATATTATCAGTTTATATAGTGTCTGTTCTTGAGAAACTTCAAAGCTAGCTAGATTTAAATATCATTTTGGATCTGCACAAAAATATAAATCTTTGGAAATGTAAGACTGAAGGACCAACATTAGTGTTTATCATTTGAATCCTAGATGCGATGTTCCTGTTAAGACACTAGGAGGAGGAGTTGGGCTGCAGAGATCCCTTCAGCCAAAGAAATGAGGATAAAGAGAGGTAGGGTGGGGTGAGGGCACAGAGGCACAAATTGGACAAAGTAAGAGGAAGAAAGAAATGGGAGGGAACAGAACCGAGGGTGAAAGAGAGAGGGAGTGTCCATGTAAAGGATCCAGAGCAAGCAGAAAAGGGTGGAAGGAGTAGGGAGGGCGGCATGTCCCTGGAGGATATGAGCAATAGGCGTGCAACAGGGAGCAATGCCTGAGAAAGTCGGCAACTCGTCTCTGGATTAACACCAGCCTCACTTTTTATTGCCTCCAGTGCCAGACTGAAGCAGCAGAAGCAGCCAGCTTCCCTCCTGCAGGGAAACCAGCTGCAGTCGGCTGATGGAGGCTGAGCTGGTGCCCTGAGGCAGCTGCTGGTGCCAGAAAGCAAAGTATTAATTCTGGAAAATGAATGTCACTTTTAAATTGATCACTCATTAGTTAAAGGGAAAGCGTTCAGGCAGAGGAGGAAACAGAGGAAGCACATAGCAGACTTCATAGCTGATCGGTTGTTCAGATTGTTTTACAGTAAACGGCAGCATCAATATGACTGAGCACCTTCATCAACTTTGAGACAACTAGACTTATTTTTTTTAATGTTAACTGTTTATAGACTTTTTCAATAGGATTATCAGTTTAAAAGACCTTTAACTGTTTTACATCTCCTAAAGGTTACCTGGTTCTGCATTAGGATATATTATTAAAACCGTGCCAGTCTGATTCCTTCAAATCTAGAGTAACAATGCAACTCTTGCAGAAGTAAAAACTGCAAAAAATGCAGTTGCATGCTAAGTGAAATCCCAACCAACACAAAACCTACAGAACTTATTTAAGGATGAATTTCTTATAATTTACACGTTTTACAAGTAGCAGGGCTGTTGTGTGAAATACAAAATACAAATAAAATCTTCTTAAAACACGTTTTTAAAATTATAATTACATCCACAATTTCATATTTTAGCTTTTTCCTTTGTATGTTTTCTGGACTAAGTTCAGATATTTTCTTTGTAAGGCATAGATTTAGTTTCCAGCAGCAAACTGGAAACAGAATAACTCTGATTTTTCTTCCTTTGAAGCATGTATACTTTCAGTCCTTATTTTTGTCAGTGCTGCTTTTACCAAGCTCCTGATTTGTCTGCCTACATTTAAACTGTCCTTTATGTTCACCAAAAGAATGAGGACTTGAATTCAAACAGCTGAAATGAGCTTTTCACATGGATAGGGTGAGACGCTGCTTAATCTTGGGTAAGATGGAGTAGAGGTGCTGAGACCATTTAGGCATCTGATCAGGATGCTTCCATCTGCAGTTCTTTTGGCCACGTCCCACTGTGAGAAGACTCTGAACTTGCTGGAGGAACTATACAAAACCTTGTAAAATTATATGCACCCCTTGAACTTTTTCACATTTTGTTGGACAACAACCAAAAATTTCAATGTATTTTATTTATGTTGTGTTATAGAGCAAAATATGAAGATCATGCCGTGTGTTTGTACTCAGCCCCCTTTTAATTCTGATAATCATAAGTGAAATCCAGCTATAAGAAGTCATAGGGACACCGTATTAAAGTGCTTTGGTCAGATGTGACCAGAACTGCACATCACCCTAAACATACCATCCTTACACTATGGTGATGGCCACATGCTGTGGGGAGGATTTTCTTCAGCAGGAACAGGGAAGCTGGACAGTAGTTACTGGTGAAGGATGGATCTTAAATTCGACAGGACGAAGGGCAGAGAAGGAAGAGGAAGACATGCAGCAAATGACCCAGCGGGGCCGGGAAAGGAACCAGGAACAACCGCATTAAAGACTGTAGCCTCTAAATACGGTTCCTCTGCTCTACTGAGCACCTATCCACACCACCACCCCTTTTGTGACAGGAACCGTTTTGGCAGCAGAAGTATTGACTTAGAATTTTGTTTCGATTATTGATGGCTTTATGATACAATGAGGGTCTGTAGATGGGCTTAAGCCCAGATTTTTATTTATTATCTACTTTACTTACTCCTCCTGTTATTATTCAGATATAGTCAGTCCATTTTCATATCCAACCCTACGATCTCTAAGCTCCTTCTGATTTCTGTGGAACACGTGAGAAAAACAAGACTGAATAGAAACATACGCTGATAAACCCCTCAAACTGATTAAAGATGAAATCTTCTGCTGGAAGAACAATGACTCTTCACTTTGTGTTGGGATTCTAAATCCACAATCCACCCATGAGACCACTGGATGCAAAGGAAACAAGTCAAAGGTTTCTTTTGGGGAGAAATGGAGTCTCTGTAGGAACCAAAGGCTAAACTTTAAACAATTGAAACTCTCCCATTAAAGCACTCTTTCAGTGTTACGCTTTTCAATGGATTTTAATCAGAAACACGTGTTCTGCAACAATCCGCCAATGCTGCCGCCTGCAGGGGAATTTACAGCTGAAATCGTCCTCTCTCTCTCTCACACACCCAGAGGGACATACAGACAGAGTTGGAAGCAGCTTTGAAGAAGCTTTGGGTAGTAAATCTGCCTCTTTTTTTCTCTCCGGTTACACGCACAACCATACATGGAAACCCATCTTGTTTATTCACCCCCCATTACTCCTTTTCAGATTGTTTCTGCATTTCCTTTCCTCCATTTCTTTCTCTACCACCTCTGTTACGCCTGCCCGCCCCTCCCATCTCCTCCTTCTCCCTCTCCCTCTCCCAGACTCTGTCCATCTCCCTCCTCCTTGTCTCCATCCATCCTTATGTCAGCTGGCAGAAGATGAGTCATGCCTCTAGCTGGGAGGCTAAAACTCTCTCCCTCTAAATATATCCCCTCTGTACTTCTGTGTCTCTTTTTTACTCGTTCTCACACTTCTTTCTGCTTTGTCTCACCATCTGTTTTTCTGCAGCATTCTGCTTTGTTCTATCGCTGTACTTCTGAGCTCTTTCTTGCTTTTTCTCACACTTCAGTGTCTGTCAGTTTAAAAGACAAGTTGTTAACATTGCTTGTTCTGATATTTGCTTAGATTTGACTTTTCATCTGTCTTTTTTAAATGTTTATGTGCAAAGTCAAGCAACTTTTGGAGTTTGTCAGATTGTTGCAGGCCTTTGCTAAACTAAGCAGTGTCATTACTTTGACTGGTCTTCTTCATTCCATACAAAGATCCCACTACAACATTGAAAATCAATCAGAACTTCTCTGCAAGGTCTTTGAGAACAAAATAAGCTCCCCTTAAAGTGTGCTGGTGGCAACATGTCTGGGTCCTGTGTGTGTCGTGGAGAAGCCTGATAGCACACCAATACACAGCACCATGATCAGAGTAGCAGCACACATACAGTAGATCGGTATGTGCCTCACTACCTATGAGATATGGCTCCCAGCTGCATGGTACTGTATGTAATGATGAGGAGGGTTGTCGGGAGTATAAAAAAGTACTCTAGGGTTTTTGTTGTTTTTTTACAATGGCTGCAGTGATACTCATAGAAAATTTAAATTTCAGATCCTCTTTGTGATCTGTTCAGTCTGATAAGTGAAAAACAAAATTTTAGATTCTCTGTTAAAGCAGGTAAAAATTATTGTGTAAGATGTCCCAGTGGTAATGTGCTGCGCTCCGCAAAGAACACCTCTTCACCTCCATCCTCTTATGCTTCTGATAAACTGACAAAAGTGCTAAAAGAGTCTGCTCTTCTACAGTAAGAATGAAAGTGATGGGGGAGGCACAGAAATGGCTATTATTGGCTAATTCTGATTGTGAGGAAACCTGTAAATGTAGAGTAGTGATTCTCAACCGGGGGGGCGCGGACACGCTCCTGGGGGGGGGGGGGGGGGGGGGGCGCCAGTAGGCTACAGGATGGGAGGAAAAAAAACTGAAAAAGAAAAATGTGCAATTTTTTTAAATTATCAAACTACTGTCATAAAAAGTTCTAGTTTGTATAAATGTATTGAAATGACTTCTTGTTAAGTGCCTTGAGATGACATCTATTGTGAATTGGCGCTATATAAATAAACTGAATTGAATTGAAATTGAATTGAATAGTTTTGTATATACATAACTCCTGAATAGAAATTAAAATGTGTTTGGACTGATGTAAAAAAAAAATAAGTTTTGAACAAATTTGATTTGTTTGTCAATCATGACGGCAAATTCAGGTGATAAGCGTCAGCGAGTCACACTGCAGTTCGCTGGCTCTCCAGGGGGCGGGTCATACAGCGTTGTGTGAGCTGCTAGAGGAGGTGAAGTGGTTTTTGACATAGATCAAATCAGATCTGGTGAAGCATCTGGATGACACTATATGTGGCTTGCATCTCTGTCTTATTTGGTCGATATATTTGACCGCTTGAATGGCTTTGCAAGCCCACAAAACTCATATTTTGCTCATTGCAGACAAAGTGCACGCCTTCACTCAAAAACTAGACCTCTGGCATGGCCGCATTAGTGGAGGGAACTGCAACATGTTCCCCAGCCTTGTAGACTTTATCACTGATGCAGGCACGTCACACGATTTCTCCTCTCTATTTCAATCAGCGTCTGAGCCCCTGTCAGCAACGAGAAAACAATTTGCGACGTACTTTAAAGAGTATTATCGCTCTTTTGCGTGGGTTCGAGATCCGTTTGTGTGCACGGCAAACGAGCTGTCAATTTAGGGTGACCAACCGTCCTCTTTTCCCCGGACATGTCCACTTTTCATGTGCTGTCTGGGGGGATTTATAGACTGATGAAAATGTCCGGGTCTTTATTGTTTTTCATAGGACCATGCTTAAACTGACTGGTGTGATGCATGCAGTATGATAGCCTCTCTCTCATGTAACGTCCTCCCGAGCTGGTTCTGATCCATTTATTGACGGCACAGACAGCAGGCTGTGTGCTGAGCTGCGCCGCACTGCATGCATTGCGCAGCGCCGCTCTGCGCCGAGTTGCACCGCACTGCACCTAGTTATCCTGCATTGCGCAATGCAATTGCGCAACGGAATTGCGCAGCGCCGCGCAGCGCTGAGTTACTGCTGTTTACAAGAAGTCAAAGCACAAGCTTCATGCACGAACCACAAAAGATATACAGTCCAGTCGCAACAAATGGGTGGCGGAGTGCACCATTCACATAGTGTTTCTGTGTGTGACAAAAGTGGCAGATAACCAATAGACCCCATGAACACAAAAACTATAAAAAGATTGAGCAAAGTGAGAGTTGATCTGTAAACTGACTGTGGAGGATGAAGATACAAACTAAACAGTAAGCACCTTTTTTCATTGTGTTTTTTAGTCTGCAGCCGTTTACTTTTATTACAGTGAAAAGAAAATAATACTTGTTTTCTCAGAAGATTATTTCAGATTTTTCTTCAGTTTTTGTCCAGTGCAATTTAAAAAGTAAACTAATATTGTCGCTGGTAACTTCTTTTAATTCAGAAGAGTAACTATTTCTATTATAATTTATTTCCAGAGATTATAAAATCATTTTATACTTGTGAAAGCCTTTTTGAAGTTTGTTATTTAACTAATCTTTTCTAACCACATTGAGAATGCACACTTTAAATATGTTAAAATCAAAAGTCTTGGCCAAATCCTGAAAGTGTTTCAGTACTGTGCCAGGTGGCATCTTTTTTGGAAATCAAAATATGGTCACCCTATTGATATGCAGGAGCAGCTTATTGAGCTGAAGAGTGACAGTAGACTGAAGGAACTCTTTGGCTCCTGCCCTCTTTCGTCATTCTGGGCAGCATTGATGCAGAAATACTCTCAACTCTGTGACATCGCCTTGAAGATTCTCCTTCCTTTCGCGTCGACATATTTGTGTGAGGCAGGATTCTAAAAAATGACTGCACTCAAAACAAAATACCGCAATCATGCACAAATCGAGGATGATTTGAGGCTATGTTTATCAAACATTGAGCCAAGAATTGCAAGGCAAAGCAGGCTCAGGTCTCACATCAACATCACCTACCTGCAAGCTTCTGTAAAAAATACTATAACAATAATAAAGCATAAATTAATAGCAGAGGTCTGGTGCCAAATCCCAATTATAGCAATAGCCTAGTAATGATAGGCCTGATGACGACGACGACGACGACAATAATAACAACAACAACAAAGCATGTAACCTCATATAATTATATAGCAATAGCCTAGTAATGATGATAGGCCTACTGATGATAATAATAATAATGTGAGCCTAAAAATAATAGCCTAGGGCGGGCTATCTATCTAACTATCTATGCAAGGTGATGTGGGGGGGGGGGGCACTGGGGCCCCAACTGCAATGAAACAGTTTTGGGCGGGCCCCGCTTGCAAGAGGTTGAGAACCCCTGATGTAGTTTTCTCCCATGGTGGAACCATTGTGACAGCTACCTGATTGTACCAAAAACTCTCTTTAATATCTCATGCCAGCATTAACATGCACATACATGACAATTGCTGGAAGGTTACATTTAATCAACTTTATCTCATCAACATTAGAATCAAAATGTTTTTCTTTACAAGATGGTGCTATATGCCTGAAAAGATAAACTCCTATTAAAGCTGTTTTAGCATTTCTCAAGTAAAGAACTTTAGCCTGCTGTGCACAACAAAATTCCATGTTTATTAAAATAAGACAGACTTCCTAGAGCCAGTGAGCAGCTGTTCAGGTGTTTATCACGTAGCGCTTCTTCCCACCTCCACTTCACACCTGCTCCCCTTCTTGGCTCTGAGCCGTCTTTGTGCTTGTACAGATCACAGTGAGGGGATAGACGGCCTCTCACAATTGGTTTCAAAGTGTTTTGAGGAAAGGAATAACATTTTAACCACTTAACTAATGTTATTAATCCCAACCAGGAGGAGACCCAGCTGGCACAAGTGGCTGGGGAGAGGGAAGTCAGGGGCTCTCCGCTTAGGCTGATGCCCCCACGACCTGACCCCAGATTAAGCCGAAGATAATCCATCCATTATGGATGGATTGATGTTGATGATCTGCTTTTAGCCAACTACAGAAGGTAATAATTATTATCTGACAAAATTCTGTTGCAGAAAACTGATGTTCTTAAAATGAATACCTATAAATTAATCTAGACTGAGAAATGTAGAATATTTCATAGAAAACTCACTTGGCCTTGTTTTGCACTGGACTGGAACCCTGTGATGGAGGCGAGTCCCAGATCGGTATGCCTGGGGAGAGACATATGCAGCTGGGTCATATATCCTGATTTCCCCATGCCCTGCAGTCCTGAGCAGCACCAGCCTCCTGATCCCTTCCCGGGAGAAATTAACAAACACTCTGACAAGTCTAAACAGACACATTACAACTCTGTGCTTCACTCAGGCTTTTCCAAATACCCATCGAGAACAAGGAAGAACAAACACAAAAAAAGGGAAAATTTCAACCCTCTGGGTATGAACTGACACTTTGTGCACTACCTAAAGAAATAAGATCCAAGTTAAAAAGCTGCAGCTTGGAAACATTGAATGAGAGTAAAAGCAGGGCAAATCTTGGCTAGTAAGATCTGATTTGCATCTTCTCTCTGATTTGATTCACCTTCCCTAAGAAGGTCTAGACAGCTTTGCTCTGTGCCATGTCAGAAAAGATACACGTCTAACGGCAATGAATAAACTGCCTTTATTTCCTGGTGCTGGCTGAATCCTGCCTCTAATCACTACTTGATTGACAGTAACCTTAAAGTTAAAAAGCTAAACTAAGTTATCACACTGAATTGAAACAATTCACTGATTTTATGATGTGTAGGAATGCATCTTCATCATGCTGACTGCCTTGTTAAACTGCTCCCCATTCATTTCTTAGCCTTTACTGGCCTTTAGGTGTAAAACACACAGACAATGGGAAAACTATAGCAACAAAAACAAAAACCAGCAACAAATATTAACAGGACAACATTGCTAAAGATTTGCCTCATTTAACACAGTTCCATACGTTAAAAATGGAAAATAACAAAAACAAAAGACTGCAAAAACAAGAGAGCCATTTATGATAAAGTAGTATGAATAAAACAATTAAGAAATAAACTATGCTAACCGATTTCTTTTTTCTGCACTTTAAAAATGGTTATTTTTATTATCATACTTTGGTTTTAGTTTTACATTTGTTTGAAATTGTTTTATATATCATATCTTATTATATATTGTATCCAGGTCCTTTAAATTATTTGTTGTTTAGATGTCTTTTAAATACTTTTTAGTAATAAATATTTACAGAAAGAACCATGCTGGAATCAAAAAACAGATTAAATAAGCCCACAAAAAAATAAAATAAAGTCAAACTCATATTGTACTAGTTTCTAAAGTTTACATGGTTTGGCCCCTCCTACACTGAACCATTTTGAACAATCTGCTTTTCAAGATTTATATAACTTGTTTTCATTATGAGTTCATCCTGAGTTTTTGTTGGCACAAGTGATCTTTATTGAACAATAATCTGACAGGAAAGAAAGTGGAGAGAGAGGGGAAGGATATGCACAAATTAAGTGGGACAGGGCATCAAACCCAGAACAGATCTGTTTTGTGGACTGTAATCTCTGCACATGGTGTGCTTGCAACCAACTGAGCCACCCAGCACCCTATCATCTTGTTTTAAACAAAATATTTGATTCAACATTCTAATTACATTCTATACCATCAGCCTGCACATTTGGCACATCTACATATGTTACTGTAATAAATGCTGCTGTCCGGAGAATATATTTATGTATCAAGTTTTATAACTCTTTAAAATGATAACATTTCTTATTCTTCCTAAGTCCCGCCTTCCTCACACTGACCCCTCTGCAATTCAAAATGACTGCTGAATGTTTTTAGCCAATAAATTGAGTTTCCGGCTTTGCGGCTGTCAATCTGCTTGCATACGCATCGCAAACCTGTGAAGATGGGGCCCCGCACACAGGCCGGTCCACTTCCTGTTCACAGTCGCCATACTGGAAGAAAGCGTCAGGCATGGATAAGTCAGAGCAAACTTCTAAAAAGTTTGCAGTTTTCAGGTTGCTTCTTTCCTCTTTGACCCGCTGTGACACCACAGGTTATGCGTGTGCACAATTGTTGAGGTGGGGCAAGAGGGAGCAGGAGGGGGAGAAGGGATGTTTGGGAAGGGGCCTTGCTAAATTGGATTCAAAAGAATCTCTCTCTCCCTCAAATAATCCAGACAGTAGCTTTAATGTAAATTGTTGAATTAAAAAAAGTGAAATATTGTCCTGTTTATGTATTTTTTTAAATTTTCTCTGCCTTGTTTGAAAAACGAATTGTGCAGATACAGAGGCCTTAAATGTTTGAAAGGAAATTCAACTGGAGATGTGAAACACGTGGAGGTATCATTGTGGTCAGATGGTTGGTCTTTTGCTGCTCTGTTTTCTAATTTGTTTTGGTTTAATCTTGAACTTGGCACATTAGGACCACCGTAGTTTATATAGACTTTATTATAAAAGACACAAAAAGGAGAGTTGAATCCATCTCCCATTTAATTCATGTATCAGATTTTATATCTTTAGGGTTTATAGTTACAAATCGTGTGTAAAGGTGATTTTTGACAGTCTCCTATTAAAAGCTGCTTTTATCTTAACACCCACTACAGAGCACTGTGAAATCTTGTTGATGTGGACCGCTGGATGTGGACTTTTGCTTTGTTGTCATTTACATTCTTTTTAAACAATTAAATTTTAATTTTAGATAAATATAACCTGAGTAAATATTAAAAGGAGTTTTAAGATTATTTTATTTATTAAAGGGAAAAAATATCAAAACTTATATGAAAAAGTAAACCATCCTCATTTGTTTCCTTAGTTTATTTCCTCTAGATAGTTTACTTATTTCTTCCTTCTGCTCCCTAGCATTTCCTTAGGTTTCCTTCCTAGACTTATTATCTTTAGTTTCTAGTTTCTTAAGGGTTTTCTGTCTTCCTAGCCATTCTATCTCTCTTCCCAGTTGTTGATTGTTTCCACCTGCTCTCTCCCTCTCACCTGCATCTGATTCCCCTAATTGGTCATTGGTCTCCTCTCACTTCCTCATTTCCTCCTCAGTATATATTCTACTCTCATTCAGTCACTGGTCCATCGTCATTCTTCCCCTGTCTGGTTCCTGATTTCTGCCCAGTTCCTGTTTCTTCTTCATCATCTCTGCATCTTTTGGTTCCCCTAGTTCTGTAAGTTGTTACTCATTGTTTTTGTTACAATTAAATCATTTAAGTTTTATTTTTGCTGCCTTTGTGTCCCTATTTACACACAAACATGACAGCTCTGATTGGTCCTAGCGCTGTCTAATTGCTTGCAGAGACAGTTCGAGAGACAACCGTAGATTCCGCCTCTAGGACTGAGTTTGTCTATGGGTCGTGGCCAGACTATGTATTTATAAATAGGATGGCTTGCCAGGCTAATGATATGCTGCTTTTCTTAAATCTTTTAGCCTACTTCATGTTTTCATACAGCTTCTATTCAACTGAGTTCTTGATTATACAGGTCCAGCAGTAACAAGGCCTGGATGTGACATGGGAAATTTAACTAAACTTCAATTTACAACTGTATTAATTAGTTAATTCAGGATTTAACAAGGGGAGTAATTACATGTTTTACATTTTAAATAACTTTTTCCCTTAATAGAAGCATTTTTAAAACTGCTTTTTGTATTAATTTTTTTAATCTGTCAAATATTATAATTCATTTGATGATTTGAAACACTGAACTTTGGCAAAAAAGCAAAACGAACAAATGTATAAAGAGGCAAACACTTATTTACAGTACTGCATCATTTTCCTTTCACTTCACAATTAGATGAATAAAAAGTTGCCTATTTTTCCAAGTCAATGTCTCTGCTACACATAGTTTCTAAGACTGAAAATTCATTGTTTTCTGCCTTCAGACAGACAAAAACTACGTAGTCAGGCTAGCAAACACACACCAAACAATATGCAGCCTTTTCATGCCAGCAGATGACAGAGTGCATTGAGAAAATGCCAAAATGCTGAGTACTGTGGGAGAGAGTGCGCACGCCTGAAAAATCTCCTATGTCAGACTGCAGAGCTGGCAGAAAACGGCGAGCATCGCTGAGGACACTCTCTAACACACACACACCTAGGCAGACTGTGTGGTGCAAAAACAGAAGGAAGGCTGCATTGTGTAACAAAACAACATGAGCCTATGAGGCACTGTAGCGAGTCGGATGCACACAGGCAAGCTGTTGGATCAGAGAGAGGAGGAAAAGTGGACATAAGGTACAAAGAGAAAGAGATGGACTGGAAAAATCTAGTTTAATGCTTCCAACCTTCCCTGCATTTGTATTATCTAAAATCTCTCTAAGACTTTTCTCATAAATTAAAACTATAGCAATTACTGTATTCACAATTCAATTTAAATTCAAAAATACTTTATTGATCCCAGAGGGAGATTAAGTTGTGGTCTGTGTCAAAGAAAACAACTGCTTCTGGAGCTTGTGGAGTGGCTGCACCGGCTATTTTTGCCCAATTAACTTTAATCAACCGGGTCTCTTAAAAACAAAACTATGTGTGGTAATGCCTGTGAATACAGCCATTCTCTCAAAGTCAGAAGCCTCTTTTAAATATGCATGAGGAGTTGTTTGCTGTTGGAGATGTGACAAACACTGGCCGCTGCAGTTGTGTGACCTCCTAAAAGTTTCAGAGCAGCTATGAAATTGGGGCACGTTTTCAAAATCTTAGAAAAATGTTTCTTTAAAACAAATCAAAACTTTATATTTTTTTTATAATTATGGTCATACAATGTATTTGATTGCATTTCAGTAATGATAAACATCTAACTGGTATTATCAAGCTTGGGAACATGTTTTTGGCTCCAAACGTTTCCTCTGGGTTTCCAATCTAGATTTATCGTTTAAATAAAACACGATCAACAAACAAATACTCAAAATAAAGTTTATGCAGAGTAAAAAGTGATGACATTTTTGATGAAAGTTCTCTACCATATGTTTATTTACTGTACAGTGTCTTGCATGTTTATTGTCACTTTACAATCACACACATCTTTGTAGTTCATAAAGATTTTCTATGATAGACCAACACAAAGTAGGGCATAACCGTGAAGAAGGACAATTATTCATTGGTTTCTAAATTAATTTACAAATAAAACTCTGAAAAGTGTGGCGTGCATTTATATTCAGTCCCCACAGTCAATACTGGTCAATTTCAGTTTTTAAGCATCGAAAAACCAAAGTGTTTGTCCATTTTTCTTTGGACACAAGCTGAAGCTCAATCAGTTTTGCAGCCACCACCATGTATCACCATGGGGAAAATGTAAAGTGCTGATTATACCCCACATACAGCGTTTTGCATGTATACCAGAAAAGATCAGTTTTGGTTTCCTCTTGCCAGATCACTTTCAACCACTTCATTGCCATGTCCTCCACGTGGCTTATAGCAAATTTTAAACATGATTCCTGATGGCTTTCTTTTGCATTGCTTCCATAAAGGGCAGGATTGTGAATTGCATAACAAACGGTAGTCCTGTCAATAGATTCTCCCACCTGAGTCATGCATGTCTGTATCTTGTCCAGGGTTGCCATAAAATGCTTTCCTTGCCCTGCCTGTCAACAAATACGTACTGCTTTGTGCTGCTCTACCGCATAAAATCTTCAAATACCTTGAAGTTTGTGCTTGCAATATAATAAATAATATAAATAATATAATGTACCAGTGACGGACCAGGATCGATGCTTTAGCTGGTGCTGCACTGACTATGAAGAACCTCTTAACAGCTGAGCAGCAGTTTAGGATTATGTAAAATGTTGTACTGGTAAAGAGTTAATGAGAACACCTTGGAGCCTTTGAGGGCAAAATCAACACACACACAAAGACCAGGTTTCACTGCTATACAGGTGAAGCCTTGGTGAAGCGAGGAAACAACTGAGGGAACATTAAAGATTCAACGTGTACAGTGAGCCAGTAACCCAGGTCGTTGCATCTACCAGCTTTCTCTCTTTGCAGTTGTATGCATGTGCGCGATTTTGTTAGTCTGCTTGTCAAGGAAAGGGAAGAGAATCTACAGACTCATGGTAATATCCATTTAGGAAGGTGTCGACCTTCGAAGGGACGTGTTGACACATGGCCACGTAACCTTGGCAACCACCAATCGCTGCGGGTGCAGATGAAGCGCATTGTCGACACGAGCAATTACCCTGTTAGAGCCCTCCCCGAATTATCAAACACAGACACAAAGTTACACAAGCCCTAAAAAACATGAGCCGACAGGAGGCTGAAAACACTGGAAAAAACGTACCACAGGATTATAGAAAGAAACTTTAGAGATGCTCTACATGCAAAAGCCACAGCTGCTAAAACTGGTGATCATGCTCTCACCTCAGTTCAACATCGCTCACCTTCTTTTGAACCTTCAAGCCTGATTTTGAAACCTACATTTAACACACTGATGCCTTCCTCTCTTCCCTCCTCTTCCTCTGACCCCTTCTCTCCCTTGCCAAACCCATCCATATCTCTCCATCCCCTCCTTCTCACTCAGTGTGAGTGCTAAGCGGGGGCCCAGCGGGTTTTCTAAGAGGGCTATGACACACCCCAGCAGGGCACACAAACACACACAAGCAGCTGCGATGTGAGGCAGACAGAAGGAGACAGAAAAACAGAAATGCATGTTGTGCTGCCACACACACACGCACACGCATGTGCGCGCACACACTTATAAAGGCTGGCAGGGAGGCTATAGCTACTGATGTTAGACATACACAGATACTTTGAAAATTCATTTGAATTACTTCAACTTCACATTTTGTCACAAAACTACAAGCTTCAACGTATTATATGGGGATTTCAGTTGTCAGTTCATCACAAAGTAGTCTATAATTTTGAAGTGCGAGGAAAGGGAAACAGTACTGTGAAAAATAATTATCTTCCTTACACAATTCCTCTGGGGGTTTTTTGTTGCTTGCTTTCAATACAATTAAATGTTTCAGATCAGTATTAAAAATTTTAATAAGACAAAGATAACCTGATTAAAGACAATATGCACTTTACATAATTACTGCTCAATCTGTAGAACAAAGAAATCACTTAAATTGAAGCTGTCTGACAGCTGGAAGTAGGCTTAAAGATCTCAAATAGTCCCTAATCTAAAGAAATTTGAGAGCAGATAAAAAGCCATGTGGAACATGTTACAAAGCCAGTACTAAAACTTTGGGAACCACACAGAGAGCCATCATGCACAATGATAGAGAGGGACTTTAGAGAAGCACGGAAAAGTTGTGAATTACTCCAAGAACGCATCAACAACTCATTCAGGAGCTCAAAAAGGCACCATCCAAAGCACTGCAGGCCCAACATGCCTCGTAAGGTAAGGTCAGTGTTCATGACAACAATTTAAGACAGAGGTTGGGCAGAAATTACATCCATGAGAAAGTTCCAAGGCATAAACCAGTTCTGATAGTCCAAAGATTTTTGGGAAAATGTTCTATGGACTGGAAATATAAAAGTTGAACTTCCTGGAAGTTGTGTGACCTGTTACATCTCTTCTAAAATGAACACAGCATGTAAGAAAAAGAATGTAATACAGTGAGTCAAACATTGCTGTTTTGGACCTGAACAACCATGAATTCTGACGCATAAATCCCTGAGGGCTGTGATGCATCCTGAAATACTGAGGAATGTCCAACCATTAATTTTTTACTTTAAACTTAGCCAAAAGATTATATAATGAAGATTTGGGAAAGTTGCAGCACAAGCAAAGACTTGAATCCCAATGAAATTCAATACCTAACCTTAAAAAGGCTGTGTAAAACAGAAAAGAAGGAAAAAAAGAGGAGTGAGCCAAAACTGCGCCACAGCAGGGTTAAAGACCCACTGCCACCAAGGTGGGACAACCAGGTTTTAGGTTTAAGAAGTATTTATTCTTCACATAGGGCTCTGCGTTTTGGATTTCTTGTTTTCATTAAGAAATGAAATAATTATTTAAAATTGTATTTTGTATTTACTCAGATGATTTTTATCTGTTTCTATTATTATTATGATTATTTTATGATCTTAAACATTAAAGTGTGAAACAAAAGCTAGAAGATCTATGGTGGTTCGGTGTGAAAAAATATGAAGAAGGTATGCATAATTTTGCCAAATTCTGTAGAAGCTCTTTCATATTATTTATTTTATCTATTATAAAAAGTGGAGACTCATCAGTTGTCATCTTATTCAGAGTTTGAATAGTAGAATTAAAGTTACAGTTGTGGCATAATTTGTTAATTATCCCAGAGGGCAAACCCAACGCACCAGAACCGATCACAATTGGCCCATGTTCTGCAGGAAGCTGGTGTGACTTTCCCACCCAAGGTGTTTGGCTCTGTCATTATAAAGCTTGGTATTCATGTCAGGACTGCTATTTTGAAAATGCATGACGCACTCTGCCCCTGAATACCAAGGGCGTAGGTGTTGGCAACCACAAGGGACAGCGCAGTTAGCTGCTTTGTTTCTGTCCTTGATGAAGGTGCAGAATATAAGTCAAAAGAAGAGTGACACAACACAAATGTTTTTTGTATTCTGTTTTTCAGATCTCTCCTACTAAAGTGATCTAATATTCAACATCAGGAGTCTTTTAATAGTTCAGTTTCAAAATAGCATAAAAGGATTAAAAATAGGCTGTACAGGCTAATTACTTTCACTGTTATATAAGGAAGTTCCTATTCAGAGCTGACTTATTTTATGTTGGGATTTGAACAGCAGCGGAGTAAAGACTGAATTCATCAATATTTCAGCTTTCTACCTCTGACCAATGATTTATTTTTGAGGTTATCTGAAATCAAATCTCTCTGGAAATCAGAGCACATTTGTGGTTGTCAGGTTAGGCCACAACAATGAATTGAATTCACTGTTATTTGTATGCAGCAGCTTAAATACATGGAATAAGGACTAAAACTGTTGAAATTCCTGTGTTAAGCCACTTCTCAACCTATGATAACACCAGAAGCATCTACCTGGGCTGAGGAGAAAAATGATTGGACTGCTACTCAGTGGCCTCTTTTAAAACTCAATTTTGAAATTAATGTCCCACAATTCAATTCAATTCAAAAATACTTTATTGATCCCATAGGGAAATTAAGTGTTGTTGCAGCTCATATAATTAATTCTTTAATCTGGAGGAAAAGTGGTGAGGCACAAAATCCAAATCACTTGAGGTCCAGTGTAAAGTTTCCACACTCCACAGTAATGATTTAGGGAGCAGTCTGACTGGAAATTTCTAAAGCACTTAATGCTACTCTTCTCTGATGAGCTTATTAATGGAGATGCTGATTTCATTTTCCAACAGGGCTTGTCACCTGCCCACTGCCAAAACACCAATATGTGCTTTAATTGTCATGTTATCTGTCATCATTCAGGATGGCTGTGGTTTTTTATTTACAATTTCCCTGCTGTTCCTCCTTCCTGCCTTTGCTGGTCATCTACATGAGGGCAGTGCCCTGCTGGCTGCAGATATGCACGTCACTCATCAAGTCTGCTGGATGAGATGAACTGCCATATGGTCTTCCTTCAACAGACTGTCAACAGTGAAATGGTAATATGCTAGCTAAAACCCTCCTTGTGCTTCCTCTGTGATCCTCTACCTGGGGCCTGTTGCATGTCTGCCACAAGATAAGCACCTCTGAGCTTCAGACAAACCCAGCAACAACACATCATATATGAATGTGTGTGTGTGTGCTTATATGGGCAATTAGGGGGCTCTAGTGTAAAGCAGTTTGAGTGGTCGGTGTGATTAGAAAAATGCTCCATAAACTAGTATCAGTCGGAAATAGGTACTGAACTAATTTCTTTTATAGACAGAAATTGGAAAATCTCAGCCTATTAACCAATTATTTACCAGAACCACCTTTCACGTGAACATCCACTGCTGGTCCTCAAGCCACCAAAAACCAGAAACAAGCCTCTTATATGACAGGTACTCTATTGGCTCAACAACTGGTCTTAATTAAAGCCAGTGTTGTCAAGGGGAAGATAAGAGACATTATAACCAAAGATGCAGACGAGCGAAATGCCATGCGGCACTGATGCCAAAATTCATGGAAATAAAGCCCTGACCAAATATCAAATGTACATGCACATTTTTCAGTAGAATGATATTCCTGAACTAAAATTCTTCTTTACTGCAATATTCTGATATTTTGTGTAAATGATTTTTAGGTTTTCATTTCAAATTCAATAACAGCAGACATTTAAAAAAACTATTTTGGTATAAAAGTTAAAAAAATTGATTTGTATGCCATTGACAAGATTTAAATGGATTAGCTCAACATTCACTTCTAGGCAAACATGCGGGGATTTACATTTCCAATAATCCAATCCAATGCAAACAAAGTCTTTGCTGTAGCTCAGTGTTTCCCAACCCTGCTCCTCAAGCATTACATTGCCCTGCACGTTTTAGGTGTTTTCCTGCTTTAGCACACCTTATTTTAGTTGATGGCTGATTAACAGGCTTTTACTGAACTGCAATCATCTAAATCAGTGTTAAAGCAGGAAAACATCTAAAATATGTAGGGCAGTATGCCTTGGGGACAAGGGTTGGGAAACACTGTAGCTTGTTGTCCTGAGTTCAGAATGTGGATATTAGAATACATACATACAGATAATCAATTATTCTTAACACTGTTCTTTGTACATAAACATGCAGTCTGGACTCTTAGAAAGAGAAGACAAAAAAGGATCCACTATTCTCTAAACATTTTCTGTCGTGTTTGAAATGTTAATGGGCTGAATAAGCAATATTACAAAACAGGAATTGATTCAGGCTGCACAGTGGCGCAGTTGTTAGCACTGTTGCCTTGTGGCAAGAAGGCATGGGTTAGAATCCAGGCCTGGGGTCTTTCTGCATGGAGTTTGCATCATCATGCGTGGGTTCTCTCCGGGTTCCTCCCACAGTCCTAAAACATGACTGTTAGGTGAATTGGTCTCTCTAAACTGTCATTAGGTATGAGTATGTGCATGGTTCGTTATGCCTCTGTCCCTGCGATGGACTGGCGACCTGTACCCTGCCTCTCACCCCGTAACTACTGGAGATAGCCCCCCCCCGCAACCCTGCATAGGATGGACGGGCACAGATAATGGTTGGATGGAATAGATTCAGCTCCACTGTGATCAGCTGAGAGCAAAGAAAGTCAAGCATGAAAACTTAAGTGTTGCCAGATGAGAGACGACAGCTTCTTATACAGTGGTTTGCAAAGTTTATTACCCACCTAAAATGTGGCTCACATTGTTTGGATTCTGTTTGGTTGGTGAACTACTAATGCAGAGTGGGAGTTTTAGAGGGAAGAAACACAGACACAATGAGCTAACCTAGCCTTAAATTTCCATTAAAAAAATCCATACTTATACTTTATTCCAAATTACCACATTTTCAAGATTTTTCATGTAGTCTTTATAAAACTCTCAAAAATAGGATACAAATCATCTACCTAGTTGGATTTTATTTATTCTATGTTCCACAAAGAATGGAGGAACAACCCTGAAGTTAGCCGTAGATTTCTCATTCTATTGAGGTAAAGGGACAGATGTTACTGTTTTTTTTTTGTTTGTTTGTTTGTTTTTTGCATTTGCAGCAAGAGTGTGAACCTTAATACTTAGAATAATCTGGACTGTATTACAAACAATTCCACATTAAATAGATCCTATTAATAAAAGTTTCTGGTCTGTATTTCTTTTTGGGGTGCAGGGGGTGCTTTTGAAGACCTTATTTCACTCTGTCGTGGCATCAACCAAGCTGATCAGAAAGGCCAGCTCTGTCCTCGATGCCCCCTTGACCCACTGCAGGTGGTGGGAGACTGAAGAACTCCAGCTGAAATACCACTTTTGGACAGTGTCTCGTACCCCATATGCATGAAGCTGTTGCAGAACTGAAGAGGTCATTCAATGATGAACTCCTGCATCATAGGTGCACAAAGCAGCATAACTGGAAAATTCCTCCCGGCAGCTGTTAGACTCTATAACTATCACTGCTCCTGACAAAATCAATAAATCTTTACACCCCTGTTCTTATTTTGCTGTTTTTTTCCCGTTTCAACTAAAATTCCTGCTGTTATTTGCACATTCCTGTTGTTGGCACAGTTTTCTTACTTGTAAATAGTCTGTTTTTTTAATGCAAAAATATACATGCACATTTTGTGCATTTTTAAAATTTGCCTACTCAGCTGCACATTTCTTTGAATTTAAATATGATTTTTTAATAACTGCGAAGTGTTTTTAATGTTGTACATTTCTTGCTGCTTTCTGTTTTAATATTTTTATCTTTGTGTGAATTTACATGCTGCGACTTGCCTGTCACTTTGCTGCTGGTAAACCCAAATGTTCCCACTGAGAGACAATAAATGTTGTTTCTATTCTATCTGTAAAATGTATAAACAGCAATATCAGTGTTTCTCTGACATCTAAACAGGAATTAGTCTAGAACCATATGTCAAACAAAGCTTAAAACAATCTATGAGGCTCTGGAGGCCCTAAAAAGCTATGAAATTTCCTTTTTTTTAAAATAATGAGTGAGTGTGCATTTATCTGTGGTGTCTGTCAGTAACTCAAAAACAAAGGATCAATGAAATGGTCAGCCATGAATGGGTGGAAGATGAACAAGTGAAAGAATGGATGTATGGAAGATAGATAGGAGTGGGTAGGATGGATATAGAGGACATTTGGAGAAATAGACAGAAACTGGATGAATACAGAAAAGAGGACTCGGAAAAACTATTCTTTTTTCCCTCATTGTCTACTTATCCAGACTTAAAATATATTTTTAATACTGTTCTAGATTGTATTACTTTGCGACTGTTTTCTTTTTAAAGGGAGAGTGGGAAAGGTGGAGCGCTCAGACTGGGACTGAAACAAAGAACACCGGTGTTTTTTTCTGTGCCCTATGGAATAATTCCTCAAAACAACCACAACAATTAGCAACATGGAGGCAAAGAAACCAATATTTTCACAACAATACACAGACTAGAAGCCGACTGCCCTGTTGGCTTATAAATGTTCTCTGTGTGGTCCGTTTAAAGGGTTAAAACCCAAAGTGAACTGAATTATAAGAAGTTGGTTTCCAAGGGAAACTGTTCGCACCGTTCCAGCTGAGGCGGGACAAACCAACTGTGTCACACGGAGGGGGTAGGGGGTGATCGGAGTCAAACGCGAAATAAACTCACACTCTAGCGCCTAATAAAACACCTTAAATTTCATTTTGGACTAGTGAAAGATGCTATAAAGCAAATGTAAGAGTTACTAGTTGTGTAAAGCAGTTTTGAAGAATTAATGCCAGCATCATTTTTGGCGTTGACCCCTCCGGTGGAGCGAGAGTGCCGGGTTTCCTGCCAAGTCGGTTTGAAAAGAGCAGACAAAGGCTTTGAGCTCAGGACGCCCCTCTCTGCCTCTCATTCTGCCCACAAAGCCAGCATAAACTCCCGTGTTTTCCGCTTTCACCCCCTTCGACTCTGTCATGGAGCTGCCCCGTCACCAGCAGCGCTAAGACTCCCGCTTCAGCGCTCACTTCCTCCTTCTGAAATGTACGACCGTCTGGATCCCCGCTCGGCCGCCGGAGGAAGGCTTTTTGTGGGTTTAATACAAGGAAGCGTCGTCTGAGAGAAGAGGGAGAGAGGGGTGAAGGATTGACGCTTTTTCCTCTCCTCCTCCTTCTTCCCTTCGCCTCCTTCTTCCTGCTCCTTTTTTTGGCGGATAGCGGGGTTCAAGCAGGAATTAACGCTTTTCTTTCCGTTTTTGCTTTAACAATATCCATTTGAATCCTGCTGCGCAACCAGATCGGATCACGTGGCACCAGAGAGAGTTGGATCAATTTTGCACAGTTCAGAGTGAGAGTAGGAGTAAAATAAAAAAACAAGAGCAGCGCACAACTCCTGTTTTTCTACTTTCCCCCCCCCTTAACTGAGATTGTTGTTACTTTTGCATAATTTCGAGTGCAGAAGGTGTTCCTTTTTCAGCCTTGGAGGTGTGGAGTATTGATTCTTATATGCCTGGGTTTTGAAAAACAATGGAGACGCACATTTCGTGCCTCTTCCCAGAAATTTTGGCCATGATTTTCAGCTACCTGGACGTGAGGGACAAAGGCAGGGTGGCCCAAGTGTGCGTCGCTTGGAGGGACGCGTCCTACCACAAGTCAGTGTGGAGGGGGGTGGAAGCCAAGCTGCACCTCCGCCGGGCAAATCCCTCCTTGTTCCCCAGCCTACAGGCCAGGGGGATCCGGAGAATCCAGATCTTGTCCCTGCGGCGCAGCCTGAGCTATGTCATCCAGGGGATGCCCAACATAGAGTCCCTTAACCTCTCTGGCTGCTACAACCTTACAGATAATGGACTGGGCCACGCATTTGTGCAGGAGATCCCATCTCTTAGGGTCCTGAACCTAAGTCTCTGCAAGCAGATCACAGACTCCAGTCTTGGCAGGATCGCCCAGTATCTGAAGAACCTGGAGGTGCTGGAGCTCGGCGGCTGCAGCAACATCACAAACACTGGGCTTCTGTTGATAGCCTGGGGCCTCCATAGACTAAAGAGCCTCAATCTGAGGTCCTGCAGGCATGTCTCAGATGTAGGGATTGGACATTTGGCGGGCATGACTCGGAGTGCAGCGGAGGGCTGCTTAAACCTGGAGTACCTGACCCTCCAAGACTGTCAGAAGCTGACTGACCTGTCACTCAAACACATCTCCAAGGGGCTTAACAAGCTGCGGGTGCTGAATTTAAGTTTCTGTGGGGGGATCTCGGACGCTGGGATGATCCACCTGTCCCACATGACCTCCCTTTGGACCCTCAACCTGCGCTCCTGTGACAACATCAGTGACACAGGAACTATGCACCTTGCGATGGGCACCCTTAGGCTCTCTGGGCTGGATGTCTCCTTCTGCGACAAGATCGGGGACCAGACCCTGGCGTACATTGCTCAAGGACTGTACCAGCTCAAGTCCTTGTCGCTGTGCTCCTGCCACATCTCAGACGACGGGATAAACCGGATGGTGAGGCAGATGCATGAACTGAGGACCCTGAACATTGGACAGTGCGTGCGCATCACAGACAAAGGGCTGGAGCTCATAGCCGACCACCTGACCCAGCTGGTGGGCATCGACCTGTATGGATGTACCAAGATCACCAAGAGGGGACTGGAGCGAATCACACAGCTCCCCTGCCTTAAAGTGTTGAACCTGGGACTCTGGCAGATGACGGAGAGTGAGAAAGTGAGGTGATTGTGAGTGTTCTGGTGTGTGTGTTTCTTTTTCGGATGGAAAGTGAGCAGGAGGAGTCGGGGTGAATAACTGAGCTGAGTTTTCTTTCATTTAAAAAGGAGAAAACCCCTCCCTGCATCCTCCTGTGTAAGGTGAGCCTCTTCCATTTGACCCGACTCTTCTTTTCAGCTGTGTAACTTTTCTTTCTAATGGCCCTGCAGGATCTAGACTCATATCTTAAATGTAAAACTTTATATTCTTCCTGGTAAAAATCAGTATAAATCTTACGTTTTGACATGTTAACAAATGAGTTTTAATATCTCAAGAAATTTGACCCGAACTGCAGTAACTTTGCTTATTTTTCAAACAAGTTCTAATTTTTTTATGATTGAACTTCTTGACACTTGCATCCATCCAAAATCCTTTTTATATTCAAAATCAAAGAAAGGTTGTTCAAACTTTAGATTTATTTTTGCTACGAGTTCAGATTTGACGACTAATCTCCGCTACAGCCATCACGCCTAATAAATGTTTGGCTACCTCGTATGTGGTTGTGTTTTAAGGGATGTATACAGTTCAAGAAGAAGGAAAGCTGAGAAATGAGAGACTGGTAGAAAATGTGCCTAAAGGGACTGTGTCTGCCCCCTCCCCCATTCCTCCATCCCTTCCCTCCCTCCCTTCTTCCATGAGCAGAGCTAGAGAAAGGAGACCAGTACACAATCTGACTACCTTTGTTAATTTAAACCTATAAACAGCACCCATTTTCTGTGGAGCTTAGTCTAATCACAGGCCGACGTCGTTTCACGGAAAATTCCTTAAATCAAACAGCGAGCTAAAGGTTTCTTAATTTGCGTTTGCTTCGTTCTTTATTTGATAAAGTCCAACTTTAATGTTCTTTCTGGCAGGATAAAAAACATACCCCCTGGCAAAAAATACCTATGATCCTTTTATTATGACTAGGCATGAGTCGGTATAAGATTGTCACAGTAGAAGTAAAAACGAAAACACGTTAAACTAATTCACAGCATTAGTTTTATTCTAAATGGTAAAGAAAAATATTCTTACTGCTGCAAAATAATATAACATTGATCGACTGTAATACATAGAGGTAAAGCAAAAAAAACAGCTAATATAGAGATGCACCAATCAATCAGCCAGAGAATGGGATTGGCCAATTTTCCCTTGATCCTTGGGTCAAATACTTAATGTAATTGTTTTTCCTGTTCATAAATGTAAAAAACTACTAAGAACTCCCACATTTCTTTTTGTCTGTAAGTGTATAGACAAAACAGCATGTACTTTTATGCACTTTTTTAATTTAACAAAATTACATTACGGTTAGGGCTATGTGCCTTGATGCATGCATCAGGATAATCCTGTCAGTTTTTTGTTGGACTCGAAACATAACTAATTGAAAAAACCTGCGGCACAATTTTGCTCTTTGTCAGTTGTCGGAAAACAAGGAAATTACAATCGGCTGATTAGGCCACAAAAAAAATAATTAGAAATTGGGATTAGCCATTTAAAGCCTGATCGGTGCATCTTTTTTTTCACGTGTCCTTTCTGGCAGTGTGGCGCTTAGAATGGGTGTCTGAGTACCAAGTAGAAGCCCAACAGATTTACTTTCACAAATGGAGTGATCGTTGCATCTTTAGAGAAGACGACTGCTGAATTTAGTCATTTTCATGGGTAGTGCTACTGTAGTTTTCACACCATGATGGGGTTTTCACAACCAGAAACATTTCTCAATAGATTCTTTTTTTAAAGCCAAATAAAATAAAAGTTGGAGGAAAAAAAAGGCAAAAACATTGGAATCAGAAATCGGTATTGGCTGGTAAAAGTTGGATCGGTGCATCTTTATATAAAGGGGTAATTTTTTTTGGTCGTCACTCGTTTAGTTTCCACAATGTTATGGTCTGTATTTCCGAAAAGCCAATTGTGTCTTTCTTTATAAACAAGGTGAAAATTGAAGATGCGTTTTTTCAGCCAGCTGTCCGGCAGTGTGCAGCAACAGATGGTGTAGGGCCAGTGTGCTCCATAGAGCCAGATTTATTCAAAGGTTTTTAAATTGGAGGGAAAAAAATATTGGATGCAACCATTTTAGCACTTTTAAAGCTGTAAGATCTTTGTGTACCTTAATAATGACCGGGCCATGCCTAATTATATCACAGATACGAACAGGAAAAAAGGTATAACAGTTATG
This sequence comes from Valencia hispanica, assembly GCA_963556495.2. Classification (NCBI taxonomy): domain Eukaryota; kingdom Metazoa; phylum Chordata; class Actinopteri; order Cyprinodontiformes; family Valenciidae; genus Valencia; species Valencia hispanica. The sequence goes on along the minus strand of OY747722.1, from coordinate 17,714,093 downwards.
TTACACCTTGTAGGTCCTGTCGAGGTGTAGGTATTTTTGTAAGCAGTGCTGGTGGAGATAAGTGTTCAGAGTACTTCAAATTGAAGTGATTTCTATGTCTTACCCTTTATCAATCGCAACAAATCAGGGTTTGTCTTGTGCTCTTATTTTCCCACATTAGTACAGATGCATTCATATTCATGTTGCCCTTACCGGTGCAGCACTTTCCTTTTTTTTCCTACTCCCATTTGTAGCCTCTTCTTCATCTCTCTGAATAAAAATACCCTCCGAATCAATTCTGAGACATGCTTAGAATAAATAGCAATCGATTATTTTACCTTCCCCTCTCCCTCGAGTTTTGGGTTACGAGCTGAATATACATCTTTCTTTTACCTTTTCTCATCTTAACATCCTTCCTTTCAAAAAAACACATGCAGATTTAGACTGTACACACATGCACACGCGCACACTGATGCCAGTGTGTGCGCATTTTTATTGTAATGCAATGACCTGCAAGAAAATGAATATAAACGGATGTGCGTCCTGCTGAAGAAGTTGTGTGTGTGTGTGTCTTTGACAATAAAGAGATGTACTGTATATTATGTGTTTGTAAAGAAAAAGAATGCAGAATCCCAAATTAAATTGTTTTATATTCTTATGGTTAAAAACAATTAAAGATATTTATATAATGAACGAAGCAGCTGTGTGGATTATTTGTGTGTTGACGCTTTAAATTCCTCCTCAATGAGCTCTTGTGCACTTCTTCAAAACAATATGGCCTTTTATTATTTTAATGCATTATTCCAAATTGCTGCCCACATATTTAGGACTATTGTCCTTGCTTATCATAAGGGGTATGAACAAAAAAAACAACTCATTTGTTTTATTATTCATGAGGAGGCTCAAAATGGATGCTTGCCGTCTTGATTTGGCTGCAGTGCCTGAGTGATTAATTATCACCATGGCGTTTATTATAGCAAACTGTTCTGCCTTGCCGATTTTTTTTTTAAATCATCAAAGTCTCCTTGTCATCTTCAGATGCAACCAGAATTTACAATGTTAAAAACTAAACAATGAGATCAACATCAATGATAATTTGAGTTAAATTTAATGAATTTCTACTGAGGTTTTTCACCTTTTATGGTGTTTTTATTTTCTTTTGCTTTGCGTGAACTATTTAAGCTGCGTCTTTGCAGCCACAAGTAAGTGTCCTCTTACTGATTTCCATAAGGAGATGTCCTGTGTGTGAAGTAACACACCACACATACACAGGGCTTGCCAGGCCTGCTCGGTAGCCATTGTCTGCTTTTAGAAGTTAGCGATACAGGTTTTGGAGGGTGGGGGGGGGGGGTTTCCTCCTCCTTTTCCCTCCTCTTGTTCAGTCACGCATACCAGATCCCAGACCAGGCAGGGGACCCAACCAGCACCACCACACATCCCCCTCCTCACACCCCTCTTTACCACACACACTCTTCCTTTTAGCATTCCACACCATCATTCAAAGCATTTAAGCATTCTCTCCCTCCTGACTCTCAGTCCATGGGGATTTGAGGATAAAGGCCAACAAGAGGGATTGTTGACCACAGGGACACACATAAAATGTCAGTGTTTGCTGTTTTTAAAGTTCCTCTTTAGCAGGGCTTTGGTATTTTACAATAACACTACAACAAAGCACTCTGACATTCTGGAAAATTAGCTGAGACCTTTGGGTGCATATTTTGTTCTCATAGCAAAAAATAAATAAATATATATATATATATATATATATATGAAATTCAGACTACTACTGCCATATTAATTGTTTAGATTTTTGGACTCTGGATACTTTTTAATAAATTCCAGTACCTTCAGATGTAACTAATGGTAGAGTTCAGCTGTGTGTAATGTAACGTCAGAGTAAATAAGTTAAAATGGTATCAATACTTTTGGAAGGGGCTAGATTACTATGATTTATGGTTGACTGTTTAGGCCATACCATTATTATTGACGGGGCTCATCTTAGTACCACTGCTATGATAACAACCCGGAAACACTTTCCTATGACTGTTACTGGTACATAGTTGTTTTTTGTAAACATATCTGTAGTTACATTCAAGACAATGGTTCTTCTGGTTTCCTCCACAGCAATAAAATTTCAAAGGTTTTGCCTGATAATGACTCCTCAAAAGTACGTGCTTTAATGCAGTTTACAATCCTGGCAAGAGAAGAACAAACTGTAGCAAGAATCCAGCTGCAACCCATTCATTCGATGAACAACAAGCAGGGAGGTATACAAGATAAACCGACTGTTTGTTATCCTGTGACATTTGGTGTGCAGACCCTCTCCCGATGGATAGAGGAGACAGGGAGGTCACGTCGCGCATTGCTGCAGAAAAGCTTCTGCAGGATGAAATGTAGACTTACAAAGATACAATCGACTGCATTCAAATGATAATGGGATACTTTATTAATCCCCGCAGGGAGAATCCCTCTTTGTGTGCGCTACCCTCCTCAAAGAGGTCAGAGGTCAGGGATCGGCTCCAGAGCACCTCTGCTGGAGCTGCTGGGGGTGTTGGTGACTTGCTCAAGGACACATCAGCAGGAAGGAAGGTTGCCAGGGTCTACTCTTGTCTAGTTTGTGAGGCATGTGCATGCAGTACAGGCCATCTTTAGATGGGATTTTGTTTTTAAATTCAATAATTGAAGTTGCTATTTTGCATTTAGAATAGAGACAATTGAAAGTAAATTCAGCCCTGGATTTTTACAGATTTGATAACATTATTCCAAACACATTGCATTATAAATTGTAGTAAAAGAGAATGGGTGCCACCAGTCTTTCCATTTACAATGAGGAAAATAACTAGAAAAAATATCACTATAGGGCAACAGAAGCTACATTGTTGCTCCCCAACAAAGCTATGAGCTGACTGTTGCAAGATATATTACAAATATAGCACTCCTTATTTTCAGCCAAGCATTTCTCCTTTTTTCCTGTTAATGCTGTCAGTAAATCAAACTTTTACTGCATCAGTGGTGTCTATTTTTACTTCATAAGAGTGTCTTCCACAAAAAATTTTTTTCTTGCTTCCTTATAAGTGCACCAAAAAAACTGCAAAGTAAATAGAGACCATCTGTGTTTAATATAATCACTGTATAAAAATACAACAAAATGTAAAACGTTCAAGGGCCATGAGTACTGTTTGATGGAATCATATGTATTTTTTTGAAGTGATCGTTTCTTGGCCTGAAAAACCTACTCGAGATCCAGCATTTAAAAGCAACATGTTTATTACACACACAGCAAAGCAAATGATTCTACTTGGTGTATTGCTGTTCAAGTTTTTACATCATGGTCATGGTCTTTTTTTCAGTTTTAAAGAATCATAGCACCTTCAATATCTGATGAGACTTAGTAACTAGGAAATTATTGTAGAATAACCCAATGCACAACTGGTTTCCTGTGAAAACAAACTATGGTCGGTCCCACAAAGCGCAGTCTACTCTCATTAGATAGCTCCACTAGCCTCTATAAGAGATGTCAATCTTTCTACATCTGCTCAGATGTGAGTATTTCTTAAAATCTTTAAAGTATAACATTTTCCAACATTTCAAATCAGTATAACAGGATTTGAAAGTATTGGTGACTTTAGAAGGCATTTGGTACAAGATCACTGTGGTGGATATAGAATGGGTTTCTTCTGTCAAGAGAAAACAAACAGTGATACATGCTGCAGTATGTAGGTTTAAGACCACAGCAGAACATTAATAGCCAGCATAGATACTCACTTAAGCCATTTCTTTACATATTACTTCTCTGTGAAATCTTGACTCATCCATCTAGGACTAAAACATTAGATTCCCTGTATGAAACGTGGGAGATGTCTCATACTGGGACACATGTATATGCAGCCCCCCATCCAGGGTGGATATCCTGCTACCACTGTTTTCATGGTGGAGATGGTGTGTTCAGAGTGATGTGTAGTGTTGGTTTTTAAACATAAATAGTGTTTTACATACAAGCACAAAGTTTCTCTAATCTGCCAAGGACACCTCATGTCACTTTTGCTTTTCACCCCACTGTGGAGAGACTTCTTTCAGAATTCGCTTTCTTCTTCCCACTCCTCTATAAAGTCCAGACTGTGCTCTTGATGTTTACAGCTCCTCCAGAGTTCCAACAGGTCTCTTAGCTGCTTCTCTGATCAAAGCTCTAATTTCCCAGCCGGTTTATTCTTTTATAACCTAACCCTGCTTTATACTTCTCTTTATTAGGTGACTTCTGAAGGCAACTGGTTTCTCTGTATTTTATTAGGGGTATCAGAGTAAAATGAGAAATACAAATAGGCAATGGTTCCACTTTAGTTATGCAATGCTTTTTGTAGGCCTATCACATAAAAGCCACATAAAATACATTAATGTTTAGGGCTGTAATTTGATAAAAAATTTAAGAGGAATTAATACTTTTTCAAGACACTATTGATAGATTTATGATCTGGCATTTGTGATTAGCAACTAGAAGTCTGCACAATGTCCAGTCTGACGGGGTTGTTTTTCCCCACAGCTGGTGGGCAACTTCTGGAAAATTTCAAGGCCGCAACACATGAAAGTACAGTGCATGCTAATGTTCTTCCCTAAAAAAGCCAAAGCACTTCCGTTTTTAACCCTGCTTTAGGGTTTTTTGCTAAGCTAAACTAGCTCCAGTCTGCTGTACAGAGAAGACAAACCATTTTCTCAATTCTTTTCTGGTTTTCTTTATTGAGTTTACAGAAGCTAATTCCCACTTACAGAGTACGACTGAAATCCCCTCTTCTTTCTTTCCTCAGATCGCAAAGCAAGACACCATCAGTCTTGGTACAGGTTTAAATTGTTTACATATATTGTGTCAGAAGACAACCTTTTTCTCACGGTCTGACAGGTTAAACTTTTTCTGTTTTAGGTCAGTCAGAATTACCAACATTACTTCTATTTGCTAAAAGCAAGAATAATGAGACAATTCTTTGTTACTTCTCTCAGAGTCAAGTTTTTACATACACAAAAAGTATGATGCCTTTAAACAATTTAGAAAAGCCTAGATGATGGTGTGATGGCTTTATAAGTTTCTGATAGGTTAATTCCCCAACATCTGAGGTAATTGGAGGCAGAAGAGTGGATGTATGATGTATGGATGTATGTAAGGCCACACTTCAAGCACACTGCTTCCTGTGTGGCATCATGTTAAAATCAAAAGAAATCAGCCAAGTACTCAAGAATAGATCAGTGGACCACCACAAGTCTGGTTCATCCTTAGGAACATTTGCCACGTTCATCTGTTCAGACAATTATATGGAATTATAAACCAACCATCAGTGTTCAGGAAGGAGACTGGTTCTGACCAAGAGATGAACATATCCACTGCTTTATTCCAAACACAAAATAAACAGCCAGTATACAGTTAGCAAATGCACTCAGGGACAAACACCCTAAGTTTTGGAGATGCTCTGTGATCTGGTGAACCATAAGTTGAAGTGTTTGGCTATAATGGCCATTGTAGCATTTGGAGGAAAACGGGGGAAACTGAAGTACAGAGGTGGCAATATCATGTTGCGTGTTTTACTGCAGGAGACACTGGTGCACTTCACAAAATACATGAACTGTTTAAGCAACATCTCAAAACATCAGCCTGTAAATTAATGCTTGGGCACAAATGGTGCAATGCATATAGCCAAGTTAGCTATAAAGTGACTTAAGAGTAACAATGTTGTTCTTTAGAGTGAGAGTGAGGTGGGCTACACACCTGATTCAATTTCCCCAGTTATGTCTGGAGGAATGGGCCCAAATTCTAGCAAACTATTCTGAGAGCAGAATACAAACTACTTGATGGATGCAATTTAATTTAAAGGGTAAATCTACCAAACAAACTTTTAAAACTTTTTAGAGTTTTTTGTCAGTATTATGACATTTACTGAATGGCAATTATTTAGATTTTTCTGAAAATAGAAAATCTTATCTGATGTAATGTCAGACAGTGAGGAAAGGTTGTGTGTCTTTATACTGGTAATGTAAATATTTGGTTTTACTTCTATCTGTAAACCGGTTTGTACATTCTACTCCAATTATAAATTGCAGAAAATAAACCAATCTTTGACTTGCATCATTCTTTGGGTGTGATTATCCTTCCAATCCTAAAGATCCTTGTTCTGGCAACTTCATTCAAAACCTTTGAGCCAACTAAATTAGATAGAGACCCACATTTCTGCTGCCTATATATGAGTCACTGGTAAAACCTTTATATTTTATAACAGCTATAAAGCCTTTGCCTTTAAACTTTGGTTTGTGTGAGTGTGAGCATTCAGCCCGCAAGTTGTAAAAGTTGAACTGTGACTCGTCATGTTGTGCTCAGAACATTATATCCTGTCAGACAGAGAAGAACAGCAATATCTACGAGTGTGACTGTGTTTTACTGCTGTCATTAAAGGAGTAGTTCACCAATAAAAGGGGAACTGGGGTTCTTCACAACAAAGCAGCAGCGGGTATTAGCAGCACACTGTTACTGCCCTCCCCCATATGCCTCTGTCTTCGGCTGCAACAACTCCCTGTCTGTTTCTCTTTTCTGCCACTCTGTCTGTCTTTCTGGTCTGTATCTGCTGGTCTGTTGCGGTTTCTTCCTTTCCAACTTGCAAACTTCTCTTTTCTTTCTAACCTTAATCTCCACTTCTCCCCTCTCTCTTTCTATACCCTTGTTCACTCCTACATATTTTCTCTCTCTTTCTCTTCGATTCTGTCCTTATTTGTCTCTTCTTTTTAACCATCTCCCTAAGATCGTCCTTGGCGTTCAGCCTCCTTCTCCAGAACCATTTCCACCCACTCTCCCCTCCTTCCTCATTTCTGCGGCACCTGGTGTTGAGGTGTCGCTGAGGTACAGTAGACGGCTCTTTGAAGTCCCTGGGGCCCTCGGGGGTTGTGTACGCCCTTGTGCGTCAGGAAACTTTTTTTTTTCTTTGCAGACAAGAACATTCAGCTTTGTTTTTGATTTGGGGAAACAGCATTTGTTCATTCTTTGTTTGAGAGCATGTGTGAGTGTGGGCTTGTACAAAGCTTATTACATTTGCTTTTTTGTTTTTCCTGGAGCAATTAGCACTTGAAGTTGGTATGAGTAAATGGTCTAGTGTGTGCATTTTCATATTCCAAAGACTTTTATACATAATCTTTAGAGTCTAAAACTACATATCACAAACATGGCAGCTCATAATTGTCCTACTTTTTGGTACCCAACAGGTTTAAGATGTTTTTGACAACTTAAATCATTAACCTTTTCATGCATGCATTATGAAAAAAATTGTCTAGATTTTTTAAATATTGATTTTAAATACTCTACATGAGCCTAAAACTGAAAAGCATTTTGAATACAAAAAAAGATTTTATATGTAGTTATTTTATTATTATTACATTAGCATTAAGCACATAGCCATTACGGTCAGCCATGTTGAATTGACGATGTCATCCAGCTGTCAATATTCCACATATAAGATGATACATATTGTTAGTATATTGCAATGGATCTACTAACACTGCCCTCAAGTGGATTGGAGTATATCAAAAATGATAAACAAATGGAACACAGAGTTAAAGCTAATGTCCACAGATCTGGACGTTGCGCATGAAAGGGTTAAACTTTGACTCCAAACATTTTGTTATGTGGGAATGTCAACTCAAAGTCAAAAAACATTCCCCTCCACAATTTGTGGCATCCTTGGTAAAGGTGTGTAGAAAAGCCTCAAATGCATAGTGTTTATGAAGATCTGGTGATGCTAAAATTGACAGTCAATAATACAGTTTTCAAACAACGGTTCTATTTGTTTTAAACTTTTACATTATTGTTGATCATTACAACTACACAAGGCCTGGGCCAACATCCAGATTTTCCAAACTTTTTACAGTCAGTATGAAGAACAGAGTAACGCAGCACTCGCTGCCCCTTTCCTGATCTGTTGCTGCTCACTGCCAGTCAGCTTGCTGAAAGAAGGCTTCAACACTTTTCCTTGGCTTACAAGACAAATAATCCAGTCATCTGCACAAACTCTAGGCGGATCACTTTTATGGTAACATTATTTAAAACTACCTTTGGTAAGCTATGAACGGCAAGCAGCTGACTGCAAGTTAGTGACCCAAGTAAATAGCCTGACAAGTTAAAGGTCAGAACAGCAAAAAAGGTATAATACTCTGTGCTTAAGTCTATGCATCAAAACAAATGTATGCTATAGATATATCATACAACATAAAGGTAATGTTGTACTGCCTTTGTTTTGTATGGAAGTGCTCTTCAAATAAAGACTGACAAAGTCATTATATCTGTAATAATATATTGATTATTAATTAATTATGATTTTTTTATTAGGAATTACTGATACTTTTTTGTTTCAAATAATGGGAATTTGATCTTATTGCATTTTTGTTTTCAATTTTCTATCATTTCATGGCTAGTACACCGTATAACATAACGTCATGTGTTGATCAGGACCAGTGCTCTGTTCCAGATTTTATCAACTATCTTAAGAAAATGTCTAACTTTCAATTTGCTAATCTTTACTGACTTTAACCCTTGTAGAGTGCTGATATCCTCAGTACTTACAAAAAATAATTGTGCTCTGTATGAAAAGTCATGCCACAGCGATGATTAAAAGGCCAGAAATAGCAGAAAATGCTCCGTCTTCCAACTAGACATAGTCTGATCCACACTGTTTTACTGGGATTTTATCGATGCATTACTTACATTTTCAAGCATTGTTTTTAATTGTAAGCCATCATCATGAAGAGACTCTTTAATCTTTGCAGTTAATTTTTGCATGTCAACCTTGCAGGCACCACTACCTCACCGATAGATGAGAACCTGCTAAATGATATTTCTATGATTGAATATGACAATAAGAAGTTGGAAGTGCAAAGGGAGAAGATGTCACAGGCCTTACATTTTGTTGCAATAACAACACACATGTAGATTAAGGGGAAATCAATGATACGCATTACAAAATTTTTTGGAGCTAGGTGAAAAATCAAGAGTAGGAGTGTTGTAACTTACTGGCTCAGAGGCTGACAGGAATTAAGCCAGCAGGGGGATGAGATGGTGGGGGGGGAGCACCTGTGTCCTAAAGTTTGCTATAGTCAGCAACAAACCTACAGAGAGGAAAAAAGAGAAGGTATGTCAGAGAATTTTTTTTTTTTTAAAACAGCGAAATGTGTTAAAAATGGAGTGAAAAAGAACAGAGGGGAAAAACGATGATGGTGAGAAAGAGAAGCAGAGTGAGAGAGGAATTTGTGAGTCACTGTTTAACTGTGGGCTGCAAGAAGTCGGCTAGCCCTGTTAAAATACCGTCTGAGTGCGCACACCCACACACTAAAACTCTTCCATTAGAAAAAAAGACCTAAACTTCAACAATAGCTGGCACACAAATATAGAGTATTTATGCAAAAACCTTTGCCTCTCTCATACCTTTCTGCCCAGCAGGACAAGTAAATTATCTTCAGTTGGACATTCTAGGGAAACACACACATACACACACCTCTGCTGCACATTTTCAGAGGGTAATGAGCTGTTTTCTCATTTCTCGTTAGAAATTCAAAATGTCTGACTTCAACAACAAGGTAAAGTAACACAAAAATGACCATTACTGGACTTTGAAAAATCTTTTACCTAATACAACAAGCTCTTTTTCTTTCAATTAACAATCTTCCTCATCAACTAAGTCTTGCATCACTGGTTTCAGCATAGACTGTATATGCTGAAAGCAAAATAAAATAGGCTGTTCAGATTTCTTGAGGTATGGTTCTGTGGAGATGGTATGAGCAGTTCATATCTTACTTAAACTCTAAATAACCTCAGTTTGGCTATTAAGAGTGGTGCCAATGCCAATAAATATAGACCTCTCTTAAAATACCAGTATACTACAAAAGTGACAGCAGCTTAATATAAGGATGTTTCCATGTTTCTGTAGTCACCTGGAGTCCAGTGAACAATGTGGCAATGTTCTGCCTGACTTTTATTTATTTTTAAACAAACAGTCTATTTTGGTTTGTGCCCATTTCTGTTGATCCAAGAAATCAGACATTTGTGAACAATGTAGGTTTTTCACCCCTTACAAAGATGTCAAAGAGAGACTGTGTTGGCTGCTCCAGCTACAATTTTGTCTGTGCAATGTGACCTGCATTTTGTGACGTTTAAATAAAGGTATTATGTTTATGAAGTAGGACAAGAACATCAAAGTTTAGTCTGTATACAGTTACCTTGAAAAATCACTGAAATATGTTATGAACCGGATCATCAGTAAGTCAGGTCAAAGCAGAAAGATTGGCACTGCACAGCAGGTGGCAGTAATAGGTAGGGGAGGGGCAGCATTGCATTACTCTGAAGACCATTCAGACTGAAGAAAAGGACCTTAAGGAGTAGGAATGGTTTGATGGTGAGTTTAGCAACTGTTTAAAGTCTTCGTATATCGTAGCATAACTGACCCATGCCCATAGGCAAAATAAAGCAAAAGAGCAATTCGGTTGAGTATTTTACTGTAATTTTGACATGCTAATATAAATAGCAATGTCAATCTAAGGCTAAAATGTTAATATAGAGGCAGTGACATTAGATTTACTGTTTGTATGTTGTTTTTTCCACTGACTTAACAGTATGTTGTTTTAAAATAATCATTTGAATTCATCTTAGTTTGCATGCTGAGCATTAGCCATTTTATTCAGAAAACGGTTTGATCCAACAGACACACTAAATCTTAATTTAAAGCCATAGGACACTGTTTCATTTGCAATCAAAATGTGGATGTCTTCTCTGCATTATATAACAGTCTGGGCTGTTACAACAGGGCACTTAGAATTATGCAGCATATGATGATGACTTCTGCTCCATATTCCCACTTCAATCCCAACGAAGAGCATCAGGAAACAGAAGGTTAGAAAAAGAGGGAGAACATGGCAGTGGAGAATGACATGAGTGTTCTTTTTAGCTTTCTTTGTCTCGCTATGAAACCACATACAGCCCTGACAGAAATATGACAGAAGTGCAATGCCAAAAACCACCATGCTCGCGCATGTTCTAATTTGTCAGGAGAGTCAGTGTCTCTGTAGCGTGGGAGGTGTGTTGTTCTTGTGTGTGTTTGTCTTCCTGTGCACATGTGATTGAAGGTGTATGTGCATTATGCATGCGCTCACAAGTTTATGTGAATGTCTCTCTCCATCTTGTTGTCAGTTGAACTTGTCATTCAAGCATCAATAAAAAGAAACTTTTCAGTTCCTGCTTCAGTTTGTTTAAAATTTGTCAATCTTTTCTCAAACAAGAAATATATTCAAGAAAAAAAAAGTGCTGCAACCATGTAGTGGGTTTTAAAAGATTTTAATAATTCTATAATAACATTTCAGGGCTTCTTCAGAAAGATTCAGAAATGTTTAGATAAATGGTTCTCAAATGTTTCTACAATAAAACAGAGGTATGATTGATTATTGCTGGTAAATGACTGCATAAGTAATAAGTAAACTATGAAGAGTTGTACAGACATATTGAAAAGTTAATTTATTTGAACTCATTTCACTAAGTTAATGTAGATTAATTGCACAGAATGTTTTCAAGCCTTTATTTCTGTTACTTAAAATTATGTTTTGCTTACAGCTAAGGAAAACTTGACAGTTGAAATTAGAATATTGAATCAGACCAATAAAAAACCTTTTTCTACTGAAATATTGACTTAATGTAAAGTAGGTTCAATACCTGCTTAAAAGGTTGTTTCTTTTCTCCAAAAACGTTTAATCTGAAAAAACGAGCCTCATTGGGATGTACCGTATATTCTAATTGATAAAATAAGGCTAAACACTTGCTGATCACGTTATAAGGAACACCTTCCCAAAACAAACTAGGACACCCTTTTGGATTTTTCATGCCGTACATTTAACAAGGTTTCAGAAATATTCCTCACTTCTGTGTAGGCTTTACTGGATCTCAGTGCTGTGTTCAATACAATTGATCAGAACATCCCGGTTTACTGATTGGAAGTAGGTAACTTTGTCTGGTGTTGTGTAAAATGATTCAGATATTATTTGACAGACCAGGACTAATTTAGTCATGTGGTAATTATAAATCTGACGAAAAAAAGGTGGCAGGTGTTTAACACATATATGATCTGTAGCTATGCTGATGATATACAACCTTATATCTTGTGTAATCATTTAACTATAGGCCACGACAGTCTATAAACTTGCTTTCCACTGGACGTGTAAGCTGCACATATCGCCTGCGAAGCAAAATACGCAGCTGATAGCTGCCGTAATAGTCAATGAGTCTGTTTGGACGGGGCGCGAATTGGACGCATCCCAGAAGCATTGTGTTGCGGCTGTCTCCTAAAATCACGCAGCGGGTCTACATTTTACGCGCTACACTTCTAAAAACGCATCAAGCTTAGCAGTTTAGACTAGGCCTAACAGGAAATCAAAGACAGGAGCAGTGTATAGCATCGGAAAAATTTCAAAATAAAAGACACGCAGATTTCCGATTGCTTAACTATGAAAAAACGAAAAGAAAAAACGTCATTACCTGTGACACCAGGATTGAAGTCAGTCGTTCTGTGGATCTAATTTGTTGGTTTTTATCATGGAAACGAAGTAGTTAGTCCTTGAAGTTGAAAATCACCCAGTTCATGTGTTATAAGGGAACATTTTTACAAGAACAACATGAAAAAGGAGAAGGCACGGACAGAAGCTTCATTCCAGAATTGCACTACTCTGGGTGGCTGCATGTTGGAGTGGCTCTGTTGGCCAAATATTGAGTTTTGTTTTTTCAGGCGTTGTTTTCTGTGTTTTGAGGAAGATTGCATTTTTTTGGACCTGTATGCTTCCTAGTTTTGGTGCTGTGAAGCTGGAAGCATTTGTGCTGTTAATTTTTCATTTTAATAACTTTTTATGATGTGTAACCATGGCAACAAGGGGGTTTACAGGTGGCAGCAGCTGATTGACATTGCAAAAGCTGAAATAATACCTCAACTGAAGCCACAAATCCCTCATGAGTTGAGAAGGAGTTGGCGTGGATGCAGGAGACAGAAGGAGGAAGTTCAAACCATCGTTTCAATTGATCTTAATGGGCAAAGTGAGATCACTGGCTTGGTATATATTCATTAGCTGCTTTACAAACTAATAACAGATTTCCAGAGGTATCAGTCATTTACAGATCAGTATATAGTAGTATTTGACAGGTAGGATATTCTGATCACGGGCTGCACAGTGGTGCAGTTGGTAGCACTGTTGCCTTGCAGCAAGAAGGTCCTGGGTTCAAATCTCTTTCTGCATGGAGTTTGCATGTTCTCCCTGTGCATGCGTGGGTTCTCTCCGGGTACTCCGGCTTCCTCCCACAGTCCAAAAAGGTGAATTGGTCTCTCTGAAATTGCCCTTAGGTATGAGTCTGTGTGTGTGTCTGTGTGTGTGTGTGTGGTTGTTTGTCCTGTATGTCTCTGTGTTGCCCTGCGATGGACTGGCGACCTATCCAGGGTGTACCCCGCCTCTCGCCCCTTGACCGCTGGAGATAGGCACCAGCCCCCCCCCGCAACCCTCCATTAGGATGGACAGGTACAGAAAATGGATGGTTGGATGGATATTCTGGTCACTGTTTTAAGTGCATCTATATGTGCTACCCACGTAGTCTATATTAACAGGGATATTCTGATCAAGGTTTTCCGTGCATGTTTTTGCTAGTTTTAGCTTTATATTAAACGGGTAGTATGTTCTGTGGATTAAAAGAAAAGTTTTCGTATGCATATAAATTGTTGTTATGCATTAGCCCTACTGCTAAACTCCCACTTCAATCCCATCACTTGAAAAATATTTTCCAATGATTATATTTAACATCATAAGCTAACAGTTGTTTTCGGCATGTAAACATACCGGTAGCACTTTTCAAGGGGTAGCACCGACAGATAGACACAGCCTATCTATTCGCGCTACGGTAGGACATTCTGATGAGGTAGCACAGATTGTCAGAACACCGGAACAAGGCTGCAGGTCCAGATGGTATCAGCCCCAGAGTCCTGAAGGCCTGTGCAGAGCAGCTTGGTGGAATTCTGCAGCACCTCTTCAACCTTAGCCTGACCCAGGAGAAGGTTCCAGTGTTGTGGAAGACATCATGCCTTGTTCCAGTGCCAAAGAGAACTCACCCATCAGTCATCAATGACTATAGACCTGTTGCCCTGACATCCCACATCATGAAGGGTCTGGGGAGACGCTTGTTGCAAACAAGAACATATCAGGACCGGCTGCAGTTTGCTTATCGCCGTGGAGTTAGAGTTGAAGATGCCATCATCCACCTACTTCAACCAACCCACTGTCATCTGGACAAAGCAGGCAGCACTGTGGGATCATGCTCTTTGATTTTTCCAGTGCATTTAACACAGTTCAGTCTGATTTGCTTCGTCAGAAACTGCTGAAGACACAGGTGGAGACCTCCACAATCGTCTGGATCAACAACTACCTGACAAACAGACCACAGTTTGTAAGACTGAAGGATTTTATGTCAAACCAGGTGGTCAGCAACACAGGAGCACCACAGGGGGCCGTACTCTCACCATTCCTTTTCACTCTGTACACCTCAGACTACAAATCGGAGACCTGTCATCTGCAGAAATACTCAGATGACTCTGCAATTGTCGGGTGTATCAGAGATGGACAAGAAGCTGAATACAGAGAGCTGGTGGACCGCTTTGTGACATGGTGTGGAAACAATCGTCTCACCTTGAATGTGAACAAAACAAATGAGATTATATAAATACCTCAGAGTTCACCTGGACAACAGACTGTACTGAAGGAGCAACAGTGAAGCCGTCTAAAAGACGGGACAGATCAGACTCTACTTCTTGAGGAAGCTTAGGTCCTTCAAGGTTTGCAGCAAGATGCTGCAAATCTTCTGCAAGTCTGTTGTAGATAGTGTAATCTCTTCAGCCATCATCTGTTGGGGTAGCAGCATCAGAGCCAGGGACTTAAAAGGCTAAACAACCTGATAAAGAAGGCTGGTTCTGTTCTGGGGACAACTGTGGAACATCTGGAGATGATGATGCAAAGAAGGATTCTTCATAGAATTTTCCTCTGGGATCAATAAAGTATTTTTGAATTTAAATATCTGCAGTTTTGGAAGTGGATGGTAAGTTTATTATACTCAACATAAAAACACAATTTTTCCCTGTGTACTACCCTTTAAGTATTGCAATTGGAATTCTCCTGTGATTTTGTGATCTCCTGGGACCAGCTGCATGGAACGCTTCTGCAGCCAATACGTGTCTGAAACGCTACCGGTCGGCAGGGAAACGCTGCTGAGCTTGCGAGTAAAATGTGTCTATTATGTTGTGCGCCACTTACATGTCTGATGGAAAGCAGGGGTAAGCTTACCCAAAATAACAAGTGGATGGGTCACAATATCCAGTCAGCAAGTCAATATTTTTGTTCCCAAAAATGCAAGGTAAGAAATCAGAACTTAACTTGACTGTTGGGCTAAAGACCACAGAGCAATCAGAGCCAGGTGTTATCATAGACTCAGACCTAGATTTTAACAGCCAAACAAAAACAGCCTACTACAAAATTCAAACATTGCCAGAATAAAGGATTTCTATCAAAACGGGGCAAAGCTGAGCAAAAAGCAAAGTTTTTTGTTTACCTGCTAATCTACATTTTGACCCTCATTCATAATCAAGAGACATCGTTATCCAAAAGAACAAGACCCCAAATACAAACAGCTAAACTGCGCTTTATCGTAGAGTGGCTACTCTTAGGTTGTAGTGATGGGATGAGGAGCTCCTTCATCCATGTGGAGCTTGGAGTATAACCACTGCTGGTCTACATTGAAGTTAAAATGCTTCTTGGGTGCCCGAGTTTTTTTCCTGAAAGTGTTCTACAAAGAGAAGACCAGGGACAGAACCAGAACTCTCTGAAGGAAGCGTATCTCCATTCAGCCTGGGAACATCTTGGAATTTTCCAGAATGAGATGCAGTGCCTCTGGGGGAAGGGATTCAACGCAGGACAATGGATAGAGGGAGGGATTTCATCTGGAGATGATCTCGAGATAAACCCACTTGATGTTAAATAGGGGTGCTGAGCTGCCTTGGCGGAGGTCTGCGCTCTCAGAGTGCTTTTCTAGTTTTAATTTATTTTCCTATTGATTATTCTTTTTTGTGCTTGTGCTTAAATTTTGTTAGGTTAGTTATGTTCCTTTCTGTCTTTTCCTCCCTATGTCTTTATTTTTTTCACCTTTCCTCAGCTGGCCAGTTTGCATCCCTTCCCAGCTGCCTCACATATCTTAATTGCTCCCTGCTTTCCCTCTGCCAGGTTTTTCTACTTACCTTCTGATTGCTCTCTCTGGTTCTCATTTCTCATCTCTCCCTCAGTATTTAAACAGTCCTCACACCTCACTGGATTCTTTGTCTACTTTTCCCCACATTTTGCCCCCATGTGCTCCAGTGTAAGTTAATTTTGTATTTTTGGCTCATTAAACTTTTTGTCTTATCCTGCATTTGGGTCCTCCTTTAAAGCAAATCATGACCCAAATCACATAAACTGAAATTCTATTTAATCTAATACTATTAGATTAAATAGAATTTCAGTTTATGTGATTTGGGTCATGATTGTTTAAATACTGAGGGAGAGATGAGAAATGAGAACCAGAGAGAGCAATCGCCTACAGCCTACGCTCTTAAATGTACAGGCTGCACATTGAGCGTAGTAGTAGATTAAATAAAATACGTTACACCATCAATCACCTCAACTTGAGACTAATCCTATTTTTAAACCAACAGGTACCAGACTAGATATACATTTGACTACTGTGTAAGTCATACAAGTGAGAGGTACACATGTGGTGCACTGCAGATGTGTAGGTTTATTCTCCAACACTGAACAAGGAAACTTTAAACACACACACAAAATGTTAACATGATGCAGTTAAAAAGAAAGAAAAGATTACCAGTGTATCCAGTTGCTCTGCAGAAAGAAATGATCACTTCAAATATTTAATAAACATTGCATATGTATGAAGCACAAATTACTTCAAAAGCATCACCTTTGCATCTCTTTATGTTTGGTTTGCACTTAAATTGTTCCTGCTCTAATTCCTTACTACTACTGTCCACCACTGCTGTGACCGCAGGAGCTCTTGCAGCACTTGTGCTCCTGACACTGCTCCCTTTTCCATCTTCGTAAGGAAAAATCCAAAAGCCTCTTCAGTATCAGTAAGTGCACTTGTAGGATTATAGTCAGATGTATGATCAACCAATAATGGCAAACCGGTGCTCACGATCTTCAATGTCACACGTAGGTTGAAACACAGTCATTAACTAAAACAGAAACAGCTGTGTAGGGGTGCAGAAAAATGCAGATTAAATAACAGACTAACTGGTGCTTATAGAAAAGATGTAATATAAAGATAGAAAGCCAAAAGATGAGTGGAACAAGCTCTATTTAATCTTTGCTGTGAATGGAAAATACTAAAAAGAGAAGAACGGTGGATGATATGGATACTGAAGGGCACAATTGTAATCAGGCAGAGAAATGGAAGTATCTTTAATTACAGCTAATAAGAGAGGAACATTTCTGAGGAATAAAACGGTAAGAAAACCACACTCAGGTTTTTGTTTTTTAATTTGTATTCAGTTGTTAAGAGGTATAGGAAGAAATTATAAAAAATGCATAAAACAGTTAAATGCATGCATGTCATTTTGTAACTACAAGCAAAAATGAGTCGGACCAGGTCTGAGGAGAACGTCCTGGTCAATCCACATAATCCCAAACTGGATATCAAAATCATGAGGACATTTCCAGCATAGAGTTATTTAATATTCAGCGTACAAAGGCATTATTGAGACAGAGTAGCACTCTTATCACTCAGTAAGTGAATTACAGTCAATTTGCATGCTGAGTGAATTTAACAGAGACCTAGAGCATTGGTATGAAGCACTGACTAAAGGCTTATTCCCGTCTGTTTCTGGCTTGGCTCACAAGTCAGAGAATTTTTTTTGCATCAGAAGAATTTTTTGCAGTAATTTTAAGAGGTTTATGTTTGGAAGGAAAGAAAAAGACTGAATGGTTCTTTTAGTCCTGTATCAATTCAAGAAGAATCATGCTATTGAACATACAGTTGTATGTTGATATCCAGGTGTACTTATAACCTTGGAATATGCTTTTCATACTCTTATTTTTCAAAAGAATACATTTGATTTTAGTTATTTAAAAAACAGCTGTTCTTAATGACTTTGCATGTACCTGTTCGGACTACCTGTAAAATCTACATACATTTAATAGATAAAAATGGTACGTCTTCCTTCCACAGTCCAAAAACATGACTGTTAGGTGAAATTGTTTCTCTATATTGCCCTTATGTATGAGTGTGTGCGTGTATGGTTGTTTGTCCTGTATTTCTCTGTGTTGCCCTGCGATGGACTGGCGACCAAGATTTCATGAAAAAGAAGAAAAACAAACACTGTGTTTCAAATTAACTTATAGGAAACTTGTGTTGGAGAATTTAAACCCATTTTTTTATTTCAGTATAGAAAAAAAAACAGTAGTTTTTTCCAGAAGTTGTCCTTTTACGTTCAGATGCAAGTAGTAAATCTTAATACAAAAACAGAAAATAAAAAATGTTCATGTTACTACATTTAATCACAGAACCTTGTTTCACTACAAGCCAGTTTAAAAGGCAAATTCTTCAAACTTTTCTTTTTAAATAAAACAACAAAATCAGCAAATGAGTAGGATGGGTCCTCTCTGGTTTGTAAATTATTCAGTAGGTAAATAAGCATTTAACTAGTCAACATTTTTCTTAAACTGTTAAACGACCTGTTTGAAAAGTTTCAGTCACATTTTAGAACTCATCATAGCACTGAAACAGCACTGGTGAAGGTTACTAATGATATTGTAATGGCCAGTCGATCATATTATTCTCTTAGAAAGGCTTAAACATGTTGCAGGGATCAAAGGAACAGCACTAGGCTGGTTTAAATCACATCTGTCTGACAGATTCCAGTTTGTTCATGTAAATTATTCTTCACACTCAAGGGTTACCTGTGGAGTTCCACAGGGTTCTGTGCTTGGACCAGTTATTATATATATATATATATATATATATATATATATATATATATATATATATATATATATATATATATATATATATATACATGCATGCTTCCATTTGGTAGAATCATTAGACAGCATGGGATAAATTTCCACAGCCATGCCGATGATACACAACTATATTTATCTATAAATCCTGATGAATCCAGTCAGTTAGGTAGATTACAGGCATGCCTAGAAGACATAAAAACATGGATGTCTCTAAACTTTTTGCTCTTAAATTCTGATAAGACATATGTTGTCGTCTTTGAACCAGAAGCTCTAAAAAGGATTTCCTTCTTTCACCTCCAGAATATTGCTCAAATCAAAAACATCCTTTCCAGGAGTGACGCTGAGAAACTAGTCCATCTATTTGTTAACTCAAGGCTGGACTACTGTAATGCTTTACTATCAGGAAGTCCACAAAATGTAAGTAAAAGCTTTCAGTTGATCCAAAATGCTGCAGCAAGAGTTCTGATGAATATTAAAAAGAGAGATCACATTTCTCCTGTTTTAGCTTCCCTTCAGTCGTTCCCTGTTAAATCCAGAATAGAATTTAAGATCCTCCTTCTTACATATAAAGCCCTTAATAATCGAGCTCCATCATACATTAGAGATCTGATTGTTTCATATGTTCCCAACAGAGCACTTCGCTCTCAGACTGCAGGTTTACTGGTGGTTCCTAGGATTTCTAAAAGTAGAATGGGAGGCAGATCTTTTAGTTATCAGGCTCGTCTTCTGTGGAACCAGCTCCCAGTTTTAGTCCATGAGGCAGACACTCTGTTTACTTTTAAGGCCAGGCTTAAAACTTTTTTTAATAAAGCTTATAGTTAGAGTGGCTAAGGTCATCCTGAGCTATCTCTGTAGTTATGCTGCTATAGGCTCAGACTGCTGGAGGACAGACTGACCAATTTTCTTCACTCTGCTACTTTCTTTTCTACTACTCTCACGTTGCATTATATGCTGTTATTTTGACTGTTAACTCTGTTTTCTCTTAGTGTTTTTCTCTACATAGAAGGTATACCTGGTCTTGTATCCTGCTTAGCTACAATACTGTTTGGACGGGGGGCATCGACTGGGATGATGGTCTTGGCGGCTGAACATCCCCTGTCTCCTGTTATCAACTTTTCACTTTCTTCAACATTGAAAGTACTCTTGTATCAGATCTTTTCTTTCTGTGCCTCTGCTCTGTCTTCTCAAACCCCCAGATGGTCATGACAGATTGTCGCTTGCACTGAGCCAAGTTCTGCTGGAGGTTTCTTCCTGTTAAAGGGGAGTTTTTTGCTTTCCACTGTCGCTACATGCTTGCTCAGTATGAGTAATTGCTGAGGGATTGCTGTGGTTGGAAGTCTGCATCAACAGGACGCAACCTCAAGTCAAAGACTTGATGCAATCTGCTGGGATTCCTTAAATAGGAAACCAACTCAAACTTTAAACTAATTGGAATGTCTGTATGATTGTACTGAAATGACTTTTCTTGTAAAGTGCCTTGATATATGTTGTTTATCGGCGCTATATAAATACACTGAATTGAATTAAATAGGTTTCTAATAGACCTATTGGCATAAAACTCACACTGTAAGTTGACAACAACCCATGCTGTTTACAAAGAAATCCTCCAACATTTTTAATCATAATTAATTGAGCTATGAAGAGATTTCTCATTACCAAAGTGTCACATAAGAAGCATCTGGTGATGAAATCTTTCAAGACCTGTGCAACCTCTGTTTTATAAAAAAATACTAATAACATCAGTTATGGACCTGTTTGTAATTTTCTTAAAGTTCCAGTAAGTACCATTGGAGAATCTGGAACCAACAAGAAAAACATTGCACTATAAACAACCAATGACTAGGTAACCCTTAAGAGATTTCTGACACTGGGGTGAAAAGAAAAGAGTTGTCCAAGAGTCAATGACCACTTGTAGTAAGTTTAAGAATCTAAATAAGGGTAACATTCTTACACAAATAAATTAAGTTAAAAATCAAACAATATGATTTTCTGGATTTGTCTTTTACATTCTGTCTCTCACAGTTGATGTGCACCTATGATGAAAATTCAGACCTCTCTCATCTTTTTAAGTGGAACAACTTGCACAGTCTGTGGCTTCCAAATATTTTTTGCCCCACTGTAACCAGGGACAGTTTTCCATAAAAAAGTATGCATTACACTCATTTACCATGGCGTCTATCCACACTTTCTGAGCAAAATTCCACCACAAAAACACCATACCAACAATACAATTCAGAGGTGCGAACATTATAGTATGTGTTTGTTCTATGTAATGTTGTGGAAGATCCAATACAACTTAAGTGCGGGTGAATGGAAAATGTATCAAGAGATTCTTGACAAGGATCTTGAGATAAAATTAGACAATTATCCAAAAATACATTCTAAAATGAACTAACCAGTGCAGGAATGCTAGAATAGATGTAAAGTGTATTCTTTTATGTGTAGACGAAGTAGGATTGTAGTTATAATTGAATTTGAATTGCATGATTATCTTTTCAAATGCAATCATATACACAAGAAATGAAATAGGCCCTGATACTGACCCTTGTGGTACTCCACATAATCACATTTTAAACAAATTAAACTTTGTTCATTGACAGAAAATGAAACATTAAATTTTAGAAAACCAAACCAAATCTAATAAAACCAACATTTTATACTCCCCAGAGACAGCTAACATTATGACATCATTTGTGACTTTTAGTACTGCAGTTTCTTTCAGATGCTTCTCATAACAGCTTGATTGACTTTGTCAAAATACAATGTTTTTTTAGAAACAAGATTGTGCTCCACTTCAACTCAAATATTAGTTCTTTGGTTATAAGGAATCCAACGTGAACTTTGAGAGTTTTGGCTACACAAGGAGATGTGAGATAAAACCAGCTCTGGTGTCTGGGATCAAGTTATTTATATCCATAAAGAGAATGCACTTTAGTTTTAAGGGAATGTACAGTCAAGAAAAGACAAGTAAGATGGGGTAACATTATGAAAATTAAGAGTGAGATAGGTAGTGTATTTTTGCCAGAAAGAGGCTAAACATACAATATTTGAAGAACAATGGCGAGAATGAAACACGTGAGGATGAATGAGAGAAAATAAGGGAAGATACTGAGTTTGGAATACAAACAAGGGCTGCAGGTGTGTACGTCTCATCCCTAAGGTCCTTCTAGCTGTCTTCTCCTATTGATTAGCTCATATTGATTTGGCCTGATGCAGGCGCACACACACACACGCACCCACACACTTCCCTTGATTTAGCCAGGTTTTGACGCAGGGGACACACGGGTACATTGTTAGCACACATGCAAACCCCCTCACCCTCCAAAGACTGACACAAACATTTTTTTGTTGCCTAAAAAGGGCAAGACACATGCATCCTTGTAAAACATCAAACACTTATGATGCCCTTTTGCGTGTGTGCATTGGTTCTCTGGCAGGAAAACCAGTAAATGTGTTGGAGAAAAATTCAACTCTTGTTTAAACCTGATTAATCTCGTTTTCCCGGAAAATGTTTGATTCCTTCTTTGAATCCCACATGGAATACCACACTTTTGCAATTTTCCTCAGAGTTAGTAAGAAGCTGGAGGTTACAGGCACTTAAAACTTTTATTTAACAATGCTGTGAATCGAAGTTTCTTATTAGCAATAGATCAAAACACTTTGTTAGTCTTTTACATGTCAATGAGGTTTTTGCAGAGACAAATGCTCATCTACATATATATATAGCTTTACAAACTAATAACAGAGTGTGCTATTCATCTATAGGCCTATTTAACAGGTAGGACATTCTGATCAAGGTTTTCCGTGCATCTTTATGTGCTAGTTTTAGCTTTATATTAAACGGGTAGCATGATCTGTGGATTGAAAGAAAAGTTTTCGTTATTCATAAATTTTTGCTATGTTAGGCATTACTGCTAAACTGCCACTTCAATCCCGTCGCTTGAAAAATATTTTCCGATGATTATGTTTAACATCAAAGCTAACAGTTGTTGTTTTCGGCATGTAAACATACTTTTCAAGGGGTAGCACCGACAGATGCGTGCTACGGTAGGACATTCTGAGGAGGTAGCACAGATCGTCAGAACAGAGCTGTCAGCCATATAATAAAGAAATTAGACCCTATCAAGTTATAACCTGATAGTTTATTCTAAAAACGTGAAAACAACTTGAAACGATCAAGTTATAACGTGATAGTTTCACGTTTTTACAATAAACTATCATGTTATAATGTGATACGGTCTAATTTCTTTATTATATGGCTGACAGCTCTACGCCGCCGTACATATATGCTGAAACATAGAAAATGTACCTGGGATGAAGACATTTGACACGCAACGAAGGCTGCCCAAGACGTGAAAATCTGTAACGTTAGAGGGTATCGCTTGTCATTGCACGTGAATCCCCTGGTGTAACCATAACAGATTTTACGACAGTAATAGAAAACAATACCTTTTCCCAACTGTAGGGGGACCCCGAGAGCAAAACTTACTTAGTGTTGCTTCAATCAGTAGAACAGGATCATTCTTTACAGAGTGATAATATAAAGACTGATTCTGTTACCAAGAAGATTGTTATAAAAATGTTTGTTTATTTATTTATTATTCATTGAAGATGAAGATTTGAAATCACAGAGCGCATGCTCAACATGCGCTCAGACAGCCGAGGGGCACAAATGCCACGGCCCCAAGCTGGGATTCTGCAACCTTCCTCAACAGCGAAAGAAAGCAATGCGCCATCTGGCGTACAGTCTACCGGAAATTTATTAGAAGAAGAAGAAGAGATCTCGGTATCCTACCACAGCAGGAAGTGATGAGCCACATTTTGCCAAATGTGAAAGTTGGTTGTGCAGCATAGCTCATTAAAATATCCAAATGGCACACATCACGTTTACGTTCTGTTGGATAAAAGTGTGCAGCAGAAAAGATAAGAAGAATTAAGTAGTTTGATGGAATCTAAATTTAGCACGTTGCCTCTTGAACAAAAATTAGAGATTTGGGAGATCACCAGCCAGTGGATTTTAACAACGTTCAATGACTTTAAGAGATTATTTGAAGGATTATACAGTTATTGAAAAGTTTTCCCGAGATTAAGGACCTGCATTTTTCTTCAAGAAGAACAACACTGATCTGATACTTCTTTCACATGCATCATTCAGGGGCTGTTTACACGACAACGTTGCCGTTTTTCTTTGAATACGCGGGTGAAAACGCGCTGCATTTACACGACAGGGTGCGCGATGGAAAACGATGTAGTACATATGCCATTAGATGGCAGTCTGCCCCGTGTATGCAGTGTTCCAAGGTTTCCCCCTCACAACCCGGAAAAGAAACATTTCATGATACCTAACATTGGCGGTCTTTTTGTAGTTCTCCGCTCAAATAAAGGCATATTGATTATTTGACGCACGTACTGTATGCGACCAAATAACTTCAGAAGCTGCATCAGCAGTAACCGCATACCTGGATCCGCCATTGTTGTTGTTTTTCTGTAGAAAGGCGGAGTGCGCAAGTGCAACATGTCCGTAGGTGGCTGGCAGTGACATCATCGTTTTCAAAAGTCTCCGGCTTGTGTTTACACGACAACGAATCCCTCAGCGTTTTCAAAACTCTCCACTCTGGAAGCCGTTTCCCAAAAGCTGCGTTTTCGCCCCCCTGTTTTCCCGTTGTTGTGTAAACGAGAGGCCGAATAGGAGAGAAAAACCTCAGTTTTGCTGAAAAACGTTGTCGTGTAAACAGCCCCACAGTTCTATCCTGCAGTAGGGTTACTTTGTTAAAAATGGAAACAATTACTTTTTGTTGATGGTCCAGGTGCTTTGTTTTTACTATGCAAAGAAAACAAACAAAAAAAACAAAATCAGTTATACCACTATTCTCTGTTTTGATAAGATGACTGAACAATTATGTTTTAGAGTTATTGGGTCAAAATAACATTTTCTTCATGGGACAAAAACATTCCCAGTCAAACACAGCCAACTGCTGCAGCTGTAGCCTGGGGGCAGCAGCTGAAAGAAGAAGGTTTAGGACTGGAGGGTAAGAGCGCCGGGGCTCAGCCTGGCTGGGAAAAAGCAGGGAAGGTGAATTAGTAATGGTCTACTTCTTTTTTAAAATAAGATTTAAAAAATATAGTCAGGTCAAGGTGCCCTTGAGCAAAACATCTCACCTCCAATTGCTCTTGGGCTGCTCAGAGGCATCTGATGAGTGTATTTGTTTGTGACACAGTGTGACTGTGAAGAGGTGAAGGAGAAGAAGAAGAGGGAAGTTCATGAGTCCATGTGTGCTCATGTTGCTCATTAACGATGCTCAACATTTGATTCATGATGGGGCCTGGTGAGAGGTCCTGTGCATATAATGGCTTATATAGCGCTTCTTGAGACCCTCAAAGCACTTCACAACTCCATTTGAAGTAAGATACAGTATACAGTCGTGGCCAAAAGTTTTGAGAATTACATAAACATTGGAAATTGGAAAAGTTGCTGCTTGCAATGTGTGGATCAAAACTGACGATGCACATAACTCTGAATACATTGTCCAGTGGGAAACATAGTGGTGGCAGCATCAAGCTGTGTGGATGTTTATCTTCAATAGGGACCAGGAAGTTGCTCAGAGTTGATTGGAAGAGAGTTGGAGTAGTTACATGACAACGACCATGAACATGTAGCCAGAGCTACAACTGAATGTTGTTGTTTTTTCAAAACATAGCCTTGAAAATGGATGTTTTTAGATGCCGTTTGTGATGCTGATGCTGTTTGACTGAACTTCAGATATTTAGCAAAGAATGGATAAAAACTTCTCTGTTCAAAGCTCTTAGAGACATACCCAAAAGGCCTTGCTGCAAAAACTGATTTCACAATATATTTATGCCACACCTGCATACTAATCAGCTTCTTTTACATGCACTATTTGTTTTAAAGAAACTTTCTAGAATGGAAGTTCAAAAGATTGATATTTAACATGAAGACTCCACCCTGATTAGGTAATTCCCCTGCCAATAAAAGCCACCCACCCAACCAATAACAATATAAATATATAACATATTGGATGGATGGGTGTATAGATAGATATTAACTTAAACTTAAACATGACTTTGGTGGCATAAAAAGTCCCAGAGAAAAAGAAGAGAGATAAAAGAAAAGAAAAACCGAGAGAGAAGAAGGAAAAAAAAAAAAAAAAAAAAAGGAAAGTTGCTGCTTAAGTTTTTATGATAGCAATTTGCATATACTCCAGAATGTTATGAACAGTGATCAGATGAATTGCATAGTCCTTCTTTGCCATGAAAATTCCACTGCATTTCATTGCTGTCATTAAAGGACCTGCTTAGATCATTTCAGTAATCGTCTTTTTAACTCAGGTGAGAATGTTGACGAGCACAAGGCTGGAGATCATTATGTCAGGCTGATTGGGTTAGAATGGCATACTTGACATGTTAACCCATGTTAACCATGGTGACCTGCAAAGAAACGTGTGCAGCCATCATTGCCTTGCATAAAAATGGCTTCACAGGCAAGGATATTGTGGCTACTAAAATTGCACCTAAATCAACAATTTATAGGATTATCAAGAACTTCTAGGAAAGAGGTTAAATTCTTGTTAAGAAGGCTTCAGGGCTTCCAAGAAAGTCCAGCAAGCGCCAGGATCGTCTCCTGAAGAGGATTCAGCTGTGGGATCGGAGTGCCACCAGTGCAGAGCTTACTCAGGAATGGCAGCAGGCAGGTGTGAGCGCATCTGCACGCACAGTGAGGCGAAGACTTTTGGAAAATGGCCTGGTGTCAAGAAGGGCAGCAAAGAAGCCACTTCTCTCCAAAAAAAAAAAAACATCAGAGACAGATTGATCTTCTGCAGAAAGTATGATGAATGGACTGCTGAGGACTGGGGCAAAGTCATATTCTCCGATGAAGCCTCTTTCCGATTGAGGCATCTGGAAAAAGGCTTGTCTGGAGAAGAAAAGGTGAGCGCTACTATCAGTCCTGTGTCATGCCAACAGTAAAGCATCCTGAGACCATTCATGTGTGGGGTTGCTTCTCATCCAAGGGAGTGGGCTCACTTACAATTTGGCCCAAAAACACAGCCATGAATAAAGAATGGTACCAAAACACCCTCCAACAGCAACTTCTTCCAACAATCCAACAACAGTTTGGTGAAGAACAATGCATTTTCCAGCACGATGGAGCACTGTGCCATAAGGCAAAAGTGATAACTAAGTGGCTCGGGGACCAAAACGTTGAAATTTTGGGTCCATGGCCTGGAAACTCCCCAGATCTTAATCCCATTGAGAACTTGTGGTCAGTCCTCAAGAGCCGGGTGGACAAACAAAAACCCACTAATTCTGACAAACTCCAAGAAGTGATTATGAAAGAATGGGTTGCTATCAGTCAGGATTTGGCCCAGAAGTTGATTGAGAGCATGCCCAGTCGAATTGCAGAGGTCCTGAAAAAGAAGGTCCAACACTGCAAATACTGACTCTTTCCATAAATGTCGTGTAATTTTTAATAAAAGCCTTTGAAATGTATAAAGTGCTTGTAATTATATTTCAGTACATCACAGAAACAACTGAAACAAAGATCTAAAAGTAGTTTTGCAGCAAACTTTGTGAAAACTAATATTTGTGTCATTCTCAAAACTTTTGGCCACAACTGTAGATGTAGCCACAGCTGCCCTGGGGCTCAGAAGCGAGGCTGCCATTTTGCAAAGGTCACAGGCCGACAACTCTAATACTGAGCTACAGAAGCCCTGTAAATGTACAATAAATTTCACATGCTATTGTGAAAATGGAATAGACAACAGGTGGAAATTATAGTCAATTACCAAGACACCCCCAATAAAGGAGTGGTTCTGCAGGTGGTGACCACAGACCACTTCTCAGTTACTATGCTTTCTGGCTAATGTTTAGGTCACTTTTGAATGCTGGCAGTGCTTTCACTCTAGTGGTAGCATGAGACGGAGTCTACAACCTACAAAAGTGACTCAGGTAGTGCAGCTCATCCAGGATGGCTCATCAGTGCGAGCTGTAGCAAGAAGGTTTGCTGTGTCTGTTAGCATAGTGTCCAGAACATGGAGGCGCTACCAGGAGACAGGCCAGTACATCAGGAGACATGGAGGAGGTCGAATAGGAGGGCAACAACCCAGCAGCAGGAACGCTACCACCGCCTTTGTGCAAGGAGGAAGAGTAGGTGCACGGCCAGAGCCCTGCAAAATGACCTCCAGCAGGCCAGAAATGTGCATGTGTCAAACAGTCAGAAACAGACTCCATGATGGTGGTATGAGGGCCCGACATCCACAGGTGGGGGTTGTACTTACAGCCCAACACTGTGCAGGATATGTTTGGCATTTGCCAGAGAACGCCAAGATTGGCAAATTCACCACTGGCACCCTGTGCTCTTCACAGATAAAAGCAGGTTCACACTGAGCACATGTGACAGACGTGACAGAGTCTGGAGATGACAACCCTCCATGTGCTCACCAGAGGTAGCCTGACTGCCATTAGGTACTGAGATGAGATCCTCAGACCCCTTGAGACCCTATGCTGGTGCGGTTGGCCCTGGGTTCATCCTAATGCAAGACAATGCTAGACCTCATGTGGCTGGAGTGTGTCAGCAGTTCCTGCAAGAGGAAGGCATTGATGCTATGGACTGGTGTGCCTGTTTCCCAGACCTGAATCCAATTGAGCACATCTGGGACATCATGTCTCGCTCCATCCACCAACGCCACGTTGCACTACAGACTGTCCAGGAGTTGGCAGATGCTTAAGTCCAGGTCTGGGTGGAGATCCCTCAGGAGACCATCCGCCATCTCATCAGGAGCATGCCCAGGTGTTGTAGGGAGGTCATACAGGCATGTGGAGACCACACACACCACTGAGCCTCATTTTGACCTGTTTTAAGGACATTACATCAAAATTGGATCAGCCTGTAGTGTGTTTTTCCACTTTAATTTTGAGTGTGACTCCAAATCCAGACCTCCATGGGTTGATAAATTTGATTTCCATTGTTAATTTGTGTGATTTTTTGTCTCCACATTCAACTATGTAAAGAACGAAGTATTTAATAATAATATTTCATTCATTCAGATCTAGGATGTGTTATTTTAGTGTTCCCTTTATTTTTTTAGCAATGTATGTCAGCACATACCCTCTTTGTTTCTGAATAAATGTACTGATTATTCTCTCATTTTGGTCTTCCATTCACATGCAGAAACATTCACTCAAAAATACAGTTCACGCACAGCCACAGGACCTGCATGCACAGAAGTGCACACACTCTGCCTTCTGCTGCTGTGATGGCTCTGAGCTGTCAAAACATTGTCGCCCTCTCTTCCTCTCTCTTGCTCGCTCGCTCTCTCTCTCTCACACACACACACACACACACACACACACCCACACACACACACACACACACACACACACACACACACACACACACACACACACACACACAAGCAGCTCAACTGTGCTCGTCTATGCAGGTTCACAGAGACTGCTGTGTGTCCAACCTCATTCTTCTCTCACTTCTCTACGCTCACATTGGCTCCTTATCATTTCTGTATCAGAGCATCTTCTTCAGCCAGTTGTCTACATGAAGATCTGCATGTGTTTGTAATCTGTGAATAAAGCAAGCCATTAAAATGCCCAGCACCATCTCTTTACGCTGTCTGCTCCACATCGAGGCCATTAGAATTGATGTACTTTCTCTTTCAATGAAAAATGCATCATCGATGTAGCAAACTATTAAATTACTTTAATTACTATAACTCAACAAAAAAAAAATAGTCTCATGATTTTAAATAATTGTGTCTGAAGATAAATTCTTCACTATTGCTCTTCAAAAGAGTGACATTTCTTTCTCTAATCTTTAATAAACCCTTAAATTATTTGTTTTTTATTATTTTGTCCATTTAATATGAAATATCACATTAAGTAGTATTTCACGTCTACTCTCGAGTGCATAAAGTCGAACTAACAAATTACAATCTACAACGCAAATAATTCTACTTTTAGACAACACTTTTTATTCACCTTTTCTGTAAAAAATGCTGATCAAAGACCCTAAAGGTTATCAAGTAACCCGGTTAAGTCTTGTTTAACACTTTTTTTAAAGTGTCATTGGAGGTTTTATGACCCAACAGTAATTTAGTTGGAAAATTTTGGTTAGAAAGTTTGGGAATGGGGGGAAGGTTGATTCACTGCCAGAGAATTAGTCTAAGCCCCTTCAGCATCTGCACGGGATATTTGGGGAAAGTGCCTGTTAGCTCCGGTCCAAGCTGCTCAATGGGACCTGGGGGTTCTTCAGATATGCAGCACCTTCCTGGACTGTCTCTTCAGGTGAAAGATAAGTCTGAACAGGACTGCTTTGGTTGCATCATGGGAATCCGTTTCAGATACGGCAGTGGTGGTTGTGGTCTCTTTTCTCACAGAGCTTTATTCAAACATAAACTTGGCATAGCAACAGCAGTCCATCTGGGGATTAGTCCTGGTTGACTCACTCAGGTTCGACTTTTTGATTTAAAAGCTTTCTTCAGTGTTCAGCTCCAAGTGACAGCAGAAGGGTTTACAGATTTGGAACTCTATAAAAAAATTTTTTTGCCAGATTTTATTTTTGTTACCGTTTAAGAAAAAAAATCCACATTCAGAATTTTAACGGTGAACGTTCAGATTTAAATCTTACATCTATTAATTATGAAATCTTCTGCTTAAAAAGGAAAGGCAAGCGTTTGGAATCCAAATGGTTGCCTTAAAAAGTGCTGAGTAAATTTAGCACTGCATGGCTGAAATCCTACTGCTGCCATCATATTTCTGCTGGTCTGTCCCCAAGATGTCTGGAGTTTTATGTTCCTGTCATTTAATTATTAAGAATAATATTCCGTTTTGAACACTTTTGAATTGCTATGGATTTGGCACATTTCACATCACAATTAAATTGATTAAATAGTGAATGGGCATACTGCTAAAAATTACATGATTAATCTTTATAAGCTTTCTTTATAAGAGTCCAATGTTGCCTTAAATAAGCAACAAAACAGATTGGAATATCAAAAAAATCTATTTTGAGAGACTAGCTTAATGCTTTGTGAAAGGATTTATTGAGACTAACCTGTAAGAACTATAAAGCTGAAGAGCAGAGAATCATTGGAGATGGACATCCTTATTTTCTGCCAAATTTAATGTCTGGAAATTGAGACTTTGACTCTAGACTTTGGGTCCATCTGTTCTCAAACCATTTTTAACAACCTGTTTTGTCTCCTATGCAGGATAAAGCAGGATTTCCACTTTCCATCTAGATATACTTCCTAGAATCCCTTATCTGTTCCAGTCTTGGCAACATCTGAGCAAATTAAATATTGTAGAGGCATCTCAATTCAATTCCATCCATCCATCCATTTTCTATACCCGTCCATCCTAATGCAGGGTTGCGGGGCGGCTGGTGCCTATCTCCAGCGGTCAAGGGGCGAGAGGCGGGGTAAACCCTGGACAGTTCGCCAGTCCATCGCAGGGCAGGGCAACACAGAGACATACAGGACAAACAACCATACATGCACACACTCATACCTAAGGGCAATTTTAGAGAAACCAATTCACCTAACATGTTTTTGGACTGTGGGAGGAAGCCGGAGTACCCGGAGAGAACCCACGCATGCACAGGGAGAACATGCAAACTCCATGCAGAAAGACCCCAGGCCAGGATTCGAACCCAGGACCTTCTTGCTGCAAGGCAACAGTGCTACCAACTGCGCCACTGTGCAGCCTTCAATTCAATTCAATTCAGTTTATTTATATAGCGCCAATTCACAACAGATGTCATCTCAAGGCACTTAACAAGAAGTCATTTCAATACAATTATACAAACATTCCAATCAGTTAAAAAGTTTCCTATTTAAGGAATCCCAGCAGATTGCGTCAGTCATTGGCGTGAGGTTGGGCAGATTTCCAACCACAGCAATCCTTCAGCAATCCCTCATACTGAGCAAGCATGTAGCGACAGTGGAGAGGAAAAACTCCCCTTTAACAGGAAGAAACCTCCAACAGAACCAGGCTCAGTAGGAGCGGCCATCTGCCACGACCGTCTGGGGGTTTGAGAAGACAGAGCAGAACACAGAAGGAACAGAAGATCCGATATAAGAGAACTTTCTATGTTACAGAAAGTAAAAAGTTGATAACAGGACACAGTGGATGTTCAGTTACTGAGAGGATCATCCCAGTCGATGCCCCCCATCCAACAGGGCATTGCAGCCAAGCAGGATACCAGACCAGGTATATCTTCGATGGGGAGAAAAACACTGAGAGAAAACAAAGTTAACAGTCGAAATAACAGAATGTACTGTAATACAACTGGAGAGTCGTAGGAGAAAAGGAAGTAGCAGAGTGAAGAAAATTGGTAAGTCTGTCCTCCAGCAGTCTAAGCCTATAGCAGCAAAACTACAGAGATAGCTCAGGATGACCTAAGCCACTCTAACTATAAGCTTTATCAAAAAGGAAAGTTTTAAGCCTGGCCTTAAAAGTAAACAGAGTGTCTGCCTCACGGACTAAAGCTGGGAGCTGGTTCCACAGGAGAGGAGCCTGATAACTAAAAGATCTGCCTCCCATTCTACTTTTAGAGATCCTAGGAACTGTAAAGTAAACCTGCAGTCTGAGAGCGAAGTGCTCTTTTAGGAACATATGGAACAATTAGA
This sequence comes from Valencia hispanica, assembly GCA_963556495.2. NCBI lineage: Eukaryota > Metazoa > Chordata > Actinopteri > Cyprinodontiformes > Valenciidae > Valencia > Valencia hispanica. The sequence continues at coordinate 17,681,364 of OY747722.1, read as the reverse complement.
TCTCTGATGTATGATGGAGCTTGATTATTAAGGGCTTTGTATGTAAGAAGAAGGATCTTAAATTCTATTCTGGATTTAACAGGGAGCCAATGAAGGGAAGCTAAAACAGGAGAAATGTGATCTCTCTTTTTAATATTCATCAGAACTCTTGCTGCCACATTTTGGATCAACTGAAGGCTTTTAATGGCATTTTGTGGACTTCCTGATAGTAAAGAATTACAGTAGTCCAGCCTTGAGGTAACAAATGCATGGACTAGTTTCTCAGCATCCCTCCTGGACAGGATGTTTCTAATTTTAGCAATATTCCGGAGATCTCCTATTGTCTGAAAAACTCAAGTCTCAAAGGCATAATTTGAGAGGAAAATATATGGTTTTAATGATGCCACACAGTGTTGTCTATGCCATCACCCCAACAGTGCATGTTAGAAACTCAGCTGCAAGAATAAAACACAAATTTTCAGGCTGCGTAAACCACAAAACACAAATTTAACATATGCGCCAAAACATGAGTACTAGGATTGCATTAGGTAGTAAAGGTTTGTAGTTTAAGCCAAATACTTTTCTCTAAGCACCAGCCAAGTTTTTGTGTTGGATTAATCCTACCAGGTTTCTGTATCTAAGCCGATACCAAAAAAGAATAAAGGAACTTAAGGTTTCATGTAGAAATTAATCAGATAGGCCAATCTAAAACTGACTATAAACCAATTGTCAAAGAATGAGACGTATACAAAGCTAGCTGAAGCTAAATTGGCTCTATTTAGGCTTTATAGTAGTAAAAACAAACAAAGTTTTCAATCTACTGCAATTTGAGGAACAGGATGTCATGACCATTGTTATAGATGCGAGTGCGCATGCGTCGCCGTCCATCTCAAACGAGAAACCTGCCAACTCCGGCTTCCTAATTAACACGGTTTTAATTGGTTTTTAATCCTTTTTTTATTTTATTTTTTATGACTAGTTTTAACCGTTTTTATCACCACTAAGTTTTAGCGACTTATTTCTTTTTATCAGGGCGTTTTAAATCAGAGCACGGACTCTTATCATGGCTCCACTCACCTGTAGCTCTGGGTGTGAAGGCTGCATCAACCTAACCAAGAAAATCATAGAATTGGAGCAGATGATCTCTACTCTCCACCTAATCCAGGACCACGAGCACGACGTGGACATCATGTTCGGACGGACTTTCGCCGCCGCCACCAGTGCCCAGCTGGCCGCCACAATTCCCTGCCAGCCGGGTGAAGCTGTGGAGGGGGAATCCATTGCTGGGTCTCCAGGCGGACTCGGACTGACAAACACCGGCTGCGGTATAACAACTACGGCAGAGGAGGAGAGCTGGTTCCAACTGGGGGCTAAACCAAAAGCCCCCATCAGCTCCACTCCGGTGCCCCAGGGTGCATAGTCGACGGTCGGGCCTGGCGGCGGTGGGGGCACCCGGATTGGCCGCCACCGTTCTCCCCCTCCCGGCCTTCCGCTGTCTAACCCCTTCGGCGCCCTGGGGCACGACTTTCCTCCTCTGACCGTCCCTCCGACCGCACCGAAGCCCAGCAGTTCCGCAGGACCGCCGCCCATCCCCTCAGTCAGATTCCAGTAGCCACCCACGTCGCGCCAAACCCAGGACTACGGCCGGGATCCGCAGATGAGTGCTCCATTTCACCCCGAATCCACGGAACGAGCCCTCGGCGCCCACTAAACATCGCTGCAGTCCAGGGGAAGCCAAGCCGCCCAACATCCAGCAGGTCCTGGACAGCAAGGGATCCTCTGCTCACCATCATGCTACAGACCAGCCACCCACCATGCTCATTATTGGAGACTCAATAATAGAAAGAAAAATTAGGATTAGAGGAGCCGTTACTCTTTGTTTTCCAGGGGCTACGTTAAATGACATTTCTGAACAGATCGTGGACTCCATCCGAAGCCACCCAACTGTGAGTAAAGTTATAATTCATGCTGGCACTAACGACATCCGTAAAACAGCAGTCTGAGCTCCTAAAGCGGGATTTTATTCATTTGTTTAATCTTTTAAAAGACAAACACCTATCTGTTTTTATCTCTGGCCCCACTCCCACCATCAGCAGAGGAATCGGCTGTTTCAGCAGGCTGGTTTCCCTGAACACCTGGCTTTCCTCTGCAACTGTGATGCATAACACTGGTTTTATGGACAATTTTAACATTTTCTGGGGCAGGAGTCAACTGTTTGGGGCAGACGGACTACATCTAAACAGACAACGCACATGTATGCTGGCATTAAGCCTGGCATACCCTCGTCCACCCCTGTCCACTACACTGGCTCCAGCTGCTATTGCCCTCTCTGCCCCTTCAACCACATCCTGATGTTCAGCTTGTCCCTGCTCCTATGAACTCAGTCCTGATTTTAACAGCAAGTCACATATCGGACTTGGACCTTGCCCCACTTCTTTCATTCCTGTAATTATCAGCAGAGAGCGAACAAATAATCATAAAGTGAACAAATGCAACTCAGATAATCTTAAACAGTTGCTAAAAATCCCACCTCCAGTAAATCATACAGTCACTCCATCTCCAACCACTATTAAATGGCACTTTTAAATGTTAGCTCTCTGCTGAATAAAACTTTTATAATAAATGATTTGATTTTAGACCATAAACTTCAATGTTTATTTTTAACAGAAACATGGCTGAGTGCAGATGCTCCTGCTGTTCTTACGGAACACCTAATTTTAACTTTTCTTATTCAACCAGGAGTAGCCAGAGGGGAGATGGAACTGCTTTTATAAGTTCATTAACCCTTTCCGCCAAACCTGTTTTACTTGATAATTTTACCACTTTTGAATATACTGCCTCTGTTTTTAGCACTCCTCAGATTTTATGTGTGACAGTTTATAGGCCTCCCAAAAAGGAGCGCACTTTTTATTCAAGAATTTTCAGAGTTTTTATCAATTTTGCACAACTCTTATGAACGAATAATTTTAGCTGGTGATTTTAATCTACATAAAGATAACCTTTTAGATCCTTTATCAACAGAATTTTAAAATATTTTGAATTATATGGATTTTAGTCAGCATGTCATGCAGCCAACTCACAACAGAGGACACACCCTGGACTTAGTCATCACGTATGGCCTGTCCACTAGTGTGTCCTCTGTTGTTGTTGGGCCCCCTCCCCCCCGCAACCCTGCATAGGATGGTCGGGTAGATTCAATGTCAAGTGGAGCCCAGGAAATGATGGCATTTCCAGGTAGACTGCTAAACTGTGCAGAACAACTTAGTTATGTGTTTTTAATATATTTAGAATGTCCTTGGAACAGATGTTAGTCCACAAGGTATGGAAGGGATCTAACATTGTTCCTTTGACTAGATGACAGTTAACGTCAGATGACGTCACAGATGGTGAAGTCCTTCTTATAAATCAGGTTCAGACCTGCTTAGATCCCCTACAGTTTGTCTACAGACTAGAAAGAGGAGGTGAGAATGCTTGCAGAATCTTACTTCACCTCTTGATGAAACATCTGGAGAACCCTAAACTAGAAAAGCACTCAGAGAGCGCAGACCTCCGGCACGGCCACTCACTCACCCATCCCCTGTGGTTATCTATTTCTAACTTTCCTTTTCCAATAAAATGTGTGTTGATGAGACGCATGGCTGTATTCGTGCTGTTGCTGTGCTCTTCCAATAAGCAGGGGAGATTCACGCAATTATCAGATGATACCGGTATTGTTATTCTGTTGTACGATGAAGGTCGTGTATGGGCCTGTGGGGGAGAACTTCTATTTTAGAAAAGTCTTTTGACCCTCCATCAGAGACAAAAATTAACTGTACAAATATTGAGATGATGGAAGAACTTTGAAAAATTTATAAAATGAAATGTCATGCCAACTTGGAAGCAATCTTTAAAGGGGGGGTATTATGCAAAATGCACTTTCTGAAGCTTAATATCCTGAGAACCTGTCTTTCCCTCATTCAAAACATACCTGAAGTGTTGCTCTGACCCATTCACTCATGTCAGAGTAATCTTTGAGTCTCTGCTGGTAGTTCTTGGGGTTGCTGAAACGCCTGCTCCCACCTATCCCTGCCTTTTCCACCCATCTCCTCCTCTGACCTTACGTATTCAGCCGAGAGACTCGCCTCCGCAGAGCTCCCCTTCCCCTCCCCCACCTCACACAACTCTGGCTGAGTCCCACGTGCACTAATTATAACTCAACAGCTGCAGCTGCGCTTCTTTTGTGGGATTTTTTTTCCGACTCCGTGCATGCTGCGATGATGCACATTATGTGACGAACTGAAGGGGGAGTGTCAGAAAGAGTAGGAGGGTCTTAGAGAGGCAAAGACGAAAATCAAGGCGTCCAATACGGAAGTAGATTTCTTTAAGGTGGATTTGGATATATGACGGACTTTTATAAGATTTAAGGTGACAATTTTATTGTAGTGTGCGTTAGAAGGGTAATATGTGCCTGGAAGAAGCATAATACCCCCCCTTTAAGAAGAACATACAATCAATGATTGTATGTTCTTAGGAAGTGTTGTATTCTACTTTTTTGGGGCTATTTTTTATTATGCAGTACATATGTTTTAACTATATCTTTAAGCATTTAGAAGTAAATAGGCCTGTTTATATTATTCAGGGTAGTAAAACATGACTCTTTTCCAGTATTTTATGGGGGTAAGGTTTTAAGTAAATAAACTCTTGGGTAAAGATATGAACTGAAAGCAGGGAGGATCGGTTATAACTCTAGTTCATGGTACGGCTATAAAACCAGGTCAGGAGACCTGGAGAAAATGTATGACTTGTCAAGATGTAGAAGGAGGAGAGAGGAGTCATGTGATATTTTCTTTGTTCTTCTGTAATAAAAATGGTACACCCTTGTAGAGAAGCGAGTCAGATCTTTTCTGGCTCCCATCTGCAGGTGCGTCCTTTGTGAAACAGATATCTGTTTGTGTGTGTTGTTTTACTCTCTGTCTCTCAGTTCTGGGTCTTATTTTGAAACAGTTCCCGCCGGGGTTTTGGAGTTCGGCGCCCCCACCTCTCTGAGTAGAAAGTGAGTTGCAGAGCATATTATGGTAGGAAGCCGACAAAATGGTGGAGGATGCGGGCATTAATTTGGTTTTGAGTTTTCTCAGGGCTGGGAGAGATTGAGTGTGAGTAATGAGTGTGGCATAACTGATTGATACATGTGTTTGTGACATTATAGTAATTTTGTGTTTTTTCTTTGAGTTCAACAGAGAATCGGAGAGCGACTGGATTGATCCTTGCTAATCAACACCCGGGTGGTTTTGTATCAATCTGGAAAAGCGCTAACACCAAATTAATAGGTATTGATCGATTTAAACGTTATCCATTTAATGTTGACGTGTTGTTCTTTCGGTTGAGGGCCGACCAAAGTGCGGACCAGGGCTTGAGGGTTGGCCGCCTCGCCTCCGGTAGAACGCTGTCGGAATTCTCCAGGGCTGGCAAACGAATAGTAGACAGCAGCAGGGCCTGTGTGCTCTCTGTTGTCCGGGCGGATTCCCTTGGAGAGGCCGGCGTATCTTCCAAACGCACGTTTGAGCCACGTGAATTGGATTGTGTTTAAAGGTCCGGCTTTAGGTGGCTCCGGTAGAGGTTAGTGTTTGATGAAATTGTAAAATTGTTGTACTTTCTTTCTTTCTAGTGTGAGTGTGTGTGTGATTGGAGAAAGTGGAGGTAACGGAAAAGAGCTACCAAGTGGCTCTTTGCACACCGGCCTCATATAAACTTCTCATTTAGGGGAACTAACCGACTGAATCTAAAACCATAATTCCTCTGCGAATCTTAAACGCCTAGACAATGCCCGCGCTTCTTGTATAGACAATAAGCATAGAAGCTTGACATTGTAGAGGAATAGGGGAATATTTTCAGTCAGCTAAAGTACCACCATAACTAGCTTACGGCTAACACACAGTTTGGATGAGTCTCGCCTGGAATAAAGGCGTTCAACCTTGTGCAACTACGTAAACACGTCTAAAGCCTTGTCTAACACATATATATAGGACTGTTATTATGGATAACTGGTAGTAAACTCTTTAGAATATATATAAAATAACTTTTTTATGGTAACGGAGCGGTCACGTTTGGCTTCCGGTTGAGCTAGGTTGCTCATGGTGACAGCTAATCTCTGGTAGCTTAGCTTCCGAACTGTATTTATTTGGCTCGGTTAAACAGTCATTCGAGTATTGATGGCGAAGTGTGGTTTTGTTGGAGGCATTTTGTTCTTGTCTTTGGTTGGTTTACTTATGAGTACGGTTTGTTAAGTTTAGCATCGTAGTGAAGAATTAGCCATCTGTGCACCGGCGTATTCATTCCGCGGTGTGACCCGGAAGTTTTATTGGGCCTGACTTGATGCGTCAGTCCGGTGAAGTTTTTTGAGCAAACTGTTGACGATTTTGTGTTGCAAAGCGAGTTTTAAATGTATTTCTTTCGGTATATGTTTTAATGATAAATAAAAATTGCTTTATATTGGGAGAATTCTATTTCTTCGTGTGTTTCGCCGAAGTGCGCGTCCCGAGTTTTGGCGCAGGCCGGACTCTATTAGGAATTCTTTGATTTTTAGACGAAACGGCAATAATCTCCGTATATAAATAAATTAATGATAAGATAAACAGTGCTTTATAAACCTTTTTAGCTTTCCTTCGTTTCGGCTTTGCCTAAAACATTATTAAGGTTAATGTTGCATGACAAAATAATACATAAACCCCTTCACTATAAAAAGAAATAAATGAAAATTAAATAAATAAAAACTGTGCCTGCCTTTACTGTTAACTGCATTAATATTGGGATAAATTTGGGCCTACGAATTGATAGTTTATCAATTAAAATAAATAATTTATAGAGTTAATACAAATAACCCACAAGTTCGGCACTGTTTACCATCCGCAATCCCAGGGCATCATTGAGCGTTCTAATTCAACTTTAAAGTTAAAGCTGGCAGAGAACCACAGGTTTCACCGCACCCTGACCCGGACCCTCGCAGTGATCATCAGCATCTGAAGGGCCTGGTCTCCTCCTTCCTTCCGACCCCCCTCCTGTCCCTCACGCTGCAGCAGCTCTCTGCTGACCTGGGAGAATCTCTTTGCAGTGGGTGGTGTCGGTTCTGACTAGGCGGTGTCGACTGCCGAAGCCAGGAGGCGGGGCCTGGCCCACCCAGAAGATTGGTTGGAGTTGCTGTAATCATCCAGTGTAATCTATATGTGCAAATATTGGGCGAGATAAGCAATTTGGACTTGCTTTTCTCGAAGAGGGATTATACCGAAGAGAAAAGATTGCAAGAAATCAAACACATTTCACAGCAGGTTTTGACCACCTCACAATCGGTGGGGGAAGCTATTGGAGGCGGGGCCTGTCTGTGCATTTGTGTTTAGTGGGGGAAATGTTCAGTTAATGAAGTAACTGTCATTTCAGTGAGGGTGATCTGCATAAAAGACAGTAACATTGGGAAAAATAAAGAGTCCACTGTACTGAATCATTTCATCACTCTGGTAGCCGCCTGCTGCCAGAGAAATAAACAAGAGCGAAGACTAGAGAACAAAATAATAAAGACTGAACACTTATTAATCATTTTTCTTGTATTTTACAGGTTGTTTAACCAATTTTTATTTACAGGTGCAGATTGTTAGACACTGCCTAAGAGGGTGTCAAAGAATTTTTAAGTAGTCGATTTGTAGGATTTTTTCTTAATATTCAGTTTTTACGGTTTTATAAAACTTTTTAGTAATAAGCTAAAATATTTTAAGGAGTGTTTAAAGTATAATCAGGTTGACTGACTACTAATTTTTGTTTTACTTATTCTTTTTTCATTATGATGTGGTTTTTGTAGGATGCTTTTGGGGTTGGTGACAATTGCTAGAGTTTGCTTTTTACTAAAAGAATATTGAGAATTAGGTTAAAACATAAAAAACAATAATAATAAATTAGAAAAAAAAAATATTGCTTAAAGGTAAAGATAAAGAAAAAAAAAACAGACACTCTTCTCATTTTGAATAATCATGTTAGAAAGAGGGACGATTTGTTAAATAATATGTTTGGTAAATGGAAGACTCTGGCAATGTCTATAATGGTTTCTTTAGCAGTATTTATGTCAACTATGGTGTTATGTGGATGTTGCTGTATTCCTTGTATACGTTCATTGCTCACAAAGTGTATTGAAAAAGCTGTTGGTGATAATATGCAAGGTCAATATCTGTTACTCCCATACTCATTGCCAGGTTTGGAAATATAATTAAGAAATCTACAGAGTTAGTAGTGGTAAAAGTAGACAGTATAATAATCTATAGCTATCTATATATAATAATCTGTAAATGACCAGTAGGTTTTGTAAAAAGCCAGCACCATCACTGGGAACCAAACCACCGTCTGCACAATCAATTCAAACTGCTTCCCTCAGGCCGTAGACAAGGCACTTTCAAAAGACAATGTGCCGGCACCAGTAAGCATTTTGGTCATTCATAAGTGGTCAGCCTGTGGCAGCAATGTGCCGCGATCAGCTGTTTTTCACAAAAGATGCAATGGCGGATAGAGGGGGGTGTGGGGTTGGTGCAGGGTTGCGTATAAACAGTGAGACGGAAGATTCCATGATAAACAGAGAAAATGGCTTGGACGTAACTTATTTTTAATGAACTCTCCATTTTTACCGGCATTTTAAAATACTGTTGCCAGCCGGGGCTCAGCGCACATTCCTCACATCCCCATGACATCAACCTCTGTTACGCCAAGGCCAGTGTTGTGGTAATATTACAAGCATGCCGGCACGAATGCCGCAATGGTCAGGCATCGCCCTGTCGCCACAGCGCATTCATAAGACACAACGTTGTTACCCTAATATGCCGCCACACAGTGTCTTTTGAAAAGGCCTTAAAACTAAAGACTGGTCTATCCACTGAAATCACTAAGACAAGATTATTAACAGAAGAAATATCTAGTTTTTACTAAAATAATTCACCCTAGGGGTAATGAATCAATAATAATCACTAAGAACAGGACATATAGTAGCACTCAGAGGTTTACATACAATGAGCATGTACATTAATTTTGGCCTTTTTACGAGTTTTTTTTAACTATTTGTTTCTCAGTTTGAAAAGATTATACAGTAGACCCCTGGTATTCGCAGGGTTAGGGACCACAGCTGCTGGCGAATAGATGTAATCCACGAATACTTTCTTTAAAAACACTTATAACAGCCTATTTTAATAGTTCACACACCATATATACCTGAATATGCATGAATCATTGAACACCATCTCAGCCTTGCCACAGCAGCTAATCTGTACAGTCTTTTTTATTTCCACTCTTAGGGCTACAGCTAATCAACGTCTAGGTAACATAAAGGGCACTCCTGGATTGACTGTTTTACAAATGCCAGCCAATAGCAAGTCAGGTAGCATTGTATATATATAATGTACCATACATACATATTGTATATTCCAGTTTCCCAAGCTGCATTTTAGGAATTTCTTCCGTGAATACTGAAACAGGAATAGTCCACTGTAAAAAAAATACCTTCAATGATTTTTAAATACAATGATTGTGTGGATAAAGTTTTCTTTTTCATTGATTTTTGAGGGTCAACATTATACATACTTGTCAGTAACATACTGCTTTTTGGAAAGAGTCTTGGAAAAAATGTCAAAATTAAGAAGACTCATCTAAATAAATCTTCTCAATTGTGGATGAAATAATCAAGGACTACTTCTAAACTTTACAAGTCATCTCAAACACACCAAATTGATTTTGAGAATGGATAACACAGCGCAACAGTAACCCAGAAGAAGAAGATTGGTTCAAACTCCAGCCAGAACTGAACCAGAGCCTCGTTGATGGCAACAAAATGTTGATGGTCAAGGTGGAACTTGCTAAGAGACAAGATATTAGTGGGAATGGATATATGGACATATTTGACCCTAAATGTAATCTAGAAGTGTAAATGTTTTTTTTTTATAACTCCGTGTCTTATGGTCAGCTTTTTAAAATGAAAAGCATTTTAGCAACATGCAGCTGAAAAAAAGTAAAATAATACAAATACATGTTTTTCTTAGCATTATTGCTGCTCCCCTTCACAATTCAACTTTTATGCAGCAGCTTCAGTGCCTTGCTCAAGGGCACAGCGACTGGCAATGGAACGAAGAGTGGTTTTCTTTCATTCGTTCGGCAGCCTTCCAGTGAAAACCACACAGCGTTCACCTTACGGCTACTACTGGCCCTGATATACATTTAAGTGCAGGCTGCCGTCAGCTGAACACACAAAACACACAGAGCAACACGGCCACAGAGCATGTGTACAAGCCAGATTTGGCTCCGTCCTCATGTCTGCCATATGGTTGATTCCTCCCTGCTGTGCAAACCCTGCAGGCCAAACACTCAGCGCTCATGTGTGGGAGTCTGATTGTGTGTGAAAGTATAACGAAGCCAGGAAACAAAATGAAAGCAAATCAGAGCAAGAGAAACAGCCGAACAATATTTAACAGGATGTATTGTTTTAGAGGATCTGCGAATTTAAAATGCTAACTATGCATCATTTCACAGTAAGGTCAACATCATCCTCTCTGACAGTATCAGTTTACAAGCTTCAGTCATTTAATAAAGACTAATTGGATCGAACATTTATATCATCTTTGTTGGGATGCACAATGCTGTGGTGGTTGGCTACAGCAGGGCCAGTGCTTGCCATTTAGGTGCCTTAAGCGGAAATGCTGTGTGGTGCCCCCCCTTTCCTCCCACCACTTAAATGAACAATAATTCAGTATTTTTCAGTGTGTTTATCTTTATTTGGTGGTGGAAAATTTACAGATTTTAAATGGGATTCAAACAAGGAATCAAGGAACAATGATTAAATTGTAACAATGGGGAGTGTATAACAGAACTAGGACTCATCCTATAAAGTACTGTTATTTTTGTTTTCACAGTTTGTATTGGTTTGATGCAAACCCCTAAAAATAAAAGGGTCTGATTATACAGAGGAAACTGACCCATCTAATCATGACAAGTCTTGTTTTCCAGATGAAGAATCATTAGGAGATTACAGTTTTTCAGCTGTGTTGGTATATACCCGTCAACTTTTTAAATGACAACATGTTAAGTAGTTCATTTTTATTCACTTTAGTTAATATTCAATCCGAACAAACTGATCAGAGAATCCACATTGTGCCATCACACATCGAGCAGATTATTAAGCAACATGTATTATTAACATTTCACCTGCTGTGGCCTGAACGCTCCGCAAGGACTTGAACTGCGCTCCACAAATTGAAGCGTCATTTCAGCCATAGTTTTGAAATCAGAGAACATTTCTCCAATTGAAGTGATCAAAATTCGGCATGACTCTCTGAACGAGGACTTTTCTGATAGCTTCCAGCTTCATGCACTCTTTTTGCATTAGTAATTAGTCTGCAGCAATCTGTCACCACCAGTCTGTGTACAGTGCAGTAACAGATGCACTCCATGCCTCCGTAACTCTTCAGCAGGTGTAAGTTTGCGGATAGTGAGATGCATTGGGTACGGCGTCCAGGTCTGAGATGATGCTCAGATGCTCTCAAGGGTATCTTTTTTGAATGATTCAGTTACCTGTACTCTGTGCGTAAAGTTGAAAATGTCTGCGTGTCTGCACCAAGTAGTCAGGTGAGAATACTACTAACAGTACTCGTGGTACTCCCATGGTGCACTTTCTCAGCTGGGATACTAAATAATTTACACATACACACTGAAAGTGCCCATTTAAGTAGGACTTTATCCAGCTAAGGGTGTTTCTTGATAATTTATATTGTTTCAATTTCAATAACGCCACATGAAACGTGTTATGACATGTCAAAAGCCTTGTATAGGTGTAAAAATACAGCTTCTCTTTTTTTCATGTTTGTCAACATGATTCTTTTCCATCCCAAAATATGTTTTCAGGTTGGAACTATAGAAAGGTCTGACCTCACTAACTTTAAGCTGAACTGCATCAGCTACCACAGTATAGCCGCTTCTGTTGGGATTACATTATATCAAGTACTTCCTATATTTGACATTCCATGTTTTGTGGATGTGTCAAGTGTCAACACATCTCCCTTACAGCCCTGCAAAGGCCCATCATTCTGCATGCATATATGCTGCCTACAAAAGAGAATGCATCTAATTCAATTGTATGGTCATGTAAGCATGTTGTATATAAACCATTTTGGCTGCCGGTGTGTGGGAGACTCCTGGTATATGGAGGTTTAGCTCATGCTTGAAATGCATTTATTCATGTAACCCTTTACTGTGCATGAGTGTTGCATACTCAAATCACTTAAGCAATATGCAGGCTCTTCTAGATGATTTGCTTACATACGTAGCTTTAAGTCAGACTATAACGTTCCTATATTTAACTCCAATTTTCCCTTTATCATCCGTTCTAACCTTTTTGCTTCATCGCTTCACTGACTCCTCTAACAGCTATGAAGAAAAAAGTGTGTGCATGTCTGTGTCTGTAAGAGTGCTTTAAAAAATGCATACATTCTATAAGAGGGAGGAGGAAAGAGCGTGGTGAAGAGAAAAATACAGCCTGTGTGTCCCGTGTCAGTCGACTTGACATCTGATCTTGCTGAGCATGGTAAAGAAGAACGCGCTGAAAGTACTCTGTGTGTGTGTGTGTGGGGGGGGGGGTTGTGGCCTGGATGTGTCCTCCTTTCTATGTGGGTGGTGAGAGGAGGTAGTAAGGGAATAGGGTGTGTGAGTGCATTTAGTTTAAGTGTCAGCATGCCAGCGTGTGTGTGGCAAGCAGGAAGAATAGAAGAGGGAGGCAGTGGAGGGGAAGCTGAAAGATGGATGGCAGGGAGGGCGAGGAGAGGAAACAAGTGAGAGAGGAGAACAAGGGAGAAACATCTGAGAGAAAGGGATAGAAAACATGAGAGATGTTAAGAGATTTCTTTGTTAGGATATAAATGTTATATGAACTGTATAAGTAATGAATGAAAGAGTCCTTCCGACAAATAGACAAGTTTGATAACTCATACATATGCATATATGGTTGATTGAGAGCCCATGTAGGCTTCATCAATCAGCATCAGAAGTCATTTTTGCTCTTTCTTCCTCATGTGTGCTTTAATGTTTTCCTGTTGTGTTTGTGCATCAACAGTAAAATGTGTTGCTGATGAAATATATCAATATTTTACTTCTTAACTTCAGGAAATGCAAGCTTGACCTGCAAAAACAATGAAGAGGATTACCTGTGACAGCTGGATGCAGATGTAGTTCTCCATAAAAAGTCTGAACAGCATGGAGAAAAAAAACTGACTTCATTTCCTAATAAAAGTCAACTCACGGATAAGTCACTGGAGTTAGAATACAATGCCTTTTTAACATTTTGTTGTTATGTTACAACAACAAACTTCAGTGTATTTTATTAGAGTTTTATGTGAGAAACCAATACAAAGTAGACCATATTTGTGAAGGAAATTTTACATGGTTTTTAAAATGCAAATCTTAGTGTATTTGTGTTTAGCCCTGTGAATCAAGACTTTGTAGAACTACCTTCTGTTACAATTACAGTTGCAAGTGAGTTAAGTCTCTAGCAGCTTTGCTATTATTTCCAAATTGTTCAAGCTCAGTCAGATTGGATGGAGAGCATCGATGAAAACCCGAGTCTCTTTGGGTACACCCCTGGAAGTCTGGCGGACGGCCCCGGTGGCGGCCCCTGAGGACCTGGAGGTCGGGCGGACGGCCCCGGTGGCGGCCTCTGGCTGGACGGAGGTCGGGCGGACGGCCCCGGTGGAGGCCCCTGAGGACCTGGAGGTCGGGCGGACGGCGTCCTCTGGCTGGACGGAGGTCGGGCGGACGGCCTGGTAATCCTCCCTTGAGGACCTAGGGTTTGGGCGGACGGCCCTTAGGTCCTCTTCTGAGGGTCAGGTAGCGCCTGAGGAGCTTGGCTGGTCGGCAGCGACAAAGATGCCTGGCCGGTAAAGGTCGGCCGAGACAAAGAGAGTCTGGAGGCTCGGACGCCTGCTGAGACGAAGGGTCTGGAGGCTCGGACGCCTGCTGAGACGAAGGGTCTGGAGGCTCGGACGCCTGCTGAGACGAAGGGTCTGGAGGCTCGGACGCCTGCTGAGACGAAGGGTCTGGAGGCTCGGGCGACGGGTCCTCCTTGACCCTCCCCGGGAGCTCCAGCGACAGGGACGGGTCTTCCTTGACCCTCCCCGGGAGCTCCAGCGACGCATGGGGAAATGTTGGTCGCTGGAGAGCCACCGCTGTGACCGCCAGAAACACAGCAGCCACAGTAACGGCAGGCTCTGGAGCTGGAACGGGCTCTGGAGCTGGAACGGGCTCTGGAGCTGGAACGGGCTCACGGACTGGAACGGGCTCACGGACTGGAACGGGCTCACGGACTGGAACGGGCTCACGGACTGGAACGAGCTGGAACTGCCCCGGAAGCGGCCCCACCTCGGCGGCGTCGCTGCCTGCGGCGAGGTGCTGGTTCTCCCCTGGAGCAGAGGTAGGCCGTCTTGTCCCCATAGAAAAACTCGAACAGGTCCTCCTCCCTGATGTGAGGAGCCCCCGAAGAGCCAGCTGGGACAAAGACGGCTGGGGAGAGAACCGGCGGTGCGTGCAGCGCGGAGATGGAGCCGACGTTGGTGGTCCGTGTGGCCGCGCCGCCCTGCTCCTCGCTCGCGGAAACTCCGGCTCGGCGGGCCCGTCGCCTACGGCCAGATGGTGGAGGCGGAGAGGGCGGACGGATAGTCTGGTCCAACGCCTCCTGGCGAATCCTCTCCGCTTCGCGCCGCAGATCGGCGAGCTCCCGGGCCGAGAAGACACTCTGGAAGTGAGGGAGCACTCCGAGGATCTCCTCGGCTCTGGAGACCCGCACAGGAAGGTGAGGAGAGGCAGCGAGTTTGTCCAGGTTTGTCCAGACGTCCTGGCGGAGGGCGGCGATCTCCTGGGCGAGTACTGGGTCCATGTTCAGGGCCGGATCATTCTGTCAGGAGGTGTGTGGAGTATGGACCCAAACGCACTCGCTGAAGGAAGGTGCAGGATGTTTATTACAGGAGGAGGTGGTGATGATGGTGGTGAAGACGGCAGGAACGGAGATACTGGACATCGGGCAGGGACGGAAGACAGCAGGAAGACAACACACCATGGAGATAGACAATTACTAATGATCCGGCCCGGAGTGAAAGGAAGTGATGGGTCTTAAAGGCAGGAGGTGAGTAAGATCAGGTGTGGTTGATGAGACAGACAGGTGAAGACAATGAGGCATAAATAGGGCAGCGTGACACCGTTTTACAACCCAACTCTGCTTTAGACTAGTTCAACAAACCTGAGGCCTTTACAGACCAGCTGAATTAATACTGATATCAAAATACACACAGCTAAACTTTTTTCACCTATTAAATTACTTCTGAAGGCAATTTCTTGCTTTGTATTTTATTTGGGAATGTCAGAGGAGGTGGCTGCACAGTGGCGCAGTTGGTAGCACTGTTGCCTTGCAGCAAGAAGGTCCTGGGTTCGAATCCTGGCCTGGGGTCTTTCTGCATGGAGTTTGCATGTTCTCCCTGTGCATGCGTGGGTTCTCTCCGGGTACTCCGGCTTCCTCCCACAGTCCAAAAACATGTTAGGTGAATTGGTTTCTCTAAAATTGGCCTTAGGTGCGTGTATGGTTGTTTGTCCTGTATGTCTCTGTGTTGCCCTGCCCTGCGATGGACTGGCGAACTGTCCAGGGTGTACCCCGCCTCTCGCCCCTTGACCGCTGGAGATAGGCACCAGCCCCCCCGCAACCCTACATTAGGATGGACAGGTATAGAAAATGGATGGATGTCAGAGGAGGATGAATACACATTTTTAAGATTTTCTACAAAATGTTTTATATTTTCTGTAGAGCATATATAAAATATTGCAGCTTGGGAAGTAGAACTACATAGGCGCAATGCTACTTGACATGCTATTGGCTACCATTTGCAATGCAGCCATTCCAAGACCACAAATTATTTTCCTTGCCATAACTGGGGATGTTAGCTTCTGTGGTAGTGCTAAGATGGTTTCCACCGTGAGTAATAAGGCAAGGCCACCTTATTTGTATAGCACACTTTCAACAAGGCAATTCAAGGTGCTTTACATCATTAGAGGATAGAATAAAATAAAAGCAGCAATAAAAGCATAAAGGAATATTAGAGACACAAAACATATGCCACATTAAAACATGACATTTCAGCCATTATTAATCACTTACTCAAAAGCAGGTCTAAACAGATGGGTTTTTAGCCTTGATTTAAAGTAACTCAGTGTTTCAAACCAGTCATTGCTTCTTTATTTTCAACTTAATGTTGTCCGTTTTGACAATTCCTTTTTCATATATAATTCCCAATACTTTCAGGGCAAAATACAGAAAAGGAGATCATAGAGCATTGATCTATATGAGAGGGCTAACAGTATGTTAATAGATCTACTGTACATTCTGCAGCACATGTTCCTATAGTGCTGACACATGGCACATTCATGAATGCAGAAAAGTCTATTGATTTTTTGGCAGGGCTGTCCTGTCACCACATGCAGAAAGACTATACTTCTGTGACCAACTCTTCCTCCCCCATCTCCTCTCCGGTCATGCATGCACATATGTGACCCTTTCCATCTCCCCTTTACCTCCTTAGCCCATCCACCTATCAGGATAATAATAGTAGATGATAAGAAAGCTTTTTCCTTTCTGAAATCATCCCACCTAAACAATCTATCATGGTATTCCTCATGCCCTCTGTTCCATCTTTCCTTGCAATCTTATTCCTTCCGTTGCCCTCCCCTCAGAGCATCCCTAAACCAAATCTAGGGAGGATAAGCTGACAAACAGAGGGATGCTTTTTCTTCACTACATATGTACACAGACATGCCAAAGTGGCTACATATTCAGATAAAACAGGACAAATAAGAGAATGTAGCACAGGTCCCTTCAGAGAGCTAAAAACAGGAGGAAACAAAGATGTCCTGTTGTGTTTAGAAGCTTTGGCAAAACCACTCCCGAGTGACCCCAATATGTGCAGAGAACAAGCCAAAAAATAAATACAAAATTAGAGGTATGGAATGTAGCAGAGGAATTAGTAAAAAAACAACATAAAACATAGAATCTTGGACTGCAACATTTTCACATTTTGTCAAGTTAAAACCACAAACTTCAACGTATTTTATTGGGGCATTATGTGATTTTTTCTTTTTTAAAGGGTGGAAATGTGTATTTTCCTTCTGTACATCATGTACCGCTTTGTTATTCTTTGTCATACATACACTATGTGTTATAGCTGCAAGTATTTTGAGGCTTTGTCTCTACCAGCCTAGACATGTTCCCCATTCTTCTTTTAAAATATCTTAAGCTTAGTCAGATTCAGAAAATCTCCAAACAGCAATTTTGAAGTCTTGACACAGATTCTAAATAGAATTTCTGTCTGGACTTTGACTAGGCCATTCTAACATGCATATGCTTTGATAAAAACTACTTCATTGTAGCTCTAACAGTTTATTTTTCCAGGATTGTCTTGAATTTAGCTCCATCCATCTTCCCATCAACTCTGCACAGCTTTCCTGTCCCTGCTGAAGAAAATCAACCCAACAGCTTTATGCCGCCAAGGACTAATGTACCAACAGGACCTCGTAAAACTCATCCGTGCGTTTATCTTTTGTCGAATTGATTACTTCAGTGTCCTCACAGGTCTGCCTAAAAAGTCAATCAGACAGCTGCGGCGGATCCAGAATGCTGCTGCTTATGTCCTCACTAGAACCAGGAAAGTAGAGCACATCACCCCAGTTCTAAAGTCCTTACACTGACTCCCTGTAGCTCAGAGAATAGACTTTAAAATACTTTTAGTTTAAACATTTCTGAATAGCTTAGCACCAAAATTTAAGTTTTAAAACAGACTAAGGTACACGAAATAGAAGACATACTATACATGAATGTAGAAGGAGAAAAACTTTAAAAACCTGCTTTGCTGTTTTAACTAAAAAACCCAACAAATGACAATACAAAAGCTCTTTATCTGCTTTTCGTCAGTGCTGCTAAATTAATCCAACACTAAATGCTGATAGCTTTAGCATGAATAACTTCTTATTTGCTTGAAGTAAACAGTGAGTGAAAAACAAGCTGGCATAAAGCAGCAGTAATGATTGCCTATATCGGGGATCAAATACAAAAATAAACCTTAGATTCTCATTTTGTTTACATTTGTTTGATTTAAGATGTTCGTAAATGATGTAATAGATAAAACAATTTAATATTCAGATAATCTGTAAAACATCTGCGTATCTGATTAAAAAACATAACCAACAACCGTGAATGTGCAGAGCCCTGCAGGAGCAGGACTGACTACAAAATCTCATGTCGCCAGGATCTCCTGGCCTCCCTCCGTTTCTGTCTCTAGCCAGAGAAAAACTCCTCCTTTCCTCACATTCCTCTTACATTCCTACTCTAGGTTTACCTTGTCCACCTTTCTCTCTCTGCATCAACATCACATATCAACCCTCCTCCTCTGCAGTTCATGGAGGTTTGTCTGCTTCCATCTCTCCTTTTTCTCCTCTTTACTTCTGTTTTTCCTCAGGAATCCTATCTCTTCTTGCATACCCACTTTCCTTTCCTTTTCTCTTCTTCCTCTGTTTCCCAGCACGCTCCAGTTGGCTGGTGGAGGCAGGGGGCTCGCCTGAACCTTCCACCCCCAGCAGGGGCCCTTCAGCTCAGCCTGGCTGACTGGCAGGCACCATGGCACACCTCCAGCACACATAAAACCTTTTCCCCTTATTTTCTACATTGGCTTCTTGCTTATTTTTTGCCATAAAAACCCCTAAAAAATGTTTTTCCATTTTGGCTGAACTATTTCTCCTAATGTTGATTCATGTTGCTTTATAAATGGAGAAGCACAGGATTAAATAATTAATATCTCATTATAAAGCATTCTCCAGATCAAAAGCCCCAAATCAATCAGAATTTTGTCCTTTACTAATGAGCCAATACTGCAGTCGTCAAACAAATGAAAAAACATCAAAACAAAATGTTTGTCAATTCATACACGTTCATAACTTTTGGAGCTCAGATCCTTATCACCACTTGTTTCAGCCTCAGCTTCCATGTTAGCATCCATTACGGCTCATGGATCAAAGTCATGTTCTGACTAACAATAATAGTGTCAACTACACGGGGAGAAGTTAATCTAACTGGAAGAAAATACTTAAGAATCGACGTCTCAATCTGTTGCTCATTGAGCCCTGAAAATCACTGCTTTGTCTCAGCTTTCCTTTTACATGTATTCTTATTCACTATGTGGATATACATTTGCTAGCACGCTTCTCAAAACTACATTTTTGGTAAAATTCTACCCTTAAAATTCATATTTTTCAGAAGTTAAAAAAATTCTAAAAGAAACTGGGGAAATCACTCGGGCTATGCCCATATTGGGAAATCCAGATTTTTCGCCGTCATTGTGTGATTATGGTTTCAGGGGATGGGGGGGCCAAAGCCCTGATTTTTTTTTAATCAGCTATTTACATAAACACACCTAAAACTCCAAATGATATTGAAGAATATTTTATTACAATTTTAGAAAGACATTTCCCATCAAATAGACATATCTCAAATTTTCATAAAAGACTTTTATCACGTCCCCCAAAATACTTATAATATAAAGGAAAAATGGGAACTGGAAATGTATACTATTATAGAAGATGAACTATGGGAAAAACTCTGCAAGAGTAGTCATAAAGGTATAAGTAGTCAGCAGTGGAAAGAATTTGACTGGAAGCTAAAAATTTGGTATTTTCATGCGCTGGTTATTTGGTTAAAGATCCCTCGGTAGATTTGTGTTTGAGACAATGCGGTAAAATAGGAGACCATATACACATATTTTGGGATTGTCCAAAAATCTTGGGATTTTGGAAAAACATTAAAGAAGAGATAGAAAAAAATTATGAAAAGAGAACTGCCTTCAAATAGTCTGTTCTATCTACTGGATGTCATCTACTGACATTTTTAATGCTGACCATAGGTATATTTTACGTATGCTACTGTTGATTGCCAAGAAAATGGTTACTACAAATTGGAAAAATGTTAAACCACCAACAATAAGTGAGTGGAAACAGAGGTTGAAACAAGTATATTTGATGGAAAATATGACCGCATCACTACAAATGAAAATGTATCTTTTCATCCGGAGGTGGAACATGATAAAAGAATATTTAGCACTATAATTGTTTTTGTTGACATGATTGACGGAAACGCAAACAGACCAAATGTGAATTTGTGTTTTTCAATTATCTATGTATTTATTCATTCTTTTTTTTGTATAACCCACTTTTCTCAGGGAATGTTATGTTTTATGTTCTGAAAAATTCTAAAGTAAAAAAAAAAAAAAATTCATATTATTCTGATTTCTATCTGGAGTTTTTTTTTATAATACTCTTGCCATTTTTGAGAAGATGGCGCACCTCTGGCTCCATCCATCCATCCATATTCTATACCCGTCCATCCTAATGCAGGGTTGCGGGGGGGCTGTTGCCTATCTCTAGCAGTCAAGGGGCGAGAGGCAGGGTACACCCTGGACAGGCTATTTACATAAAAAAAATTCTAAGTTACATACGGTAATACATCGAAAGCATTTCTAGGGAGATGGTACATTCTAATATATTTTGACAGCAATGCTTGTATTTAACAAGAGAAATTTGATTTGAAACTCACACACTCAACACAGTGCTTAAACACACAAACCTGGGCAAAAGACCCAACAGAGTTAGCCAAGTTTGACAAATTTATATAATTTAGACACATACTAGGATTATGTAGAGTACTTCTAATCAGCAAGTATCTTATTTGAAGACACTGTCTGTTCATTTTGACTTGATTGAGATTGATTTAATAAAACTTTTTCTATAGAAGAATCTATGCCAAGCAAATTGTCCAGAGGTCTGATACATAGCCGATCAGAGGTAAGATATTTACTACTTACACACTAAACAAAAATATAAACTGACTTTTGTTCCTGCTCCCATTTGTCATGAGCTGAACTTAAAGATCTGAAACATTTTCTAGGCAAGGCAATTGTATTTGTATAGCACACTTTCAAAAACAAGGTAATTCAGGGTGCTTTACATGATTGAGTGGTAAAATAAAAATGGCAGTAAAACACAGACAAAGCATATAAAGTAAAAACTGCAATAAAGCCCGAAGCACACACAAAACATGATACATCAAAGCATTACTCAAAGGCAGCTCTAAACAGACACGTTTTTAGCTATTTAAAAGAACTCAGTGTTTCAGCAGCTTTCTGGAAGTTTGTTTCAAATTAGGGAAGCATAGAAACTGAAAGCTGCTTCTCCATGTTTGGTTATGAGTCTAGGGATGCTGTGTAGACTGGAATTAGAGGACCTGAGTGTTCTGGTGGGTTGGTACGGTAACAGCAGATCTTCCAACATATTTTGGTGCTAAACCATTCAATGATTTATAAACAAGTCTATTCTCTGAGCTACAGGGAGCCAGTGTAAGGACTTTAGAACTGGGGTGATGTGCTCTACTTTCCTGGTTCTAGGGAGGACACGAGCAGCAGCGTTCTAGATCAGCTGCAGCTGTCTAATTGACTTTTTAGGCAGACCTGTGAAGACGCTGTTGCAGTAATCAATCCGACTAAAGATAAACGCATGGATGAGTTTTTCTAGGTCCTGTTGCGACATCAGTCCTTTAATCCTAGAAATGTTCTTCAGGTGATAGAAGGCTGACCTTGTAATTGGCTTTATGTGACCCTGGAGGTTCAGGTCTGAGTCCATAACTACACCTAGATTTATGGCCTAATCAGTAGTTTCTAGCTGTATCAACTGGAGCTGTGTGCTGACTGTTGATCTTTCTTCTTTAGGTCCAAAAGTAATTACTTCTGTTTTGTTTCTGTTCAGTTGGAGGAAGTTATAATACATCCATGCATTGATTTGCTTGATGCATGTACTTAGCATTGGTATGGGTTCAAAGTCACCTGGTGACATCATAATGTAAAGCTGAGTATCATCTGCATAGTTATGGTAGCTAATCTTATTGGTAGTTATAATCTGGGCTAGTGAGCATGTAGATATTAAATAAGAGGGGCCCCAGGATGGAGCCGTGGGGCACCCCACATTTAATTTCTGTTTGTTCTGATGAAAGGTTTCCTATTGAAACAAAGAAGTCTCCAGTTGTTTCCAATAGAATATCATGATCAACAGTGTCAAATGCTGCACTGAGATCCAACAGAACCAAAACCTATATTCTATATACACAAAAGACCCATTACTTTCAAAAATCTGTCCAAATCTGTGTTAGTGATCACTTCTCTTTTGCCAAGATAATCCACTTAACATGTGTGACATATCAAGGTGCTGATTAGTCAGCATGATATTGCACAGTTGTGCCTTAGACTGGCCACAATAAAAGGCCACTCTGAAATGTGCCGTTTGATCACACGGCACAATGCAACAGATGTAAAAACTTTTGAGGGAGCGAGCAATTGGGATGCTGACTGCAGGAATGTCTACCAGCGCTGTTGCCCGAGAAATTAATGTTCATTTCTCCACCATAAGCCATCTCTCCAAAGGCATTTCAGAGAATTTGACAGTACATCCAACCAGCCTCACAACCGCAGACTACTTGTAACCACACAAGCCCAGGGCCTCCATATCCAGCATGTTCACCTCTATGATCGTCTGAGACCAGCGACCTGGACAGCTGCTGCAACAGTTGGTTTGTATAACCAAAGAATTTCTGCACAAACTGTCAGAAACCTTCTCAGGGAAGCTCATCAGCATGCTCGTCGTCCTCATCAGGGTCTGGATCTGACTGCAGCTCGTTGTTGTAACAGACTTCAGCGGGCAAATGCTCACATTCAATGGCATCTGGCACGTTGGAGAGGCATTCTGTTCACGGATGAATCCCGCTTTTCACTGTTCAGGGCAGACAGCAGAGAGTGTGTGTGGCGTCACGTGGGTGAAAAAATGTACAGAGATACTGGGACGAGATCCTGAAGCCCATTGTTGTGCCATTCATCCACAATAATCACCTCGAGGATTTAATTACAATGCACGACCCTATGTTGCAAGGATCTGTACACAATTCCTGGAAGCTGAAAACATCCCAGTTCTTGCATTGCCAGCATACTCACCGGACATGTCAGCCAATGAGCATCTTTGGGATGCTCTTGTTCGGTGTATACGGCAGCGTGTTCCAGTTTCTGCCAATATTCAGCAGCTTCGCACAGCCATTAAAAACGAGTGGACCATAATTCCACAATCAACAACCTGATCGGGGGCCTGTACCATGAAGGTGGCTCAACAAACTCGGGGTTACAGGATTGGTTTTGAATCGACAAAACCAAACCGATGCAATCAGGCTTAATTGGTACCATGACGCAGGTTATCAACTTTCTCTGTCAACTCAGGCTTTGATCCTTAAGCTATGATTAATCCACAGGCGCGTGGACATAAAAGAGTGACGACGACACTGAACAACCAATCGCGTTCGATATGGATAGAGCGAGAGCTATCTACTTTTCAACGGAGGAGCAAGAGATTATTCTCCAGAAATATGAAGAATTTAGAAATATTTTTCAAGCACGCAGTAACACTGTATCTGCTGCCAAAGCAAGAGAACAATCGTGGAGGAAGATTGCTGATTGTGTTAATGCGTGGGTTAAACAATTAATGTACATTTAAGTAGGCTAAGCATATTAAAATATATTAAATGCTAAAATGAAAATGTATTCGTGTTGATATATATATATATATGTGTGTAGATGTATGTAAAATGTGAAAGTATAGGCTATTACATCCTAAGAAAGATTGATATTCATTAATTTTTAGATGCAACCCCAACTCCAAACGGTCTTGGCAGCAGATCAAGACAAAATATAAAAATATAATTCAAAGTGGTGAGTATTTACCATAACCTTTTATTATTTTCTTTGAACATTTAATCACAAACACTTGTTTGCAGCAAACAGAAAAAAATTTGAAAAAAGGAAAACTGGGGGAGGGCCACCTCCTCAAGATTACACTGTGGCAGAGGAGTTGGCTCTGAGCAACAACAAGGGGCGGCCGATTATGGATGGGATTGGATGTGCTGTACAGTCTGACCCTGGTGCTGGCTCATCTAAGCAAGTGACAATGGGTATGTGTGTACAATGCATTACTAATGTTTTAAAAAAAAGTTAAAAATAGCTGACTCTGTGCTGCAGTAGAGGGAAATACAGTGTCCCTGTTGAAGCCAGCACACATGCACACAGTCTCCCACACAGAGGTCAGTATGCAGCAGACAGAACACCAAACATAACCTTCTTTATAACAGTTATGCTTGACATTGGCCTTAATTTATTAGGGTGAACCAAACGATGAAGACACTCTGTGTGTTCTGAGGCCGTTGCTGAGGTGAATGCTCTGAGCTTTTTATTATGGCACACATTTGAATGTCATAATTAAGTGACTGGCCCTTACACATCTCTTTTGTAGGATTTTTCACAACCTGCCCCAGAAACTGAGGCCTCTACCTCAATGGGCTACAGAAGGAATGTGAACAAGGTAATGCTTTAAACCCTTGACATAATTTACAGTCAGTCCTGTGTTTGTAGAAAGTCATGCCACTTTTTGTGATTTGATCAACCTCCAGAAAACGTGTAGTGATTGTTTGTGGTGGAATTGTTTCAGGTGGAAACAGACTCAGTCAGGGCCCTGTACAAAAGGAGCCTCGCACTAGACTGTGAGCTGAAGAGGCTCCAAATTAAGAAAATTAAATTGGAGATCAAACAGCTGGAAAAACAGATCTCAGTATGTGAACCTTTTTTTTTAACCAAGTAACCCTTTAGTATGAACATTATGAATGTTTATTAATGTAATTTTTCTTGCTCTCTTTCTTTGCCCCTAACCACATGATGACCAATAAAACAGTTTGAGACATATCTGCAGTGTTAGTGTGCTTTTATTAAGTAAAATATTGTGTGGAGATTGCAACATGTGTGCAGTCTATTGCTCCTATGACTCTAGGGAATCCTATCATAGGAATAAACGACAAATATTTAAAATCATTCTTAACAGGTAGCTGCTGCAGATTACTGTATAATAGATTTCTAAGTGTGAAATATGCTTTGTGAAAAAACAAACAAAAAAAGAGTCTGAAATGTTGAATTTGTTCATGTGATGTCACCCTATCAAGATATCTTACCAGCGATTTTATAAAAGCCCTCTTTTATGGACATGGTCGATAAATGTCCAGGGAACACAATGAAGCTATTGATGTACCCCTGCAGAGCGAGAACCACCTTTCGAATGGTTCGGCAGACTGTGGTTTTCCCTAGATTCTCTGCATCCCCGACCGCATACAAGTATGTACCACTTGCAAAAAAACACAACGCAATACATATCATTTGCGGTACAGTCAGGGCATGGTTTCGATGAGTTACATTTGTTATGTGCGGCTCAAGAAGCTCACAGAGATAAGACATTCCTTCCGCGGAAAATCTGTATCTTTCATACAAGTACGCATCAGGAAAGTCAAATGGATTTTGTCTGTCCCTAAAAACTCGTTCTCTACGAAGTGCTCGTCTTACAATTCGCGCGGAGATGTCCACAGGATTTGGGAGAAAAGGTGAAGCCATTGCAACAGAGAACAGACGCTGGGAATTAGTTACGTCACATATATATGTTTCTTTGCTCACAGCTGATTGGTCAAACTTCAGTCTGAGATCGCGAATCCAGAACATAACCTGCCCCGGAGCAGGTTAGCCGTGCAGCGTAAGATACCATGGCAACGAACACCGATCAAAGCCGAGCCACTTTCATGGTACCCAAAACCCAGGGTTGGTGGAAACTAAGCTGAAACATAGCTGGCTAGCCACCTAATCCGGCTTCATGGTACAGGCCCCAGGTGTTGTGTTTATATTTTAGTTCAGTGTAAATACTTTGCACAACCTTATTGTTAAAAAAAATATTTAAGCAGCAGGAACAACAGTCCTATCAGGTTCTGAAAGGAACAAAGAACCTTTAAAGGACTTGCATATAAAAATAACATTTTGCTCTTTGCAGTAGTACATTACCTTAGCTGGACATCAGCAAACAAACATCAGTTAACTTCAGCTTTAATGACCTAAAGCAAATATCTGATTCTGACAATCATATGAAAAGAAAAACGAGAAAGCAAATAGGAGGAGAGAGAACCTCAGTAATTTGGCATTTCCTTTACAGACAGAGGAGGAAGGGCCAATGCCCTCCATTTCAGCATTGAGTGCGCACACACACACACAGTTTCTTTTTTTAATGACCCTTACATCCGGCCTAAGGCACCAGAGCCCCAGAGAGAAAACAGGCTGGATATAAAATGAGAGAGAAAGATGGAGATAGATAGATACGGAGAGAAAGGGAGAGATGGGTAGATAGATGTAATATCAGACAGGTATGTGCCTAAGGTGAAAGGTGAGAGTTTACAGCCCTGACTCACGCACACACCTATCAGAGTTCAACTGGGGGTTAGACCTTCAGGCTCCACAGCTCACAGAAATAAAGACACACAGAGAATTCATAAGCAGCTGGTTCAGCTTGGCGCTGACTGGTCTGATTGCTGCAGACACCGGGAAAAAACACAGGAGA
This sequence comes from Valencia hispanica, assembly GCA_963556495.2. Lineage (NCBI taxonomy): Eukaryota > Metazoa > Chordata > Actinopteri > Cyprinodontiformes > Valenciidae > Valencia > Valencia hispanica. The sequence goes on along the minus strand of OY747722.1, from coordinate 17,654,814 downwards.
ACACTTTCAAGACCATGACGACTTTCCAAAATGAAAGGAGTAAGTGATCTAAATAAGAGACTGGAGTGTTAAATTTCACTGCAACATGGAAGAAAGAAATTGAGACAAAAGGAAGAGACAGAAAGAGCTAAGTGAGTGACATCGACCCTTCACAGTTTAATCAACAGCTGATGTTGCTCGGACTCTGAATCATCTCTTAAACAAACACAGGATCCCGACCTTGATGGTGGCAGCTGTTGACGTCACTCTATGCCCCGTCCTGAACAATATTTTCCTACTTTAACCCACACATATCCACATATATACAGGGAATAACCCCCAACCTAAAGCTGCAACTCTTATTTTTCTCAAGACATTTTAGCCCAGTGGTTCCTAAACATTTAAGCTACAAACCTACAAACCTATTTTTCAAAATGTGATTTACTCTAGATTTATTCCAGCTTATACATTTTTGGAGTTTTGGTTTACAGGAAGAGCTCATGTGATAATTTGAGAGACAGTGAAGTCCTGGCCTCAACTTCAGGAAGCACTGGTTAGTCCCCAGTGATAAAAGATGGATTTGAATACTGTTGAGGAAATGGAAGCCAAAAACAGCTGTTAATATTATGCTGGCACTACAGTTAGCCTTTGCTTTTATATTTATGTAACAATATCATTGACATTCTTTAGATTCCAAAATAAAATAAAATACATTCTAAAAACAGTATTTTAACGTTTAAATTGCAAATAATTTCATCAATAATAATAAAAAAAATGTATAAACATTTAGAAAGGATGTTTGGTCAGTCCCATTCAACTGAATGTATTGAAAATGTTTGCTGAAATTCTTCCAGAAGTTCCTAAATTAGGACAGAATCTCACTCAATATGGAGCAGGAACCTACATTATCGAAATCACAGACCGAGCTAGCCAAACTGTGCATGCCCAACATATAGAGGTAGTGTAATCATCTGGAATCTAATTTTAGGGCAATGCTTGTGCCAGTTTCACAACAATAGACGGCAGAAAGACGGCATGAGTTTCCTCAGCTCTAGCATCTGTGTTTGTGTGTGTATCATGTTACTGTGGAGCAGTTCCTGTCTGCACAGCATTTTTACATGACAAAATGCACCTCACTTAATCTTCCATAAATAGGTGACACAGTTTTGTGTCATGGGGGTTACACTGGAAACTCTACATGACAGCTTTGATGATGTGCAACTACATTTTTTAATACATATATTTTGCAAATTAGCCACACTATTGCATTTTTAAAAAATGACTTTCTTAGTTTGGATACTTTAGTCTATGTCCAGTCTTTCTACTTTACCATTTTTATATATTTTTGTTTGCTTGTTGCATTGCTTACAGAATCTCAGTGTCTTGTCTGTCATTGTTGCGATGTATCGTTTCTACTGGAAACCCAAAATGCTGCCATACAAATGATTTAAGAGTAGTTGGGGCATCCTCCAACCAACACAACTTCATCAAGTCAAGACAAGGCAATTTTATTTGTATAGCACACTTTCAACACCAGGGTAATTCAAGGTGCTTTACATGATTTGGTGATTTAAAAAACAAAAAAACAATGGAAATTAAAAGTAAAAGAAACACATTACACATGATACACAATAAAGCAAGAGAAGATCAAAAAAAGCAAGAGAGCCTGAACACATTTCATACATATGACATCAAGCATTTACTCGAAGGCAATTCTAAACAGATGGGTTTTTAATCTCGATTTAAAGCAGTTCAGAGTTTCAGCAGCTCTACACTTGTCAGGAAGTCTGTTCCAGATAAGGGGAGCATAGAAACTGAAAGCTGCTTCTCCATGTTTAGTTCTGAGTCTAGGGATGTTTAGTAGGCTAGAGTTAGAGGACCTGAGTGTTCTTTGTGGTTGGTACTGTGACAACAGGTCTTCAACATATTTTGGTGCTAAGCCATGTAATGATTTATAAACTAGTAGGAGTATTTTGAAGTCTATTCTCTGAGCTACAGCGAGGCAGTGTAAGGACTTTAGAACTGGGGTGATGTGCTCTACTTTCCTGGTTCTAGTGAGGACGCGAGCGGCAGCGTTCTGGATCAGCTGCAGCTGTCTGATTGACTTTTTAGGTAGACCTGTGAAGATGCTGTTGCAGTAATCAATCCAACTAAAGATAAACGCATGGATTAGTTTTTCTAGGTTGTGTTGCAGCATCAGTCCTTTAATCCTAGAAATGTTCTTTAGGTGATAGAACGCTGACCTTGTTATTGCCTTTATTTGACCCTGGAGGTTCAGGTCTGAGTCCATTACTACACCTAGGTTTCGAGCCTGATCAGTAGTTTCTAGCTGTATTAATTGAAGCTGTGTGCTGACTCTTGATCGTTCCTCCTTGGGTCTAAAAATAATCACTTCAGTTTTGTTTCTATTCAGCTGGTCAATTTATTTGGTCAATGCATTGATTTAGGGTTTGAATGGGTTCAGAGTCACCTGGTGACATTGTAATGTAGAGCTGAGTGTCATCCGCGTAGTTATGGTAGCTAATGTTATTGGTTGTAATAATCTTGCCTAGTGGGAGCATGTAGATATTAAATAAGAGGGGCCCCAGGATGGAGCCCTGAGGCACCCCACATGTGATTTCTGTTTGTTCTGATGAAAAGTTTCCTATTGAAACATAGAAGTCCCTGTTCTTTAGGTAAGACTTGAACCAGCCAAGTACTGTACCAGAGAGTCCGACCCAGCTCGCCAGTCGTTCCAATAAAATATCATGATCAACAGTGTCAAATGCTGCACTGAGGTCCAACAGAACCAGCACTGTGGTTCTTCCACATTCTGTATTTATGCGGATGTCATTGAATACTTTGACGAGGACAGTCTCGGTGCTGTGGTGAGCATGGAAGCCAGACTGAAAAACAGCAAAATGGCTTGTCATTGTTATGAAGCTATTTAACTGCTGAAACACGGCTTTTTCAATAAGCTTACTGATGAATGGAAGATTAGAGATCGGCCTGTAGTTCTGCATTAACGTGTTGTCCAGATTTTTCTTCTTTAGCAGTGGTTTAATAACTGCTGTTTTTAAAGCCTGAGGGAAGACACCTGATAGCACGGATGAGTTCCCTATTTGAACAAGATCAGACCCAATAACAGGAAGAACTTTCTTTGGAAAAGCTGTGGGTAGGCTATCAAGACAGCAGGAGGAGGAGCTTAATTGGATAATGATTTTTTTCAAGGCTGTTCTGGTTTAATTCGTGGAATTCAGACATTTTCTCTACATTGTTGTTGATTGGGGATGGCACTGGTTGTGGGTTCGATATTGAGGTACAGATTGACCGTCTAATTGTTAGAATCTTTTCAGTGAAAAAGCTGGCAAATTCATTGCATGCCCTGGTAGAGGATTAGTTAGCCTTTCCACTGTTGCAAATAGAGTCCGTGCATTATTAATGTTTCTGTTGATGATTTCCAAAAAGAACGATTCCCTAGCATCTTTTATAGTTAGCTGATATCTATTCAGTCTCTCTTTGTAGATCTTACAGTGAACCTGGAGTAGAGTTCTCCGCCATTTTCTCTCGGCTCGTCGACACTTTTTTCACTACGTACCAGTGGATTACTTGCTCACGGAGACTTCTTTCTACCTGAGACTACTTTCACTTTAGTTGGAGCAATGGAATCCATGATGTCTGAGATTTTCGCAAGGAAATTATCTACCAACTTATTTACCGAGTTGGGAGATGAGGGGGATGTGGTGGAAGGGTAAATACGTTTAAAGGTTTCTACTGAACTGTCCCCTAGAAAACGCTTTATAGTGGTTTTACTGTGGCTGGATAATTTAGCAGAGATGGTACTTTCAAAGAAAATACAGAAATGGTAAGATAATGCAATATTAATTACCGAGATGTTGGAAATATTTAAACCTTTGCTGATAATTAAGTCCAGAGTGTGTCCTTTATTGTGTGTTGGTTGTTTGACATGCTGGGTCAGGCCGTAGATGTGGAGAGTATCATCTAATGTTTTTGCTTGTCTATCTTGGGGGTTGTCGGTATGGATGTTAAAATCCCCCACAATGATTAGTTGGTCAGAGTCGATACATATTACAGAAAGGTCATTGAAATCATTAAAGAAGTTAGAGTTAAGTTTTGGTGGTTTATATAAACTTAGAAATAAAGCTTTGTTAGGCTCATTTATCTGGGTGGCTAGGTATTCAAAAGAATCAAACGTGCCCAGAGTTACTTTTTTAAAGTTCATTGAGTTGTGAAAAATGATGGCTACACCTCCACCTCGTCTGTGCTTTCTGCTCCTGCTTAAGAAATTGTGATTTGGAGGAGTAGATTGTATCAATGCAGTTGTTTCGTTATTTTCATCCAGCCAAGTTTCTGATAAAAAAAGGGTGTGTCAATTATGCTCAATGAGGAAGTCATTGATAAGAAAAGACTTCCCGGATAGAGATCTAATGTTTAATAAAGCTAACTTAAGTATTGTGATGATGGGCAGCTGAACCTTCTGACAGGTTATCAATTTGAGATTTTGTTTAATATGAGAGCGTGTGGTTAACTGTTTACGTTTCCTGCTGCTGATAATTGCTGGAATGCTAAGTTCAGGGGTGCCGGGCGAGTTCTGGGAGACTGTAGGGGTAGATTTACTGCCAGGTTCCCTCAAATATCAAATATCTGTAATAATCAGTTAGGGGAGAGTCCCAGGCTTAATGACACTAGTCCCAGGCGTTTGGTGTAGTCTAAGTTTAGGTGTTAATTGTGTCCCAAATTTGATTTGCTCGTTCAGTCTGTCTGTAAAGTTTCTAAATGGAGACTCATTTGATGTGGCTGAGTCACAGGAAGATGAATACTAAATCTCTGATAGTTGTTTATCTGTTCGGGCCTGTGGTGTCATCATGACTTGCTGTTTTTGTTCTGATATCCATGGGCGCCTCAAAGTCAGCTTTTGGGAGCAAGTGTTTTGCTTTCTAAATTTTGATAAGAGAAAATGTTTGCTGCTAACAGCTTTACTCCGGCCTCGTTAACGTTGGCCTTTGAACAGATGATTAGCACTTCCAAATACTTTGAAATTATTAATAAATGTAAACGACTTCTCAGCTGATTGTTTCTTCAAACATTTATGGAGCATGCGGAGTCTTCTAAATCTTTCATCATTCCCTTCAGGGACTGGTCCGCTGATGAGGATGTTTACGTTAAGTCTGTCAAGTCTCTGTTGGAGATCAGAAAAGTCTCTCTTCAGAATCTCTGATTGTCTCATTGCGATATCTGCTGATCCAGTGTGAATGATGAGCTTTTCCAAAGCAGGATGTTGGTCCAAGATTTTTGGGATTTTTTTCTGATATTTCTCTCACTGTATTTTTGTATCAGCTATAAACTCTGGTGTTCTTGCTACAAAAAGTCTCAATTCCATCATTTGATCCGTCTTGTATGATAATCTTTGCTGGGGGGGGCTCTTACTTTGTTATGTGTCCGTTTGATGCGGTTGGGTTTCTCCTGGTGGCTTTGACTGGTCCAGGGGGCTGCGTCATCTTTCAGGGAACTCAGGCTGTGAATCTGTTTTGAAGCGGGATTCCAGGTGGAGAAATATCTCTTGTTTTTGGCTGAAACCTCTTGTTTACTTTTAGCAGAAGCGGCAGGTCTGGGTTCAGAGCTTTCTCTGTGCTGGAGTTTCTTTTGTTTTTTCTTCCTCGGAGAACAGGCTGGGGTTGATGATTCCGTGGGTTTTAAAGCTGGCCAGTCTTTATTAGAGTGCGGAGTTCTACCGCTCAGGCGCCTGTAGGGAGTCTCTGTGACACGGTTAGACCGATGTAACACCGGGCTGATTGTATTCAACGGTAAAGTTGTGTCGTTTCCATAATCAGCGTGGAGATCAAAATTTATTTCCAGACGACGTAGCTTCGTTTCAATGCCCTCAATTCTGTGGAGCAGTTTTTCAAAATCCTCAGCTGAGCAAAAAGTCATGTTGATAAGTCCATAAAAAAGTAATCCAAGAAGAGATCCAGTCCAATACAGTAACTCCAGGGGCTGGGTAGATAAAGTAACTAAGAAAAAGTTAAGAAAAGAAAACAAGAAAAGCAAACAGAAAAGAACGGATCTGGAGAGAGACAGAGAGCAGCTGCTCCTCCTTCAGCAGTCAGACAACAAAAAGTCAGGCGAAGCCATGCTGACTGTAAAGATCACTTCAACGAGAAATATTGGGATGTTTTAATATTGTGAGTTACATCCCTAATTGTTCCTGCTAAAGGCTTTTTATTCAGATTTTCTATTTTCCGTCCTTGTTTTCATTGAAATTTTAAGTGTTTGACATAAATTAAAAGAAAGAGAGATCTAGACAGTTTGAGGGAGAGTTAGATTTATGTAACAACAATGGACATGCCGATTCTGTCTGGTAGGAAGATAGATGACCCGCTTGATGAGCGTCTGGACAGATGGACTTGTGAGATGACAGATAGGTGATAGATGGATGGATAGAGGAGGCCGAGGATTGAGAGTCTTTGATCCTCCCAGCCGAAATAATCAACAAAGCTCTGGAGCCTTAACTATGAGCGTGTGTCTGTTTTGCTCTCTCTCTCTCTGTGTGTGTCTGTTTTGCTCTCTCTCTCTCTGTGTGTCTGTTTTGCTCTCTCTCTCTCTGTGTGTGTCTGTTTTGCTCTCTCTCTGTGTGTGTGTGTGTGTGTGTGTGTGTGTGTGTGTGTGTGTGTGTGTGTGTAGCTATACTTGTGAGGACCAACCTTTGACAGCCCACCACCCTTGTGTGGACATTTGTAGTTGTGAGGACATTTTGCCTGGTCCCCACAATGTTTAACTAGCTATTAAACTCTAGTTAGGTTTAGAGGTATGGTGTGAATTAGGTTTAGGTTAAGGTTAGGGTTAGGCATGTATCAGTAATGGTTAGGTTTAGGGAAAGTGTCTGGGTTAGGCATAGTAAAATCAATGGAAGTCAATACAATGTCAACACAAGGATAGTAAGACGTGCGTGCGTGTGTGTGTGCGTGTGTGCGCGTGTGTGTGGTTTTCTGGCTGGATGCCAAGACCAGCTCCCACCAACAGATCAAAGACTGTGCTCTCTTTCTCCATCTACCTCTGTTGCTCAGATTTCTCACCCTTTCCTTCCTCCTCCCTGTTCTGCGTCCTCAACACATCGTTAACCTTGATTTCTTTAAAATTGTCTCTCTTTTTTACTAGGATGTAATAGAAATTTTCGGATAGAACTGGACAATTTAACAGCAACAATGTGGAGAGAAGAGACTGAAGAAGGGAAATTAGTAGTAAATGTTTGCCATAAACACAATGCCATTTTTACAGTCCCCCCCCCCCCAATGTCTGAGACTTTCACAAAAGATCTGACTGCATATGGACATATCTCAATTTCCTATTTTGGCTCGGTCAATTTAATTTTTGATTGCCTGGTACTGGCCTGGAAGCCCCGGTCAAAAAAGGCAAATGTTTAATTTTTCTATAATGTTAAAATCCAATGATTGTTGTCTTTCTCCAATAAAACCATACCAATGCAATTTTTTTCTTTCTTATTTGATGTCACAAAATTGCTGTCTGACTGTTATTGTGCAGCTTTAACAGAAGGCAGCTTGCCAATGCAGAGTTGCAAACAGCAGCTAACCTTTGATTCCTCTTGTGCTTGGTAAAAACACTTTTACACAGAGTTTTTTATTTGCAATATGTAAATATGTTAGTTGGTGCTCCTCTTCCAATCACAGTAAGCCCTTTTTGACCCCTTTCTGACTTGTAATTTCTTCTTTCCAATCATCCTCCATCAATCCTCTCCATTCCTTCATGCTCCCTTGCTAGCTCTGTCGCTCAGCTTATCTCTCTCTCTCCTTTTTGCATCCCCTTTTCCTCTCATCCCTATCTCTCCCCCCTTTCTGAGCATGATCCTTCCTTTCCATCCTGCCATTTTTCCTTCTCTTTCTGCTGTGTTTTCCTCTCACACACATGCAACACACACTCTGTAGCAGTAGTCATTCTACTTATAGCCTCGCCATAAATCAAGCTGTCATCCTCCGTCATGCTTGCCGGATCTCGCTTGGGTTCAGGGTACACACACACACACACCTACACAAGTTTAGAACAGATTGCCCAAGCCCAGATGTAGAAAGCACACAAATACAAGAGCTTACACTCTACTGCAAAATCCCAAAATGACATATACATAAACACAAAAAAACCCATAATGTTCTTTTTCTTGTGGTCATGGTGTTGTTGGTAGAAAATAAATTAAGTTGTTATGGGAAGAGGATGACTCAAGAGGTGAATCAGTAGCCAGTCTTCATGGCTCTAACTCTCTTCAACAACCTTCTTAGATTCACCTCTGATTGTTTCAGTAATGAACATCATAATACTGCTCAGCTGCAACATGAACTGATAAAAAGATTTTTAACCCTCACAGCAGTACTAAATGTGGCTATATTTGGCCACTAGGATGATTTTAAGGCAGGGGTAGGCAATACATTTCGCATACAAATTCATTACAACAATCAAGGAACAGTTGGGAAAGATGTACTTTAATGCAGCTGAACTGGAAAAAAAATACTGTATTGCCAATATTTAATGGTCTGTATCTGTTAACAGTAACAATGTTTAGATGTCACCATATTCTCAAAATAACTAAGCACAGACTTATTGTGAACTCTTAAAACATCTTGATGTTTTCATGTATCATGTTTTGTGTGTGCCTCTTGCTTTGGTATTTTTTTTTTACTTTATATGCTTTGTCTTTGTTTTACTGCCATTTTACCCCTTAAATCATGTAAAGCACGTTGAATTACCTTGTAGTTATTTCATTACAGCAACGCAAGGCAATTTTATTTGTATAGCACACTTTCAACGAGTCAGATCCAGAACACAGACCACAACCCAGGAAAGGTTAAACGAGTTTTATTAACAAATATCAAAATGTGCGAGATGGACGGTAACTTCTTCTTAGGATCGGGGATTTCTGGTCAGACTCTGCGAGAAAGACAGGAAGTTGAGTAACTGGTGAAAGAAACAGTAAGTGCTGCGAAAACAGGAAGTAGTGGATTACCTGACAGAGGTGTTTTCCCAGGAAGTCCTCGTCGGGAGACTCAAATCTCTAAGGATTCAAGTTTGTTGAGGTCAAACTGTTGAGGATTGGGATAGGTCAGTTGGTTAACACACACCGATCCAATGTTCAGGTTTCACCATGGGGAGGTTACTTTACTTACTGATCCAATGCTCAATGGTCTGGTGAACGGTTCAGGTCAGCAACAATGTGGGCTGATATTGCAGAACAGATCCAGAAGCCGTTAAGCAGTAATCAAAATCCAGGAACATGAAGCAAAGTTCAGAGCCAAAAGCAGAGTAGCTCACAGAGCAGTCAGTGAAAAGGCAAGGAGAACGACAGGAGGCAGAAAACAGGAGTGACATGAAACATGGCAGAAACACGGAAATAATGATACCGGACCAGACTTCACAGGATAAAAAGTACGATTCAAAATTAAATGAAAAACCCTTCAGAGCTACACAGTGGGGTAGCTGTTTCCACTGTTACCTTGGAGCAAGGAGGTATTTGGTTTGAGTCTTGGCTGAAGCCTGTCTGGGTGAAGTTCTCCCTCAGGATATTTGGGTTCTCTCAGGGTACTCTGGCTTCTCATCTTCACCCAAAATACATGCATGTTATGTTAAATGGCCACGGTTGTATGTTAAAAATAATAAAAAAAATAATAATAAAAAATAAAAAAAATAAAAAAATCGACCTTAGGTGCAATTGGTCTGTATGGTCTGTTAGACAAAGACTGGTATAAAAAAATGGATAGATAATTTTAACGCAATTGCTTTGCTTTTAGAAAGCAAAGACTTAATAGAGAGCATGGAAGCACATTGTTTGTGACCCTTAGCCAGTATGTATGCCATACTCGTTTTAGGAAATGGGAATTGGTTATTTCTGGTCCTAGTATCATTTAGTGTAAACTGTGGCTTTTAATCATAGTGCAGTAGTTGCCAAAATAAAACTAAATGCAACTAAAAGATAACATGTTTCCCTGAACAAATATGGCCTCAGTTCAGTCCTGACGTTAGCTCAGATAGTCAAGAATTCAAATGAGCTCAGGATGCATATAACATTAACTTCACTATTTAATTCACATATTCCCAACAACGCAGCTAGGCCATTTTCACAACGCATTTATTTTTCATCCATTTTATTTACCCTCTACGTTTTTGAGAAAATCTGTTGTCCTCTTCCTCCTCATTTCTCCAAACCCTCCATGACCAATCCAAGAGCTTTGAATAGGCCTCCAGGATTTCATGGAGCTTTGTGTTTGATTGCAAGTGTGCGAGAGAATTACAGCACATGTGGCATGAAAGGTCATGTAATGCTGTGGCCTCCAGATAGTGGTATTGACACACAGATATGTTCAATGACCTGCTATATCCTTGCATTATGATGAGTGTTAACTATGTACTTGCATAGATGTCACAGTTTAATAAAGCGTCCTGTGTAAAAGTCCCAAGTATTTGCATTTTTAGCAGCACCATAAAACATTGCTTCAGTAAGCCAGAACCACACTGCTGACTATGTCTGAAAACTCCATTAGCATTAGGAATATCAGACAAAAACTTTGGCCACGCTCAGAAGGAGCAGCAGAGATCCATACCTGCAGTGGGAGAAGCTGTTGCTACAATAGTGTTCCTAAATCTGCTTTTCATGGAAGAGCAGCCAGACGTCCTGGTTGCAATTTGTCTGCAGGCATGAAGTGGGCACAGCAAATGATAAAAATTGTGTTCTAGTTGAATGAGACAAAATTAACATTTTGGGGCCTACAGTAGATGTAAAATGCTGTGTGAAGTTGATACCCAAAACTAAACACAATCATCCAAACCTAACCGTGGTGGTGGCAGCATCATACAGTGGGGACCCTTTAATTCAGTAGGGACAAGAAGGCTGGTCAGAATTGATGGAAAGACAGAAGCTCTTCGTTCAGTCAGACTGAGTGGGACCAAATTCCAAGATGAATATCTCAGTCCCTAGATATAACTCTGATGAAGACACAGAGAAAAAGACTAGCAGCTGTAATTGCAGCAAAACATGGTTCTAGAAGTAATACATGAAACACTTCAGATCTATTTATAAAGACGTTTTTGAAAAGGTATCCATTTCTTTCCACTCTACAAATATGGATTACTTTGTGATGGCCTATCACATAAAGTGGCAATAAAACACATTAAGTTTATAGTTGCAAGGTGACAAAATGAAAAGATTCAGGAGGTGTAAATACTTTTGGTCACATCTAGCTCTAAATGTTTAGAACCAACTCGGAAATCTAAGAGAGACAATTAATTGCATATATGAACAGTTGTAAAAACTTCCTTTAGCTAAATTCAGCTTTACGGCACTAAACAGGAGAATTTTACAGAGTTTTCATTGGATGTTGGTTTAAGAAAAAAAAAAACACAGACTAAAATAAGCCTCTGCTTTAAATGTGTTGCATAATGCATTTAAACACAGATATATGCAGCATATAAACATTTTCTATAGTCCAAGGTCTTATTTCAGACTATTTTACACAAATCTTCCACCATTCCTTTCTGCGCTCCACTGCTCTCCTCTTCCACATCCTCTGAGTTCTTCTCTCCTTCCTGGTCCATCTCCTGCAACTGTCTTTCACACAAACCACACTCACAACAAACAGTGTGCGCGCACACACACAGATGCACACACTCTCCAGAGACGTGTCCGCTGCTCTGACCTCTCTCTCGGGGGAAAGCTGGCTGTCTGCCCAGTTCTCTTCCCCCCCTGCTTCACACATTTTCCTTTTGCTCTGTAGCTTTCTTCTCCTGATTCTATCTGTATCTCTCCATCTATTGATCTATCTATTTTTCTAATCTCCTTTTGTCTCCCCTCTACTGCATGTCTCTTCTATGCCTTCTCTTATCTCTTCATCCTCCTTTAATGCTGATCTCCACTCCTCTACCCGCTCTTCTCCCCTCCTCCTCGTTTCATTTTCTGCCTTTTCTCCCCTATTCTCTTAGAGCTTCTTTTCAGGGTGCTGGTGTTGCTGTGGGGCTCTGCCTAGGGCTCCTTGCCCAGCTCATGTTGCCTCTCTCTGGGCACAGCGCCCAGAGAGGGTTGGGCAGGGCTAAAGATGAGCCAGAGGGGCATTTGAGGGTGTTTGTCTGTATCCAGTGATGAGGAAAGGGGTGGGGTAGGGGGTGCAGAGAGTGTCGAAGGAGGGGAAGGGACTGAAAGAAAAGGGGGAGGAGAGTTGTTGACAGAAACAAAAAGCCAAAGAAAGAGAAAGAAGTGCAGACTTTTGATGAGTCACAGTTTGCTGGCTGGAGATTGTTACTGTGGCTACAGCAGAATTTATTCTCTTTTTTTAAACATGTTTAGATTTGAAGCCACGCTCTTATTGTAAATGTTTTATGTGATCACCAATTTATTGTAACTGATTTTAGGTTTAAAGCTTTGGCCTAAGTCCCATAAAAAAAGCAGTACAGCTAAAACATGCACTTAAATTATTTTAGACTTGCAGTTAGAACCTACTGCCACCAACATTGATACCATTTTGAGATACAGAATATATACATAATGACTTTCGGAAAATCCATTTGCTTTCTGTATTTGCTCAACTTGCACCTTCAAAAAAAAAAAAAAAGAGAAATACAATTGGTTTGTGTGAGCTGTATTTTGAAAGTATTTTTAGGTGCATTTTTATAATATAAAAAGGCAACTGAAGACGACTCTTGGCCTTTTCATGTTGTCCAAATCCAGATTAGCTAGTCCTTGAGCATTGGAGTTAAAAGCTTGCCTAACAGGTGTCAAGCACATCTACAGTCTTGAAATTATTCCATTTTTTTATGCAAGAATGTTTGTGCAAATTTAATTTGATGGAACATTAAGTTTGCTCCAATTTCTTTTATGAGAATTCCATTTGTGAACCTCTCTTCCGCTCCCATCCAGAGGCACTTGATGATTCAAATACATTTATCACATCCCCAGAAACTGCCTGAACAATAGACTGCAAGTTGTGCAGGTAGGAACAATCATGTCGCCTGAACTCACCACTAACACGGGAGCACCACAAGGGTTTGTACCAAGCCCTCATCTGTACACAATATTCACCAGCAGCTACATTCCTCAAATACTTTGACACAGCCTTCATTGCATAATTATGGTGGTTCACAATGTAATGCAAAGGAAACCATGTCCACCTTGACAGCAGCAAATCATAACTAGGCTGTTTGCATAGTGAACACATATCTTGGGCTCATGTGAACAGTGAACTCACATCCTACCTGCTCTACAGTTGCACTTGTTTCTGCGATAGGCTATGTTTCACAGTGGTTCAAACTCATCTATAAAGTCTTCAAGATCATATGACATCCCATTCCCAATTTATTAGAACAGCAGGGTCGCTTGGAACTAACCTCTGTGATAAGATTTAGGGTCCTGAGAAAAATAACCAACCCACGCAAACAGAACAGCTTAATGTTTCATAAAATAGTGTTACATTAAACCATGAGGTTTTAGGGATTGAAGTTGTTTTAAGATGACGGATGGATATGTAACCAGTTCCAGACTGATTAGTGACTCTCATCTCATCTTGAATTAGTTTAAAATCAGGGCATGATCTGGTTGAGATCTTTTAGTCTACTTTATGTCAGACATGTTCTATTGAAGTGATTTCTCTTCTTCACAGAGCCTAAGTAAATACAAATTTTTAATGATTTTATTTGTCAACGCAAAAATTTTATCTTTATATTTTGTTTGATGATATGAACCATGATCAAAATCCTGCAAGGGGGCAGACACTTTTCAGGGAATGGTCATATGATCATCCTGAAACTGAAGCTGCCTGCAGGTGCTCACACTGATAACCAGTTCAACTGTCCCCAGCCACATGCTGAGAACTACACTTCCCCTGCTGGTCACTAATGGTGCCCTGCTGGAGAGGGAGCAAATAGCCTAGATTCAACCATGAGAGGGAGAGTTTTTTTTTTTAGGGAAACAGAAGCTCTGTTTGGCTGGTGAAAGTAGCCATAGCAGAAGTAAAAATAAGAGATCTTACATTTGTTTAACAGGTCTCCCACTCTAATCCTTGTTTTAGTTTTCTCTCCTGTCCCCTTCCCTCTCCTGTCCTTCCTTATGTTGCTCTCTCCTCTCAAATGTCCACTCCAGCATCGCCCTCTGTCTGTATTTATTGTTACTGCAAGACTGCATCTTTAAACTTTAACCTGACTGACCCTCAAGGAAGGTAGGTTTATAAAAGGTAAAGCAAAACAAATCCTCATTTTAGTGGATAAAATATGAGTTGGGGACACATTTTATTCATTAAGTAGACCATTGGATTGATTTTAAACAGCTAAAGCCCTGATGGCTGCATAGAAAGATGCCATTTCAAACTACTGTCGATTTTTTATGTTCAAGCCATCATCGTGTGTTAATATTGGCAAAAAGTCCATGCATGATGTCAAGCAACACAAGTCCCCCCCAAAAAGACAGCATTCTGATCTTGACGCGTTTGGAGTTATGAGAGATGATAAAAAAGGCCAGCTTACAGGGGGGCAAACAAAGTATTTGGCAGCCACAGATTGTGCAAGTTGGCCCACTTAAAAAGATGAGGTCTGTAATTTTCATCATAGGCACACAACTGAGAGAGACAGAATGGTTAAAAACAAAAACATCCAGAAAAATCACATTGTATGATTTTTAAATAATTCATTTGTGTAATGGTGTAGAAAATAAGTATTTGGTCAATAACAAAAGTTCACCTCAATACTTTGTAAAGTAACCTTGGTTGGCAATCACAGGACAAACCTTTCCTGTAGGTCTTCACCAGGTTTGTACACACTGTAGCTGGTATTTTGGCCCATTCTTCAATGTAGATTTTCTCTAGAGCTGTGATGTTTTGGGTCGGCCGCTGGGCAACACAGACTTTCAACTCCCTCCACAGATTCTCTATTGGATTGAGGTCTGGAGACTGGCTGGGCCACTCCAAAACATTGAAATGCTTTTTACGAAGCCACTCTTTTGTTGACCGGGTGGTGTGTTTGGGATCATTGTCATGCTGGAAGATCCAGCCACGTTTCATCTTCAGTGCTCTCACTGATTGAAGGAGGTTTTTCCCCGAAATCTCGTGATACATGGCCCCATTCATCCTTTTCTTAATGCAGATCATCCAGTCCCCTTTGCAGAAAAGCAGTCCCAAAGAATAATGTTTCCACCCCCATGCTTCACAGTGGGAATGATGTTCTTAGGATGCAACTCGGCATTAGTCCCCCTCCAAACACTGCGAGTAGCGGTTATATACCAGAGTTCCATTTTTGTCTCATCTGACCACATGACCATCCATCCATCCATTTTCTTCCGCTTATCCGGGGTCGGGTCGCGGGGGCAGCAGCCTAAGCAAAGAGACCCAGACTTCCCTCTCCCCAGCCACTTGTTCCAGCTCCTCGGGAGAAACCCCAAGGCGCTCCCAGGCCAGCCGAGAAACATAGTCCCTCCAGCGTGTCCTGGGCCTTCCCCTGGGCCTCCTCCCGGTGAGACGTGCCTGAAACACCTCACCAGGGAGGCGTCCAGGAGGCATCCTGACCAGATGCCCGAGCCACCTCAACTGACTCCTCTCGATGTGGAGAAGCAGCGGCTCTACTCTGAGCCCCCTCCGGATGACTGAGCTTCTCACCCTATCTCTAAGGGAGAGCCCAGACACTCTGCGGAGGAAACTCATTTCAGCCGCTTGTATCCGTGATCTCGTTCTTTCGGTCACCACCCAGAGTTCGTGACCATAGATGAGGGTAGGAACGTAGATCGACCGGTAAATCGAGAGCTTCGCCTTTTGGCTCAGCTCTCTCTTCACCACGACAGACCGGTAGAGCGCCCGCATAACTGTAGATGCCCCACCAATCCGTCTATCGATCTCCCGCTCCATTTTTCCCTCATTCGTGAACAAGACCCCCAGATACTTAAACTCCTCCACTTGGGGAAGGACCCCATCCCTGACCCGGAGGAGGCACCCCACCCTTTTCCGGCTCAAGACCATGGCCTCAGATTTGGAGGTGCTGATTCTCATCCCAGCCGCTTCACACTCGGCTGCGAACAGCTCCAGCGAAAGCTGTAGATCAAGCTCCGATGAAGCCAACAGGACCACATCATCTGCAAAAAGCAGAGACCCGATCCTGAGGCCACCAAAACGGATCCCCGCAACGCCTTGGCTGCGCCTAGAAATCCTGTCCATAAATGTTAGGAACAGGATCGGTGACAAAGGGCAACCTTGGCGGAGTCCAACTCTCACCGGAAACAAGCCCGACTTAATGCCGGCAATGCGAACCAAAATCTGGCACCGGTCGTACAGGGACCTAACAGCCCATATCAAGGGGCCCGGTACCCCATACTCCCGGAGCACCCCCCACAGGGCCCCCCGAGGGACACGGTCGAACGCCTTCTCCAAGTCCACAAAACACATGTAGACCGGTTGGGCGAACTCCCACGCACCCTCCAGGACCCTGCTGAGGGTGTAGAGCTGGTCCAGTGTTCCACGGCCAGGACGAAAACCGCATTGTTCCTCCTGGATCCGAGGTTCGACTATCCGTAGGACCCTCCTCTCCAGAACCCCTGAATAGACCTTACCAGGGAGGCTCAGAAGTGTGATCCCCCTGTAGTTGGAACACACCCTGTGGTCCCCCTTTTTAAACAGGGGGACCACCACCCCGGTCTGCCAATCCAAGGGAACTGCCCCCGATGTCCACGCAATATTGCAGAGCCGCGTTAACCAACACAGCCCCACAACATCCAGAGCCTTGAGGAACTCCGGTCGAATCTCATCCACCCCCGGAGCCTTGCCACCGAGGAGCTTTTTAACGACCTCGGTGACCTCGGCACCAGAGATTGGAGAGCCCGACCCCAAGTCCCCAAACCCTGCTTCCAGATTGGAAGGCGTGCCGGTGGGATTGAGGAGGTCTTCGAAGTATTCCATCCACCGACCCAAAACGTCCCGCGTCGAGGTCAGCAGCACACCATCCCCACTGTAAACAGTGTTGGTGGCAGACCGCTTTCCCCCCCTGAGACGCCGGATGGTGGACATGACATTCTCCTAATACTCCTATTGATCATCCAGATGGTCTCTGGCAAACTTTAGACGGGCCTGGACATTTGCTGGCTTCAGCACAGTGACCTTTCGAGCGCTGCAGTATTTTACTCCATGACGACATAGTGCGTTACTAATAGTAACTTTTGTTGCTGTGGTCCCAGCTCTCCTCAGGTCATTGACCAGTTCTCCCCGTGTTGTTCTGGGATGTTTCCTCCCAGTCCTCAAGATCATGTGAACCCCACGAGGTGAGATTTTGCATGGAGCCTTAGGTCAAGGGTGATGGTCAGTTATCTTGCATGTATTCTATTTTCTAACAATTGCTCCAACAGTTTATCTCTTCTCACTAAGCTGCTTGTCTAATGTAGATTGGCTCATCCCAATCTTGTGCAGGTGTACAACCTTATTCCTGGTGTCTTTGGACAGCTCTCTGGTTTTGGCCAGGTTGGAGTCTGACTGAACTCGTCATCTGTATAAAAGACACCTGTCCACACCTTCAAACAGGTGGCATTGATACAGGTAACCAGTTAGAGGATAGAAGAGCATGTTAAAGGAATAGTAACAGGTCTATGAGGCCCAGAATTCTTGCTCGGTTGTAAGTGCTAAATACTTATTATCTGCACCATTGAACAAATAGTCTTTAAAAATCATACAATATGATTTCCAGGATTTATTTAAAAAAAAATTTACGTTCTGTTTCACAGTCGAAGTGAACCTATGATGAAAATTACAAACACCTCGTCTTTTTTAAGTGGGACAACCTGCACAATCGGTGACTGCCAAATACTTTTTTGCCCCAATGTAAGCAGCAGATGTTAAAATATGCAGGTGAAAGTGCAGTAGTGCAAACACATGCGATTGTAGTCGGGGTGCATCCACTGGATTAACCATCATGTGCAGGATTGGTTATGTTTTAACTTTGGTAATGCAAACAAACAGAGACCACATTGCATTTTTAGCCAACAGAGTGATACAACAGAGAGGTTTTCCCTACGCTTATGATCACACACCATCTCCTTAATTATCTGAAGTCCATCCCCACTCTCAACAGTTACTACAGTGTAGTCATAAAACCATGAGGAAACTGAGCAAACCAAGGTAAAGCATTCTTGTTATCTAAAAAGCTAATCTGGCAAAGAGTCAGTGTTCTCCCTCTTAAACTAATGCAGAGCTCTGTTCCCCTCCGTCCACCCTGTAGATACCCTCAGCCGTGCTTTCTAATAAATCAATTCAGCCAATCACTGATGGATTTATTCTGTAGGAGAAAATAAGTGCATGTGCGTGTGTGTTTGCATGTAAGTCAATGTTGTCTGCTGCCTCTGATTTTTTTTTTTTTTTTTTGCCAGACGACTGACTAATGTGCTGTTCCTTCTTCAGGGCTCAAAAAGCAGCCAGGAGCACAGGACTCATGGAAGGTAAGCAGAATGGGGAGGAAATCATAAAACGAATGCTGAGGAAATAAAAAGGTGAAAGTGAGCAGGACAGAGAACAGCATGACGGATTGAAAATTCAAAGGATGAGAGCCAGGAACGGGCTCAAAAACAAGACAGAGGGAATAAATTTTAATTTGATCCTCCCTCTCCCCCTTCCCACTCAGCACAGTATGTGTGTGTTGACAGATTGGGTATTGCTTTGGTTCAAAGACTGGCTACAGAAAAAAAACTGTAATTATCTAGAAAGAGCACCTGGGTGCTGAGAATCTCATTATATTAAAACTACTCCAACATACACAACACAAAGGGAAAGACGACAGGAGTGATGTAGAGAGACAAACCCCTTAAATGTCTTCTTTCACATTAGAGTCAAAAACTTTTTTACTGTGATTTTATGACAGAGACCAACACAAAGTATAGCATGATTATCAAATGAAAGGAAAATTATATATGGTCATATTTTTTTATCAAAATCAGAAAAGTGTGCAATGCAATGGTATTCCGCACAGTTTACTCTGACACCCCTAAATAAAACCTAGTGCAACAAACCAACAATTTCCGTTCCAGGAGCATACCCAAACAGAAGTGAAGATTGCCCTCAAAATAACATCCATAAAACAGGTTGGTGGCAGCATCATGCTGTGGGGAGGCTTTTAGATAGATAGAGCTACAAACAGGACAATATCGGAAGAAAAACTGTAGGGGAAGGGTTAGAGTCAAAAGTTCTTTTTTCCCCCCCCTTAAGAACAGCCAGACTATAATCCAACCAACAATCTTTGAAAATGTATGTTCACACATGCTCTCCATTCTATCTGACAGATTAAAAATATTTTAAAGAAAAATGGACCACTTATACTCCTTTCTCTTAATGAATCTGTGCTACTTTGTGCTCCGTCACATACATCCCCCAATCTATTGAAGTTTGTGGTTGCAATGTGCAAAAAAATGTGGAAAATGTCAGAGTATGAATGCTTTATCTGACTGCTGCAGGAACAATATAATGTTCAGAGTGTCTTAGTGCGGATGAGCTTGCTTGAAAGTTTACAGAACTATTATGCAGAATTATTAATAAAAAAAAAGGTCCACCTTAGAGACATTTATTAAATCAGTATTTTATCTAGCATACACTTTCTGCTCCATAGCAGCAATGAACCACGAGGTGTAAAACAGGTGGAACTGAAGAACTGGGCTTCTTCGAGCTTTGTAGTAGCAAACACTGACCAGTAAGAGGCAGCGTTTCCTCTCATCTGACTGACCACCATGCCGGTCTTCACCCGAACTTCTACATTTCTTAACTCAGTTTCTTTTTGTCCAGAAAACACAGACTTCACCAGTAACTGCATTTCAGTTTCCTGTTATAGTGGTTAAAATAAGTCTGTTAAAATGCCAGTCTAAAATTTGGGTTTGACTGCTGACAGGAAACTAGGATCATTGATGGCTTATCCTAATCAACAAGTGTACCAGCATGACTTATCTGTAATTCTGATTAAATCCATGTAATCTAAAAGGTGAGCAGCCAGACCACATCAATCCATACCCCTCTTTAATGATTGTATGTTCAAACCCAAAAACAAAGTAAAGGGTACTGGCAGAAACAAAAGCCTAAATAATTAAAAAATAAGCAACTTTATGCACATTTTGGGTACCTATTTGACAAATGTGAGAACTTTGTAAGTTATCACTTGAAAACAGATTCAGCCAGCCGGAAGTTTTTTTGTGCTTTTGTCTGTTGGGAACCTACCTCACATTCATTTGTTTTAAAAAGAGAAGGAGCCATAATTAAATGGGAGTAACTGGCCAGCAGAAAAATATCCATGTAGCTTATAGCAAGTTGAAGTCAAAACTCAATTTCTCAGAAATGGAACATTAAGCCAGTAAGTATCGGGAAAGAACGCTGACACTCTCCACAAAGAAAGGGAGTACCCATGCAAAGTACTAGAAAGTTGAGTAAAAGGAAGAACCGCAGTAGAGCAAGGTAGACAATTAACAGGGATGCCAACAGGAAAGCCTCAGGTTTCCAATCAGTGATGATCTGGGGAGCCATTTATTCTGCTGGTGTTGGTCCACTGAGTTTTACAAAGTCAAGTTAACTCAATTGTGTAATTAATCTAGTATTTAAGAGTTTCACTTTATTTAAAAATCGCTAAACTTGTAAAAAACTTAATTGCAATCTATTTGCTTACTTAGGCTTGACTGAAATATTGCTTAGAAAATTTGCACGTTTAACAGTGCATGGATGGTAAATAGTTTTACGTTCTAGCTAATAGAACCATAGTTCTAATGATGTGTAAATAAGATAAAAAATTAGGAAGTTATATAAAGTATGATAATTAAAAGTCAATAGTAAAAGCTTATTGATCTAAAAATCATGATCATTTCGGTTTGTGTGAACAGTCCCTACCCCGCTTACGTATGACGTTAAACCCCCATGCAGGTGTGCCGCTGATAGTTTTATCCGTTCTGGATCAGGGAAGCAGAAAGGAAAACAAGTGAAAGTAAGAGGCAGCAGCAGCACAGAAAGACTTTCTGTGTTAGGAGATGTTTAGATGGTAGATTTACTGTAACTGGCCCAGTTTGTGCTGCCTGTCACACTGTTTATATTCCAAAAAGTTCTTCAGTCATGGAGATGCAATTCCATGAAAACATCAGCACTGAGAAGAAGCATTTCTCCCCTCCTTGGAGTCAGGGGCGCAGCCGTTTTTATAGTGGCCTGCCTTGTGGCTCGGTCTGTGACTGTCCCCCTCACACCAGCCACTGGATTTATAAGACGGTTTCAGGGGCTATAAAGTGTCCAATAAACTGCTTTTACTATTAGCCCAGGAAACTGGTAGGATATAGCTGCTAACCGCTGCCGCCACTGGACCAGCATGTGCACGCACACACTGGCAAACACATGCTTGGTGGTCAAACAGTCAGAATCTAAGCACGCAGATACATGCAGAAATACACAGAGTTGGACCACAGTGATGACCACAGTGTACTGTCAGCACACACGGATACTCAGAGAAGGCCGACGCTTTCGAGTTCAGTCATCAGATTATTATATATTGCAGCAGAGATATTTTAATGATTCTAAAAGGAAAAAAGCACAAACAATTACCATCTGCAAAAACACCCAATGTTTATATAAGTGATACAGCTTTATGTTTCTGCTCCATGTTACATTGTAGCCAATTTTTCTTTGAATGGAAAATATGCTATGATACTGAGACTTGTTTATTCAGAGTTGGACCATCTATGGTCAAATGTAGCTGCTGTTGGAGTTTGATTCTCATTGATGTTAAGAAGATTGATTTTACAGAGGAAAAGCAAAAAAAAAGAAAAAAAAAAAAAAGGAAAAAATCTAAATGTTTTCATTGATAAAAACCTAGTGAACCTGACTAAAAAAGTGCAAGTTTATCCCAGGTTTATAAGTTTTTGCTGAAACGGTTCCTCTGACTTAAGGTGAACTGCTTGTTTCCTGGTTTCAAACCCAACAAAAATGTGAGAAAGCAGCAAACCTTTCTAGAGTAATGCTGCATAGTGTCTTACAAAAGTGTACACTCTCCATCTCACATTTTGTTACATTCAAACTAAAAATAAGTCTGTGTCAAAACTTTGCTGTCTAATTCGACATTCCCAGTCTAATTTTCTCCAGTCTCCTTGCTTTTTCATGCGACTATGGTACTTCACATTTTTATTTATTTATTTATTTTTCAAAATCTATCCATCGAAAGCAACAAAGAGCACACGTCTTGTGATTGGTCGGCCCAACATCATTTCACCAGAATGGTGCTCTACAGTCGATGTAGTTAATAGTCAATGCAGCTTTTGGGCACTCGATGCTTTATATTGCCAGGCTAGTTTATCTAACGTGGTCTTTTGGCAATTTTGGACACCAGGAGGTCTAGAGAAAAGGACCGCTGTGTTTGTTTGTTTACATGCATTTTTAGAGTATTCAATGAGCTGCACTCCTACTAAAAAGCTTTCCAGCTCAATCAAAACCGTTGGCCTTTGCTACTTGAGTGGAAATGTGTTTACAAGTTGAAGTAAAACTGTCAGTCATCGACCAGAGACATCACTCCAGTGGTAGGCACTAAGCAGACACACCAGAAAAGGTCTGCACCTCCTGCCGTCCTGGCGGAGAATTGCTTTGTAACACTGACACACCAAGGGAGAAATACAAAAGGAAAACGTCTTTCAATACGCGTGTGTGGGTGCAAACTTGCTGACGAGAAGTATAAACTAGGCTTTAGGCCCAGTCTCTATGGAGATGAAACCAGGTGTAGCAGCAAAGATAGCCAGCGTTAAAGGACACCGTAAATGATCATGTTTTAAAATGGGTCCCAGAGTGGCGAAATCTAACAATGCCCGCTTCATCGTCTCCGTGATTATGAGCTCTCTGGCATTTATTCTGAGTGGATGACGTTGCGGCCCCATTCCTATAAGTAACGTGCATGCGCAACTCTGTGATAAAGTAAAACTGTCAGAGGGTGCGGTGTGATGCATGGACCTAAACGCAGACGCCGTGGAAAGGTGCAAGGATATTTATTGGGTGCTGGTTGAGGAGGTGATGATGATGATGGCAGGAACGGAGAGACAGGACATCGGACGATCAGGATGGGTAACAGCAGGACAACACACCATGGAGACAACTACACAATGATCCAGCGCTGAGTGAGGGGAAGTGACGGGTTATAAAGGTAGAAGGTAAGGAGGATCAGGTGTGGTTGATGGGAGACACAGGTGAGGACGATGATTAGGAGAGGTAGTGAATAGGGCAGCATGACACGAACATGGTGCTGTACGGTGTTGCAGTCCTAATAAAGCAAATACTGACCTTATTATGGATCCTAGAATATGATTTACTGTACCTCCTCTATCACAAGCAGCAAAAAATGGATCCGGAGAACCACAGACACCATATGCTTTAGAATTAAGCTCTCATTTGAAGCTAGATTTACAGCGTTTGCCACCAGGTTGACTGTGCATGCTCGGTTTGCTTTTCTGTGTTTCTCTAGCATAGTCACAGCACCACCAGTGGGCCCAGCATATTAAGGCGATTTGTGTGAATCCATGTGGACAGAGGTTGGAATTATTATGGTGCAATTTTTACAGATGTTTTTTGAAACTATACCTGTTTTGTCTTGTTGTAGAGTAGGCCTTAGTGAAATGTAATTCTTCGTAAGTCTTCCAGGATTGTCCTGCATTTATTTCAAGTCCGCTAACCCCTCACCCCAACCAGTTTCTCTTTCCTTGCTGAAGAAATCCGTGATGCATTTTGTATATGGGTCAACATTTTTTACATTTTGTTCTAGATGTTATATGGGACGTTGGTGTAAAAAGGGGGGGGGCTGAATACATTTGCAATTCACATTTTTCAGGTTTATATTTTTTTGACATTTTTGGGAAACATCCGAGTTCAACTTTCACTTCTATGCAGTGCTTCGTTAGTCTATCATAAAATGTGACCAAATGTAAAACGGTTTGAATACTTTTGCTAGGCATATTAATGTTTACAGCCTCACTTTCTTTACAGAGGCATTTTTCAGAAAGGAAATAAGTCAATATAAAAATGATACAAAATCTACGAAAGCTTATAATAGGAAAACTCAGCAACAAGGACAAATGAGAAGCAGAAAGACAGACGTGGAGGAGCACAACTGAAGATTTAAATCCCTGCAGAAGAGGAGAAGGATGTGGGTTGGATGTCCCTGGTTTATTATGGTTTTACTAAGGATTTATGGACCATACCTGTATCTATCATCCTGCAGTAGCTCAGATTATTTACTTATTATTTAAGGCCTTTACCTAATCTACACTGCATTTTGCATCAGTCTTCACCTTGTCATCAATACCAACTCTGATAAATAAAACGGGCATGAATGAAATTTTTGCATTTCAGACACCATAAAGTGTGCCGGATCTCTCTCTCTCTGCCAAGTAATCCTTATCCACAGTGGATAAGCACTCAGCCTGCACAGGGAGAAATTCCCAAAATGCAACTCAGCCAATCAGATTAAAGTGTTTTAAATACCTGCTCTTCATCTGAAGAGGCCATCCTCTTCACACAGACCACCATCTGGGAGTCCAACATGGTCATTAGAACTCAGAAGAGCCAACAGACACACACACGCCTGACACATCTCCTGTTTTCTGAGGGGTTTTTATGGAAAACAAAACAAAAAACCCTATAAAAATGCTAACACCAATGTACATCTGAATAACCTTGAGAAAAGCCATCCTCTCAAATGTCTGGAGAGGAGACAAATGGACTCGCTGACATTCCTTAATTACAGAGTCCTGTGGGGATGAGACACACAGGTAGCTTCACTTGAGACAATGATGTCAAGGTTGAAAGTCAGACTGAAGGACAGGCTTTATGGCCTTCTGCTGAGTGGCCGTGAGACAAATGAATTTATCTTTAACTATGTAAAAGAAAGACTAAATCCCCAAACGGCATAAATAAAAATGTACCATGAAAAGGAAGGAGAAGGAGCAGACGTTGGCTTAGATATGGGCTGAGGAAAGATTATCTCTCTCTAATGGCTAACTTGTTGACAGCAACACTTTTCACCACCCCTATCTACACATCTAATGTTACCGTGGGCCCCAGCACACAACACACCCACAGACGTGCACTTCCTCTCCTCTTTGCTGGGTTTATCAGCCATGTTGTCAGCTGGCTCAGGGATTTATGAAGATATCAGACTCTGAAACCATGAAAACAACGAGGCGAACTGGAGACGTCACCACCGGAGATGCTGAGAGGAAGACCCCGGCTTCCTCTCAGCATCTTTGCAGCCGATGCACGCTGAAAACAAATCGGGACGATCTGGTTTTACAAGCTTCAGCGGATGGATAAAGTAACTTTTTGTGCTGCATCTCACATGATTCGGTCTCAGTGATTTTCAACATATTAAGATTGTTGAATGAATTCCAGTCAAAATGTATTTGCTACTCATCTGCAGACACAAAGAACCATTTTACCATTCAAAAGAAAATTGTTTCTGCTACAACATGTGACAAACAATGGTAAAGAAAATATACTAACAATTTAAGAAAGATATTTGAGAGAAAACATTTAAGCACTCAAGACTTTTAAATTATTTCTTTTACAACTAGCTTCTTATGTTTAAAGGGTTCATGTAGCTTTAAGCGAGAAGCAATTGGGACAAAAATTAGCATACAACATCAGAATTAAGCTGAGGCAGTCAGAATAGCTAGAGAACAGGAATGACTGTTACAAATGGAAATACCTGTCCACAAACAATTACCTGTAGCCAGTAAGGTGATTTGGCTCATCACTCCCAAGTGATGAGACGCATGTATGGACTTTGAGCTGAACAAGGTAACAAAAAGTTATGTCAGTTACACATCAAACTAGATTTTTGTGACTTATCTGCATGTTTGTATCTACATAGGGGACAGTACTTCTTTCACTGTCAAGTTGGACCTTTATTTGTGCAAATTCCCCACTTGAAAGGAATAGACATGTCTACGCAGCTCTCAACTGGATTTCACTCAAAAACCAAACGATTATCTTCTTTTATCTTCCATTTATTTATCAATTCTTTAGTCTCTTCCTCATTGGCTGCCTTCCTGCTTCTTTGTATACGTTTCCAGCACCACACAGGCTTGCCACATTAACAGAAAACCATTTGAAAGTGACAAAGGTTTGTTACTTTTAGTTTACCTGGTCTACTACTGCTGATCCGCCAGTCTGTACTCTTTATGGTCCATGTAATAAGC
Organism: Valencia hispanica; assembly: GCA_963556495.2. Taxonomy (NCBI): domain Eukaryota; kingdom Metazoa; phylum Chordata; class Actinopteri; order Cyprinodontiformes; family Valenciidae; genus Valencia; species Valencia hispanica. The sequence goes on along the minus strand of OY747722.1, from coordinate 17,628,641 downwards.
TCCACAATGTTCCATCATGTTTCCTTTGGATTTGTTTACATTTTTTAGCAGGCCTCTGGCTTTTTCTTTCTCTTCTTTTAAATTTTATACTTTTTATTTTGCTTTTACCTTAGTTTTAACATGACACGTTTAAAGATATCTGTAGATCTAAAACTGTATTGACGTTTGCTTTAGAAAGAGATTTCATGTCAATAACTGATGATTCTTTTTAAATGGTTTGTTAATGGTTCTAATGGATTACCTAAAAATAAGTAGATCTCTGCAGAAAGGGTTTTGTCCGTTTTGTGTGAGGAGGAAGGAGGAAGTTGCCCACCGTAGCATTCATGCAGAAACAGTCCTTGTGTGTTACTACATTGTCAGATTGCACTATAAATGCCCTCTTCATGGCACAGAGATGTAGACGGTCTAATAAGGACTTCAACAACATAGCAAGACACTCAGACAATTCAAAGCAAATCCAACTGGTTTTTAGGCATTTTTGAAACTCGCTTCACTAGTCTGTTCTTGTTTCTTAGATACAAGGGATAATCAAGGAGGATTCTATGTTTAGCATAAATTCTTCTTTATGAAGCGAATTTTCAATCTGCTCATTACATTTCTTTAACCGCTTGATACAATAATTTACACTTTCTGGTCATTTTCCAGCCCTTTGTTGTGTTTTTGTGGCAGACCAAGACAAATTGAGCTAAATTTCTCTAATGATTACAGTTATTTTGCATCTTTGACCCTTCACTTCTCTAACATTCATTCTATGAGTATTTATTTATTTAAGTCTAAATTTATAGAAGCATTTCTTCACAGCCTTCATGCTTTTAAATATGATAATTTAGCATTTTGTACCTTAATTTTATGTTTCATGCCTTTTTGCTTAATTTAGTCACTTCATATCTTTTCTTTCCCCTGTAGCCATGATGCTCAGCTGTTCTCTTAACACAGGTTAGTAAAATTGCACAAATGGGTAAAAGATGTCTTGGCTATGTTTTGCATACAAAAATGATGAGAAAAATTGTGATTATTCTGTATTACCAATATTACCAAGCCCTAGTTTAGTGGCTTTAGATCAACTTTTTATAGAAAAATTCTACTATATCTTTAGGTACTGTTTTAGTAACAAATCTTAGAAGCAGTAAAATATTGATACTTCACTCTAGTTTTCAATCATGTTCAGGGTCTCTGCTCATTTGCAGCTGCAAAAGTACTATACATTTATAGATTACAAATGCATTGCAGTAAATCAAAGCGTTATATCATTTGTTATGTGAAAGCTTTTTACACAAAGTGAGTCACTGCAGACACTTGTGTGTTTTATGATAGCTGTCAGAACAATGAACCTGGTCCAGAGTTCCCTCAGAGCTGCAGTTAGTCAAACTTGGATTTCAAACAAGTCTCTGCACGGCCCAGATGAAGGCAGAGCAATTTCTCTATACTGAGAGAAACATTTGTGCAAGATTTCGACCAAAATAGTCCTGGTCTGCACCGCAGAGTGGGAGAGCTGCCTTCATTTAGGTCGATGGGGTTGGCAGACACACACACACAGATAGGCTGCCTTTCACCACTGTCAAGGGTAGCCAAAGTCATATGGAATGAGACCGTGACAATGAAAACATTAGGGTTGGACATACATTTATCTATAAATTCAAATAAAATAAAGTCAAAACCCTTTTTCACCTTGACTGCATGCTGAATAACTCATGAAGTCAGTTTTCAAGTTCAAACCCATCATTTACATTGAAAATCGCTACAGTTTAACTTGCTAAACTCCAAGGAAGTGGTGCCACCAAATGGGGCCCAGAGGGGCCGTGGTAGCTGGCATTCCTACATATAATATATTTTGTTAAGAGAAGACGACTCAATAGACTGCACTATTAACTAAATCATGCTATATGCTTAAAGATTACCTCTATCAGGGTTTCTTTTAATCTTAAAAAGGGATTAATAATTTTAAAAATTGGTTTTAAGACGTACATTTCCCACGCCCCCCAGGTGTACAAGATAAAAGTCTGTAAATTAACAACAATTTATTTTAACTCAGCCTGTGCATCATTTGTTACTTTAGCATCACTACCTTATTTGCAGCTCCTAATATATATATATATATATATATATATATATATATACTACCACAATCTGCAAAAGCATGGTCTGGGTTACTGTCGGCTACATTTTAATGACAAAAATATGTTTCGTAACTGCAGAAACAGTTAAGTGTGTCTAAGAACAGTAGAAAACTAGTACAGAGAGAGGAAAAAAAGAAACTCTTTGGGATCATGCTCTAACCTAACCAAACCTAGCAGATTACACTGACTTCAGCTACAACAGACATGAGCTGACTAAGCTGCAGCTAAATACATTCTGTTACTTTTCAGACCATCATACAGGAAAGCATAGCTGAAATCTGTTGGTATTTTGTCATCAATATACGAGTAATGATTCCGTCAGCTCAAATGATTAAAAGAAATCTTTAAGACAAATAATATCAACAATTACAAATTCAGTGAGTATTTCAGACATTTGTTTTCTGACAAACGACATTTAAATATATGAACGAGAGCAGCTGTTTGGGGAATTTAGGTCAGCAAAGAACAGAAAACAACTAAACAGATAAAAATAAGCTGGAAAAGACCAGGTTGCAAATACTGCACACCAACAGAGTCGGGTTACTAATTGGTGAATGATATCACCTACATTAAATTTATTATTTATGTTAAACTAAATATAATAAAAAGGAAATACTTTTTTTCCAGTTGTAGTTGTGAGCTTAGTTCAACATGTTTAGGTGGTGAATTATGGACATGAAACAATTCATTTTAACCCTGTATCCAGATGCTTGTACTGCCCCATAAAAAATAAATAAATTAAAAAAAGAAGGTTGATGCCCTGGGCCGTAAGCCACAACAAAAACCACCACTGACCATTGGGACTCCTAGGACAAAAGCTTTACTAGTTACACCTGTGCTTTTTGGGAGGTTTTTTTGTCCTTCAGAATACCCATCATCCCAGATACAGATAGAGCAAACTTCAGAAAAAGTTGGAAAATGTGAAGCAAAAAAAAAAAAAAAAAGGGGAAAAAAAAGTCAAAGCTCTAAACGTTTCACCTCAAACATTACTAAAACAGTTCCTACCTCAGACAGTTCATACCTTCTGTTCTTCTCTGGAGTAGAATTGCTGCTCAGCTCTGCAGAAAAAAAGTTTCTCCTTCCACCATCCGAGATGTTGAAGTTTGTCTGTCCAGTTGAAAACTTCCCACACAGCGCTTTTTTTCCAGGCTGATCCTACTTTTAAAAAAAAAATTATTACAAGACGCGCACAGATTCCTTCAAGTGTCACTTTCTGGACCCCTTCCTTCCTTTCACCCTTCGATGTCTAAAGTACTCCTCTTGGTCACAAAAGCGGCCGTTTTTATGAGGCGGTGCAGGGAGGCGGTGGGGGTGTCAAAGCGGACCTGGGTCCGGGTCAGTCCCAAGTTGTCCCGTAGGAATAAAGTCCAGTTCTATGCTCCGTGCTTTCAGCAACAGGTGGCAGAAATAAAGTGAGATTTCTCCACAAGTTCGCAAAGCCCTTCCAGAGAATTGCGCACTGAGGGAGGAGGAGACCGGGTTCCCGAAAGTTTTTTACGCGCAGGAAAACAGAGCGAGAAGTTGGAGCGGCAGACACAAGAGGGAGTGGAGAGAAAACAACAGAGCTCTAGACGAGGGGTTTCCTCTACAACTGTCCTCTGCTCTCATCTGTCCACCGCTACACAGAGACAGGAGGAAAGGTGGTCGATGAGGATGATGAGGAGGAGGAGGAGGAGACAAGAGCTGATCAGATTTCTCCTCATTTCTGTCACAGAGAAGTTATACAGTTGAGCTGCTGATGATCAGCTTAACGAGACTCACCTGTGAGGTGCTGCACAGCTGCAGCAGGATTACAGTTAATCAAGCCTCTCTTACAGTACAGACTGGACGTGTGTTGTAGCGAATTACATTTAATTGAATATCTTTTTGAAGAAAAAAAAAGTACCTCAAAGAGTAGTTTTACCGCACAATACATTTTCACTTCTACTTGAGTAATATTTTTGAAGCAGCACTTCTGTTAAGTACAATTTCTGGCTACTCTGCCCTCTGCATTGAGATAAGAACAGCCACATTTTAACACGAGTAACGCAGCTGGTAACGTTTTACACGTTACCTGCTGCAGCCGGTATTGCTTGCAAAAGTTTTATGTGGGGAAAATGGGAAGCTTGCAAATGTAGGGTTCTTGTAATTTTGAATTTGGTAAATATGTTACTTATTTTCACAAATTATTTGATTATGTTTTTACATCATATTTCTGTCTGATTAAATCACTTAAGAAAATAAAACTCAGACTATAGGGTCACACTATCAATGATTACTTGAGATTTTTCACTGATACAGGTGAAGTGGCTCTCCACCCTGGGTGGGTGCATGTCCAGTCAATGGGGTTGGCGCCCCTCAGTGTTTACAATAAAATATGGACGCATCCTGCACGTTGATGTGTGAGTCACAGCTTACAGACTGATGCTAAAATAGGACAACTGTGGACCACCAAAGCACATAAATATTAACAAATCACACATAAATAAATTTCAGTTCCTTTTGTATTTGAACATTTTCCTCTTTAATGTGTCATAATCCTTAGAATAAAAATAAAATGTGAATCAGCAGGTCAGACCTCAAAGAAAACTGCAAATAACTGTGTCTGCTATATAAAGGCTAATCGGTGCATCTCTAGTTGTTGGTATTTTGTGTTTATATTACACACTTTATTATTTATCTCAGAAGCATCTTCTTGTTTATAATAGTTGTCAATCTGACTTGTACATAATTTCCTTGAAATATAAAGATTTATTCAGAATCAGTGAAAATCTGAATCCTCCGATTAGACCTTGAAGAAATCCAGTGAAAGTTTAATCTGTGCATCTGTAGTTACTGCAGAACTAACCCAAACCAGATAGACAGACACATACTGACTTATACTGTTAGTATATTATCACATTGTTTTATTTTTTACTCTATGTGGGTCACATATTGTACCGGTAAGTCAATATTTTTACAGTATCAAGAGATATGGTTTATATCCCAGAAACAGACACAAAATGTATAGAAGTAGTGACATATAGCCTAATATATTTAAAAAATGATAAAAAGATGAAATCAACACAAAATAAATATACACAACGAAAACACAGGCAAAGACATATACAATAATAAAGATATAAAAACACACCAGAAGCAAGACCTAAGGTGCCAACTGAGTAAAATACAGCTCTGTCCACGTTTGTTAATACTGGTAAAGATGAGTAAAAAGCCTTAAAATACAGGCAACATTTATTGCAGTAGATTAATCTCACATTGAACAATTTAGATAAATCTAGCTTTAATTACACTACACTTAGTCAGTGAAGAAAAAAAGTCAATCAATAATCAATTTAACTGAAGCATTTTTCTTTTTTACATTAAGATATCACTAATCAGTTTCTAGGAACTTCTAATTAATAACCGATGACTTTCTGTTCCCCAGGGCTAAAAATAATGGTCAGTCTTTCCCTACCATCACAAATGTAAACATGTGGTGTTTGCTGAAATCTACAGGGACTTTGGCTGGAACAGTGTGCTTTGGTCAGATGAGGCCAAAATTGAGCTTGTAGGCAACAAACATGATATGTAGAAGAACTGTTAAGTATGGTGCTACTTCTTTTTCAAGATCCCTGGGAACCTTGTCAGAGTGCGTAGCGTAAATGAACCGTTATTGGGCTTACTATAAGCAAACAACCTTCTTACATGGCTATGATTTTAGTCTTCAGACCTAAATCCAGCTGAAAACCTGCAGAATGACGTGAGGAGAAGAGAGCACAAGTAAGAACTCAGGGCTCTGGAGGATCTAGAGAGATTTTTCAATGATGTCTCTCTCTGTTTGCTCCAACCTCCTGAATTCTTATTTAAGACTAAGTGCTGTCTTATTGGCAGAAAACTCCAAATAAAGACTGGATTTTTCCTAAAATCCCCAGTTTGAGATTATTCTCCTGCAATTAAATATGAATTTACTTTAAAGCTTTTTGGCTCATCTTTTCCAGGGATACCAAAAACAAAAAAGCTCTGGCACTGAATATGCAAAATGACTTGTGCATATAGTTTGATGGTAAAACACAAAATGTAAGAAAAAGACAAAACATAACGTTAATATTTTGAATATTTGACTTAAATATGCAGAAATGTATACATTTAATCCAAAAAACAAACAAATTATGGAGACTTGACACCTAGAAAAAACTTCAGTAATAAACTACTAGTTATTCTTGGCATGGTGAATGGTTGTTTTGTTTTTGTTGGACTTTCACAAGGCTGTTGCTTCCGAACCTGTCTCTGTCTGCAGGGGTAGAAACTGCCAGATGAGCCAGATTTGAACTCAATCTAAATTTCCGACAGCTTGAAAACCTGCCAGCTGAGGGTTTAAAGGTGAGTCTCTCTCCCCACGTCAGTGAGTCCGAATCTGTCTGCCCCTGTCACTTTGTGGTTTAAAAACAAAAAAAAACTTGACAGAAAGGGAAAATGTCATCAGTGTCGGAGGATGTTTGGCCTGTCGGCGGCTAACAGCTCATTTTAACAGACTGACTCCACTGATGTTGTTTTTATTTCCTCTTAAAGAGCTTCCCCTCCATTTCTCTTTGATTCACTCATCAAACCAAGACTACAGTAATTGATTTACTTTAGAAAACGTTGATTAGCGAACCAAACCACAACCGTAATCAATCATCCTTTAGCATAAAAATCATTCAATCCAGCTTGAATGTGTGACGTGTTTGTTTTGCTTTCCCTCCATCACATACTTCCTCTTTCTTTTCAGTCATGTGTAATGTGATGATTGAAACCACGTCTTTAAGCCAGTGAAGGCATCCATTAAATATGGGAAGACACGATCGAAATGAGGACATACTTACTGACCCTAAGATGCTTTCTCAAATATTTCTGCAACATGAAACACAAATATCTGTTGTGATCTTGTCCATGTAAAGACAAGTATGAGTTTTTGTGTGCAAATAAAAAATATAATATTGTTAGTCTTTTATTTTTTTACTGGATCTGGATAATTAAAAGCCAATTTTTAGCTACTGCAAAGTTTCAAATGTGCAGTAACACAGAGCAGCGGGAAACCCCTCCCATCTGGTGCTCCCAGCAGGATAAAACAAACAACTTCTGCTTGGCAATAATTCTGTGCATCACATCCCACACACTGTACAGCAGTTTCAGCTGATTTCAATGTAAAACACAGCAGCAGGCAAAATCTCCTCTCCAAAGAGACAGATCTTGACTGGGTTAAAGCTGCTGAATATTGGAAGAAACATTCTCCTGAGCAGCAATGTTGAAAGATACCCTCAGGCATCCTTCTTACTTTACACACAATGAATGGTTCGGATGCATAGTCAAAAAAAATGTCTTTGGGTAGAGAAATAATATACATCAGACATTCTGTCTTTAAAATGATCTATTTCAGTCCAAACTCTAAATCATGATGCTTGACATGTTACATTTTAATTTACTGTTCTTATTTGTATTAGCTTTAAATTAGAAATGCTTTCTTCCTTAGATCTATTTCAGGTGTTCCATTTGAGAAAATTAAGAGACAGATCAAGGTTGCACACATGAAAAATCTGTTAAATTTTAATCATATTGTCCCTGCCGTGTAAAGTTCAGTTTCAATGGGATGCAAGAGGAAGAGCTGGAGGCCTCACAAAACGTGCTGCTCCTCCCACACTTGTTGCTCCATACTGCTGGTCAGCTGGCTGGATAAAGACTCCAACAGTTTCCACTCGCTTAAGACTTCAGATAAAAGTGTTACAGAATTTTAAGACCACAGGCATTTCAATGTGGCAGGAGGTGCTCTGTACAGATGGTTTAATTATAAGTATTATATTTTAAATTTATCCTAATCCCCGTTCCAGTGTTTCCTCTGTGGGAGCCCTCTGCCCTGGGAGTGGTGGTCAGCTGTAACTGCCTGGTTGCTCTCCAGGTGGAGCCTGGCTGGAGGTGGGGGTCTTGGCCTTGCCTCCACAGGGCGGCCTGTGTCAGCACCTCGGTTGCTGCTGTTGATCTACTGCTGCTGGTGCAGATGGCTTCTCTGATGGCGTTTCTTTGCATGGTTCATCTGCACTCGGCCCAATGTCCTTTTTTACTATTGCTTTTAACTGTGTGCGTGTGTGCATAGGAGTTGGGTTGGGGAAGGGGGGGTATAACTGTGACCATGCGTTTAAATCTGTGGGGGAGGGATGGGAATGTAGTTTTATGTGGGGTCATTTTAATCTGTAAAGCACTTTGTGATGCATTTCTTGAATAAAAAGCGCTTTATAAATGGAACAGCTGGTTCCATCAGGGGGCTAAGCCAAAAGCCCCTATCAGCTCAACACTGGTGCTCCAGGGTGCCTGGTCCATGGTCGGCCCTGGCCGCGGTCGGGGGCGGAGCAGCTGCCACCGCTCTCCTTCACCCTGGGGCACGACTTTCCTCCTCTGACTGTCCCTCCGGCTGTCCTGAAGCCCCGCAGTTCGGCCGCTAATCCCTTCCCGGCAGCCGGACTCCCGCAGCCCTCCACGTCGCGCCAAACCCAGGACCACAGCCAGGACTCGCCGAGGACTGCTCCACCACACCCCGAACCCACGGAACAAGCCCTCGGCGCCGACTACACATCGCTGCAGTCATGGGGAAGCTAATCTGCCCAACATCCAGCAGGTCCTGGATGGTGAAAAATCTTCTGCCCAGCATCAACTTGCAGACCAGCCGCCCACCACACCCATCATCGGAGACTCTATTATCAGGAATGTAAGGATGAGAGGAGCCCTCACTCTGTGTTTTCCTGGAGCCACGGTAAAGAACATTGCTGAACAGATCCTAGACCATATCCAACTTCACACATCTGTGAGTAGTTATAATTTACGCTCGAACCAATGACATTCGTAAACAGCAGTCTGAGCTCCTGAAGCTGGATTTTATTCGTTTGTTTAATCTTTTAAAATACACACGTGTCTATTGTTATTTCTGGCCCAACTCCCACCATCGGGAGAGGAATTGGTCGTTTTAGCAGGCTTTTATCTCTGAACACTTGGCTTTCCTCTGCCACCGTGATGCACAATATTGGTTTTATAGACAATTGTAACTTTTTCTGGGACAGGAGTCAATTGTTTGGGCCGGATGGACTACAACTTAACAGACAAGGTACCCGCATGCTGGCAATGAGCCTGGCATGCCCACACCCCCCCTATCAACCATACCGGTCCCAGCTGCCCTTGCCCTCTCTGCCCCTTCTGCCACATCCTGATGTGCAGCTGGTCCCTGCACCATGAGTTCACTTCTGATTTTAACAGTAATTTACATATCGGACTTGGACCTTTCTCTAAATCACTCATACCCGTTATCAGCAGAGAGCGGAAAAATAATAAAAAACCTGGCAAATGCAAACAGTTACCAAAAGTGCTACCTCCAGTAAATCATATAGTCACTCCATTTCCAACCACTATTAATATGGCACTTTTAAATGTTCACTCTCTGCTCAATAAAACATTTATAATAAATGACCTAATTTTAGACCATAATATTCATTGTTTATTTTTAACAGAAACATGGCTGAGTGCAAATGCCCCTGCTGCTCTTACGGAGGCCAACCCACCAAATTTTAACTTCACGTGTTCAACGAGGAGTAGTAAAAGGGGAGGCAGAACTGCTTTTATTAGTTCATCAACGCTTTCTGCCGAACATGTTTTATTTGATAACTTTAGCAATTTTGAATATACTGCAGCAGTTTTTAGCACTCCTCAGATTTTATGCTTCACAGTTTATAGGCCTCCTAAAAAGAGTGCACTTTTTATTCAAGAAGTTTTTATCAATTTTGCACAACTCTTATGAAAGAATAATTTTAGCTGGTGATTTTAATCTACATATAGATAACATCTTATATCCTTTGTCAACAGAATTTTTAACAATTTTGAATTATATGGATTTTAGTCAACATGTCATGCAGCCGACTCACAACAGAGGACACACCCTGGACTTGGTCATCACGTATGGCCTGTCCATCAGTGTGTCCTCTGTTGTTGACTTGGCTGTCTCTGACCACCACTGTGTGTTTTTTAATATCACCAGTTTTATCCAGCAGGAGACCTCTGTGAGAACTGTCAGGAAATGTCATCTAACCCCTGAAGTGGCTGCAGGTTTTCTAGAATTTCTACAAAAGATTCACCCTATTGTTCCTGCCCCCTGTGATTTTATTGTCTATAATTTTAACAGTTGGCCTCAAACCGCTCTTGATCTGCTGGCTCCACTTAAAGTTGGAAACACATACTCAAAACTTACAACACCATGGAAAAACGAAGAACTTAAAATATTAAAAAGGAGCTGCAGGAAGGCAGAGAGAAAATGGAGGGGAAAAAAATCACAATACATCATCAAATGTACATCGAACGTCTCAAAGCATATAATAACAATTAAGAAATCCCAGAAATACATACTTTTCCAGAATCATCTCACAACATAAAAATGTTAGGATCCTGTGTTCTGCTGGTGTTTCTGCTGTGTGTGTTTGCTCTCCTACCTTCTCTGCAGGGGCGTGGCTGATTGGCGACAGGTGCAGCTCGTTCAGACTCATCTCTCCAGCTTTAAAAGAGGAAGGAAGGCTGCAAGCTGACGCCAGATTGTTCTCGCTTCCAGCATGGTAAAGTCGGCCAACCTTTGCTCTAAGAAGTTTATCTTCAAGATCCTTGCGCGCTTATTCTTTCTGGTTTCCTCACAGATCCTGATCCAGACTCCTTTGTCCTCCGAAGTTGGTTTCCTTCTCTGATCTCCGTTCCATCTGCGACACTTCCTGGAAACAACTTACCTTCACTCTGGATTCCCTCCTGGTCAGCTTCTGCCTCGTTACCTCTGCTGGTCTGCCTTTTCTCCATCCGCCTGTCCATCTGCCCCCTCCACCTGCAAACACACACAGCCTTGCACATCAGCCTCCACCTCCCTCCGCTACTGGATCCTACTTGCCTTCCCCAAAGACCAGACGCCTCAGTCATCTTGTGAGTAACCTTTTACATTCTGCCTCACTCAATCACCTGTCTACATCATCTAATCTCCACTCTCTGCTGCAGTTCCTCCGCCTGCCATTATGGACCCATTTCCTGGCGTTCCTCAGACTTTCACATTTACTATTTGTTAAATAAATATTATCACATCCAAACTGCGTTCTGGTGTTCTGATTTTGCTGCTGCCTTTTGAGTCATAAAACCCTGCAAACATGACAAAAAACAATCCCAAAATTCTGTTTTCCACTATCGACAATATTTGTAACCATACTGCTAATGCATATCATAAAACACCCTCAAACACTCTTTGTGAGTAGTTTGCAGACCACTCCAAGGGAAGGTAGACACCATCAGATGTAATATTTTATCTTCTCAGTATAACATGATTTTAGACAAATCTGTGTGTGTCTTTACCAAAGGAAACGCTGGACAGTTTTGTCCTGGTAGACGCTGGGACTCTTGATAAAGTTTTCTCCTCAGTGAGGCCCACCACATGTGTTTTGGACCCGTTTCCAACCTTGTTTTTTTTTTTAAGCCATTTTATGAATCTTTCAGTGACGAGATTTTAACCATGATTAATTGCTCCCTTCAGACGGGGGCCTTTCCTGCTGCCTTTAAAGGGGCGGTAGGGAGGCCCCTGCTGATTAAGAACAATTTAGATTTTAATTATTTGAACAATTACCGACCGGTATCTAACTTACCATTTTTAAGCAACGTTTTAGAAAAGCTTGTTTTAATTCAACTTATTTTTTTAACGCTCATAATGTCCTAGAGAAATTTCAGTCTGGTTTTAGGGTGAACCACAGCACAGAGACGGCCCTCTTGAAGATTTTAGATTAAACTATGATGCACAGAGGGTGACAGTGTTGGTTCTACTGGATCTAAGTGCTGCCTTTGGTACCGTGGACCCCGCTATTCTTTAAACCCGTTTAAAATAGATTGGCCTCTCCGGTGCTGTTCACAAATGGTTCACATCCAATTTCTGACAGGACTTTCATTCTAAGTCTAGATACCTGCTCCTCTAAGGTCCACAAGATTACATGTGGTGTGCCCCAGGGTTTAATTTTAGGCCCAGTGCTTTTTAACCTCTATATGCTCCCTCTTGGCAGTGTCATCAGAAGACATGGAGTTAACTTTCACAGTTATGCTGATGATACACAGTTGTACATCTCCATGTCTCCCGATGACACACGGCCAATGGATGCACTTTTTAACTGCATTTTAGACATCAAATCCTGGATGGCAGAAAACTTTCTCCAGCTCAACCAGGACGAAACTGAAGTTTTAGTCATCGGTCCTGAGGCTCAGAGAGAGAAACCTTTACCAAAACTCAATCACTGTCTTTTAATCCTTCTTTACAAGTAAAGGAACCTGGGCATGGTTTTTGACTGAGTTGACTTTTATTCCTCACATAAAAAATATTACTAAAACAGGTTTTTATCAACTAAAGAACATTGCCAGAGTCCACCCCATTCTCTTTTGGGCCAACTCATACATGCTTTTGTTTCCCGTAGATATGATTACTGTAATGCCCTGCTGTCTAGTCTTCCCAAAAAGAGTATATCAGGTTTACAACTTCTACAAAATTCAGCAGCACGTGTCCTGACGAAGACCAGGAGGCGGGAGCACATTACACCTGTTTTAAACTCATTGCATTGGTTTCTTTTAATGGTTTTTAAGTGTCTTAATGGTCATGGGCGTTCTTATCTTTCAGAACTGCTTTTACCATATGAAACCTCGCGGCCTCTGCACTCCTTTGGCAGCCGTCTCCTTGTCATCCCAAAAGTCAGGACACACACTCATGGTGAGGCGTCTTTCCCGTTTTATGGCCCTCACCTCTGGAACAGGCTGCTGGAGGACCTCAGGGCTGCAGAGAACGTTCATGTTTTTAAGAGCAGGCTCAAGACTCACCTTTTTAGCCTAGCTTTTAATTTATTTTTTATTAGCATCTACTTAATTGCTCTGCATGTTTGAACTGATTAAACTTTATCAATGTTTTACACTAAATGATTCTAAATTTTATCAGTGTTTTACTATTTAATCTCATACTTATCTACTCTTTATTTTAATATTTTAACCTGTTATTTTAATCTTTCTTCCAGTGTTTCCTCTTTGGGAGCCCTCTGCCTCGGGAGCGGTGATTCGGCTGTGGCTGCCTTGGTACTCTCCAGGTGGAGGTGGGTGTCTCAGCCTTCTGCTGCTGATAATTTTATCTTAACTTTCAAAAAAAAAAAAGGTATTTTGGCCAAATTTTAATGCAGATGTGCATTAAATATGACACCAAATGAGGAATACATATCATTTTCAAAACCTTCTATGGTAAAAATTAGAACAAATAAATATTTATCTTCAGACATGTAATTTCTTTGCAGACTAACTCAAAGTTAAAATGAATTCGGTGCGGTATGTGAGTTTCAGCAGCGATGATAAAATGACGATTGCTGCTCAGTGTGGTGTGTCTTCACTTTTCTACCCATCTCTTTCCATCACATAAATCAGCGACTTATACAGCCGAATCTCTTCCTCCTCCTCCTGGTGGCTCTGTTCATCCCCTCTGCCTCACTCCGCTGGCTTTTATTAGGACAGTAGATGGAGAAAACAGAAGCCTCTGCAGAAAGCATGCACACAGACAGGGAGCGTTGCCATATGTGAGGGTAAACACATGTTACATTTACAGACTGTCGGGAGCTCGTTCTCAGAGCACTGTGTGAAAGAGAAGGAGCACATTCACCTGAAAGGCTGAGCAGAAGGTCAAGCGCCAGGTGAGGGTCAAAGTCAGGTCTGTTGAAGCACATTTTCTGGTTCAGTGAGCGTCTACCAAACATCCATTAAGAATGTGTATGTTTGTGGAGGCCTTCTCTGTGTCATTAATCTGTTTGCACAACTAAAAATCGGACAGAGGCACCGTTAAAATCCAAACACCCCAACGGTTTACAGGCTGATGGCACAGCAGGAGTCAGTGTGTGTCTGTGTGCAGAAGAACTGGTGTGAGACGAAGCCTTTCTGAAGCACACAGGTTCAGATAAAGAGGCCTGGGGTATGCAATCATGTCCCTAAAGTAGGCGGAGAGGAAAATAAACCACTTGCACAAGATAACAGGCACCGTTTAGTCTGCATGCAGGAGAAGATAGAGAGGGAATGGAGACAGCGTATGGAAACCAGAGGAGAGGGTCTGCAAAGAGAGGATACAATATTATGATATACATACAGTGCTGGTGTTCATAAAGATTTAACAGAGTTGAGATTGCGGTCATTCCAGAAACTGAAGGTTGGCCTGCTTTATCCTCACCAAAACCAGTTTTGATGCGTTTTGGATCATTCTCCTGTTAAAAACCCCAAACTGAGTCTGCTTTTTGAACGTCTAGCAGTCTAGTTGAAGCAATATTAAAATAATCATTCTTCATTATTCTATCTACTTGTGCAACACCGGCAGTTTAAGAGCCCCACAGGATGACACTGCCACTGTCATTTTGTTTTATTGGTTGTAATGTGCAGTTCTCTTTTGAGAGATGTGCTTGAATTATCAACATTTTTAGCTGTTAGTGGTCATTAGCTCTACATCACTATTTGCTTGCATTTAATTGTGCTATTAGCAGTACTTGCATCCCAGTTTGATAACAACACATTAAGCCAATTTTCTTTGAAGGCGACTGTTTTGGGTCAGATGGTTGAAACTCGCTCAAAACTAGGTCTTCCAACAGGACAATGATCTCAAACATGACTTAAACTGCTTTTTTAAATTCAATACAGCAGGCTCACATTCAGCTTCCATAATTAAATCCCATTCAGAATCTGTTGACTGCTCTTATAAGTTGTCTCACAGTTCAATATGGGTAATTTATCCAAATATTAAAGGGGATTTATGTCAATGTTTGAGGCTGTAGCTATACTTTTAATCCTGTGGATTAGAGAAAATTCCCAAAAATGTTTTAAGTTGTGCGTCAAATTCTACTTTTCATTTAAATTGCTGAAGTAGTTTATGGCATTATTCGCACAGAAGGAATGGCTCAAAGAAATCTTAAAAATTCCTAGAGAAACAAACTAAACATGCCTAAAACCATAGCATTACCACTCTTTGCACTTTTCCTCTTGTTTTCTTTCGCCTCCTCTTTTTCTTCCACATGCAGACTAAACGGTGCCTGTTATCATTTTATGTCTAAACCAAAACTGTAAAAAAAAAAAAAGAGTTGAAATTACAGAAACTGACAGGACACGAAACAAGAAAAGTGAAGATAAAGCATTAATTTGTTTAATTCTCTCACAGATTTTAATTCCACAATAAATTCAAAGTGAGTCGCAGTTACCATCCTTCCCAGTAACGGACAGAAACAGTACAAAAACAGAAAACAGAAGAAGGAATTTACCACACAAGCTCAAATCTGACTGGGGTTTGTCTTTAAATAAGACACACACTGGTTTTTAAACCATCCATAAATTCTGTGGGATCAATAAATCTTTCAATTAAGAAGCCAGTGGCTGTCATTCGTGCATATAAAACAGTTCAGAGGCCAAACACCGCATACTTAATAACTTCAAAACCAGTTAGATTTGGCACTATGTGAGGCGTAAATCCAAGTCTTCCGGCTTTGTGTCCAACCAGGTGACTTTTTAAAAGAAAACCTTAAGACACATAAGATACAGCCTCAAAACTTACACAGCTGATTAAATGAAGGAAAATAATGTTTATTTGTGATAATCTGAACCTCTGGACCATGCTAATACTGTCAGTGCTGAAGTCAACAAGAACAAGAAGATGACCTTGAACAAGTCTTCCTGGTGGAAACAAAGCCTCATGTAGGTGCAACAAACATCCATACAAACCAATTCTTCACAAACTGACAAAAGAAAAAGATTGTGACACGATATGAAGCAGACCAACCAAGATATAATACTTTATGCATACTTTCAAAAGAAACAAGAAAAATATATCTATATTTATATATAACATTTACTTCTCAGAAAGAAACAATGACGTTTCAGAAAGGTCCGATTTGACCTCTTATTAACTCTAAAGGGACAGTCTTGAGGATGTTTAGGGATTATTTGAAAACCTGATTTCAAGTCTGGATTACATAACCAAACCAAAAGATGTTGTTTTCCAGAAGTGTAAAATTTAAATAAAATCTACAGTGCACCTGTATGTTTGAGTAAAGGTTCTGTTGCGAGATTTGTTGTTTTGTGTTTTTTTCATGATGAGCAATGACTGCAGCAATGAATGATGTTAATTAAACAGACTACTTTACAATTTACACAGCCATCTAGTTTAAAGTTACATGAAACTACAGTAGTTTCCACATCTGTGTGCACCCCTGGTAGAGAAGGGTAAAAGCCCTTGGAATACATTAATCTTTTATTGAAGCAGCATAATGCCATGCTAAAACGTGTCGCAAAATCCTATTTTCAGTACATTTATTAACCAGGGGAAAAAACATGTCAATAAATGTTACAGAAAATGAAAGTAGCTAAAACATGTTTTGTTTAGATTTTGCTTTTTAAAATTGATCAGCGTCGTTTTTACTTATACCTTGACACAGAGGCCAGTTTCTCTTGTCTAGGATTCAAGATAGGAAAGACAAGAAAGCATAAAACTTTTAAGGCAAGTGTTTTTTGATCGTCAAAAGTCTGGTAATGAATACTAGAAATAGCTACTTGCTTAAACCAGCCTTTATTTGGAGTAAAAAGACTAAAATGTTTCAAATAACTGTCACTTGGACAACCAGGATGTTGAGCCATGTTTATCCTGTCATCTTAACAGTGAGGAGGATGGTAGAGGAGGAAAAACATCTGCCAAACTCACTGTTAGAAAACTGCATTAAAGGGCGAGATCTTAGGGGCACAACGTCTCCATAACAGTAGTGAAATGTGTCTTGTCTGGGAGGCCTGTCAGAAAAAACTTATTTATTTCTACCATCACAAACTTAAAGCAGTACTGTTTGTTAAATGTGAACGGAACTTTAACTGGAACCATGTGCCAGATGAGACTGATGTCTGGTTCACACGGCAGGATTTTTAGGGTGATTTTTGCCCCAATCATCCCCTTCTGACACGCCCCGTCTATTGGGATGGCTCTTAAAATAATCCTAACAAATATTCCTGCCTGTGTGTGATGTATTCAGAGCGCTCTGGTCTGCTCGGAAAGAAGTCGAGACTGCTCCGATCACAAATTGGGGGTATTCAACATGTTTGATCGTCTTGGCCAGATACCACAGCATCTGGTGTGCTGTGAGGACAAAGGAGCCTGCAGCCTGTTGAATGTGACGTGTAGCCGACTGGAAAGCGAAGGTACAGGCAGCAATACATCTTGGAAGCATCTATTATTATTTCCAAGTGTCAGGTCACTTGATGTCAATCCACTAACACGTAGAAAGAGATCAGTCAGATCAAAATGTGTAACGATGTTTCCGAGAGAAAAAAAACAAACAAAACAATATCTCACCTCCATACTTTTGTATTGACATTAGAGCCCCTGCTCCCACTGTCTCAACTTCTTTATCCAATGCCTTTTCTTTTTGTGTCGTTTTCTTGCTCTGTTAAAGCTAGTCCACAAACTACCACCATTGCCTCCTCCTTGGCCGCCTTGTTTTTTTACTCCTTTGACTTTACTAGTCACATTTTATCTCATGGCGTTTTGTGAGATTTCCCGTCTGAGCTGGGAAGGTTCGCTGGTAAAATTGGTTTGTGTGTGGTGTCTCGTCACTGCCATGTGGCCGCACACTACACAGAAAGCAGAATTATTGCCTTAGTCCGACTGAAGTCGAATCGAACTAGAGTTAAAGTAATCGGACTAACCCACCCAGATGATGCGATTGGAAAATCAAATTTCTCTGCATGCAACTTCTACCCTGCCTCAGCCGAGGCTTTCAAGGGAGGGGACGAGACAACAGAAGCGGAAATAACACCTGTACACAACAACAAAGCAGCAACAACGAGTGTAACACAATCAAACAGTACAGTACTTACAAAATGTTCTGTGCTGCAGCGTTTTTGTCATCCATTTCTTCGCTAATCGTTCATATCCTGCTTTTAATCTGTCCGCTTCACTGCTGTCAGCATTTGCTTACTAATGTGACGCTCTAGGCCAACCGGAAAAATCCAGCGTGAAAGGGCGCATGTCTCCACCATGTGTCGCAGTGGCGAACACACTTCTTTCAATACTTCGCTTTTCTGAAAGACATGCAAACTGGGATAAAGGCTCCCATTTTAGTTAAGCTATTAGTCCGATTTTTGTCAAAAGCTTGATTTACATGTGCACGTAAATATATTGACTGTAGGACCAAAATAGGAATATCCGTGATTTTATATAGCCGTGTGTGTGGTCTGAAAGTCTTGCGACAATTTTAAAATCCTACCGTCTGAACCTGGCATAAGATCCCTGTTTCCCTAAAAAAGGCTTCCATGTGTGTTTCCTGAAAAAACTGAGACAAGAACAGGGGGGGTTGAAGTCAACCTGCTGCTGTTATGCCCTGGAGCTGCCAAGTAAATTGGCTAGTCTCACATTGCCTGATTTAGAAAAGTGGCAAATAGTCTGTTCAACAAGCTAGAGTTTTTAGGTGAAAACACATCAGGAAAGGAGGGATGTGTTAAACCCTTTAGTTAATACAGCTAGAAACTACTGATCAGGCCCAAAATGTAGGTGTAGTAATGGACTCAGACCTGAACCTCCAGGGTCACATAAAGGCAATAACAAGGTCAGCCTTCTATCACCTGAAGAACATTTCTAGGATTAAATGACTGATGTTGCAACAGGACCTCGAAAAACTCATCCATGCGTTTATCTTTAGTCGGATTGATTACTGCAACAGCGTCCTCACAGCTCTGCCTAAAAATTCAATTAGACAGCTGCAGCTGATCCAGAACGCTGATGCTCGTGTTCCTCACTAGAACCAGGAGAGTAGAGCACATCACCCCAGTTCTAAAGTCATTACACTGGCTCCCTGTAGCTCAGAGAATAGACTTTAAAATACTTTTATTAGTTTATAAATCATTGAATGGCTTAGCACCAAATTATATTTAATATCTGCTGTTACTATACCAACCCACCAGAACAGTCAGGTCCTCTAATTCCAGTCTACTCAACATCCCTAGAGTTAGAACCAAACATGGAGAAGCAACTTTCAGTTTCTATGCTACTCTAATCTGGAACAATATACCAGATAACTGCAAAGCTGCTGAAACACTGAGTTCTTTAAAATCACAACTAAAAATATATCTTTTTAGAGCTGCCTTTAAAGACCCACTCCGATGAAAATCATGTTTTTCTAGGTGTTGACATGTTCTTGTGGCATTTTTCTGACGCTAGAGGACATATCTTGAGAAAATTAGGCTCAAAGTTGTATTTCTGAGTATTTCTGCATTCAAATGGCTGTGAATCAGTAGCAGACGTTAAAATGCAGGCTAAAATAGACTGGAGTTGTTATGTAGTAACTCCACTGGGTGGGGCTAAAAGCTCCTACTCCGCTCCGCCCCGCCCGCTCAGGTTCTGAGGAGTAGAGAAGACGATGGCGGATCAACACATATGTGCTGTAGCGGGTTGCAATACATTGTTGAATAAAACAGTCCCTTTCTTTAAATCTACTGCCTTGTGCTGTTACTGCTTGGTACTACTAGATGTCCGCTACATATAGCTTCAATACTGGCGTCATTTGTGGGTATGTTTCTAAGGAAAAAATCTGAGAAAAAAAGGTTTGAACCCCGACACCAGCTGTCAGCGTGCCCAGCTGCTGAGCGCGAGCGGGAGAGCAGAGCGGCAGAGGAGAGAAAAGCGATAGAGACGGATAGAGACAGATAGCAATTTTTATAACCAAAAACAAAATGCCCAGATGACTTTACAGTGCGGATGAGGTGCGTGTACTGATCTTTGCCGATCATGATTCAGAGAGGGACGATTTGCCCTCTGATGATGATCGCTCGTCAGAGACAATAAAGTGACTCTGATGATGCAGCTGGAGCTGCACATACTGAATATGTGAATGTCAGTTATTATGAAACAGTGTCACCGGATGTGTATTGTCCCCTGGACTGTAAGATGTAGTCATAGTAATACATGTCTGTTAATTTTTTCACAGAGCTCTCAGCAACGAGGGTTTGGGGGGTATGAGTGGGGAGCTGGGGGGGGTCTCCCGACCAATGGCTCCGCCCACAACGCAGAGGCAAATTGCTAATGAGCTACTGCAGCTCTGCTGAAGCGAAGTCCCAGAAAACCGCACAGGTTTTGTGATTTTGGCTAAAAACGGCATAATCATAATTTAAAGACCACTGAGAATGTTTGAAAATAGCTCAAAATTTGATCGGAGTGGGACGCTGTGTATGCTTCTTGCTTTATTGCTGTTTTTACTTTATATGCTTTGTCTGTGTTTGACTGGTATTTTCATTTTACCTCTTAATCATGTAAAGCACCTTGAATCACCTTGCTGTTGAAAGTGTGCTATACAAATAAAATTGCCTTGCCTTGCCTTTAAACTAGGAGATATGCTCTATATAAAGGACAATGAGTTCTACCTCAAGCCTCCCTTGGTTCTGCAAAGCTGAATGGATTTTTGAAAGCTTGGATTGGTGGGATTCCCAGGTTTGATTTGTGATTTATGAAAGGTAGGAGGCAGCTTAGATGGGGGCTTGTCTTCGTTGGGTTTATCATGTTTCTGTTTAGTTAAAAATGCTTGAGATTGAGCTTCACATCAGCGATCACTTCCGGTCTGTTTGGCATGAAACGAGTGATTAAATATGTGAAGGACCTATGATGCCATGGACCTGAGAACCTTATTAGAATGCATGGCATCATGAATTTTTGGAAATACAACATTTTCAACAAAAATCTGGTGGACTCTGCAAAACAACTTTTGCCTTTATATAATTTCAACAGGATAATGAGCTAAAATATTTGGCCAAATCAAACCTGTTGAGTGACTTTAAGAGGGCATAAGAGAGGATCAAGGACTATGGACAATCCAAAGAGATTGTGCAAAGAGGTATGGTCCAGGACCCCTTTCTTTGTCTGCTCCAACCTTGTTAGAGCTTAAATAACTAAGAGCTGTTCTATAAGCAAACGAGGGCTGTACAAAGTAATAACAGCAAATAAGTATGCTACGGCAAAAAAGACAATTATTTTTAAGCTTTTTACCAGTCTTTACCAGGGTGCTTTTAGATGTGGGAATTTCCATCAAACCCCTTCAGAGAAAGGAACAACAACTGGCTAAAAGTTAAAAAAGATAGCAGCAAATGATGCAAAAAGCGAAAGGCAGCTGAAATAAACACACTTGAACTAATCAAAAAATGTGGCAACAACGTGCAAGTCTAGCATCAGTAACAGCCTGGCAAGCCCAAAAAAATTTTTTACGCTTCTGTCTCGGATTGAAAACTTTTTCCCAGAGTGGACCCGCAGCCTGCCAGGACTTATTAGATGGTTAGTGTAACAGATGATCAGTGCAGCAGAAGTGCCTTCTTTCTAAGAAGAGTTAGAAAAATATATATATTCTGATTTAATCTGCCAATAAAGCACTTTAAACTGACCAAGGAACATAATTTCCTTCAGCTGGCACAGTATGTTGATAATGGAAATGTATTTTCTGTAACAATGTACACCAACAATCCTCTTAAATTAGAACTAAAGCACATAGAATTTCTCCAACACTGATTTTCTTTCTGTTTTAGGAGGATTGTGGCAGCTTGCAGGAGATGTGATTTTTTTTCCCTGTGAGTTCACGCTCATTGTAACGTGTTTGACTTTTGCATGCAAATGAGTGTGATCTTTTCAGTCGCTGTGTCAGAGTGTGTGCGCAAAGATCAGTCAGCAGCTGTCCTCCAAGGCGTTGACGACTTGTTCCAAAATGTCGGGGCACCGGTCGGCGATCTGCTGTAGAACCTGATTGGCATACTCCTGGAGCTCCGCCCCCTCCTTCTCACACAATGCTAACTCCGCCTCCAACTGAAAGAAACACAAAAAAGGAAGAAAAAAGTAAAGATTTTATAAGCAAGATAAAAAAGACCATCTTTCTTGGAATGTTTACTTTTATTTTTCATGCATACAAAGTTTTAATTTCAAAATTCCATACTTTTCTAGACTCAAAATGTTATTTTTTTATTGATAAAGCATTTAAAACTTTTGATTATAAAATATGAACCTTTAGGTGCTAAAACAGTAATTGAGTCTTATTTGTAAGTTCCACAAACCCTGAAACCTTTCAATGCTAGGGTAAGGGCCAAAGGTAAGAATTAATCTTTGTAAAAGGAAGTGATTCACAAATGCATAATTTTCTTTAGCTGTCCTGCTGGTAGCAAACTTGTTATCCTTAGTAAGCACATTGAATAAGGAAATTAATGATTAATTACTAATACAAAAGCAACAAAATAATTTTTTAACTGCAGAGCACAGTCCAAAAAAGAAATATCGCACACTTAATGTGGGAAAGACTAAATATAGCAATGCTCACTATAAAATTGGACTTATTTTGTTTTCTGTTAATAAAAAAAAAAATATTATATCTGGGAGGAGGCCCAAAGGAAGATCCAGGACACGCTGGAAGGACTATGTTTCTCGGCTGGCCTGGGAACACCTTGGGATTCCCCTTGAGGAGCTGGCCCAACTGGATGGGGAGAGGAAAGTCTCTTTGCTTAAGCTGCTGCTCCCACGACCCAACCCCGGATAAGCGGAAGAAGATGGATGGATATATATACTGTATATAGAAGCACCACCATCATCATTAGGCATGGGAACAAGTAACAATTAAATATTCCAACATTGTGTTATGGATAATTAATAAGAAAAGGTCCTTTAATTCCAACTATCATGTTACCTATTAAAGGAGTCATGACCTGTAATTTTCACTTTTCCACGAGAAAAAATGTATGTTATGATTGCCTAATGATTATACACTGGCTGGGAAGGCGATATTTAAAAGTGAAGCGTTTGTTTACCCCTGGGTTCGTCAATCAGCCCACGTGCACGAGCACTCAAATACGCAATGTTAATTTCTGCCCGACTTGACGTCGCAGTCTGCAAGTCGGCGCAGGATATGCCATATATGGACATCGCAGACCTACCTATGCTGCAGGAAGCCCGCCCTGCCCCTCTTCCCCTCATATTCAGTCGAGTGCCGCCATTACTGAATTCCAATTCGAAGTACAAACTTGACCGTGAAAGATGCAGAAACGTAGTGCACACGTGAGTTGCTCTGTTGTTGACTGCCAGAATCAACATGGAAATATTTTTTCTCTCCCAAGAACGGACCAAGCTATCAGGGACCAGTGGATTAAATTTATTTTTAATGACGCGGTTCCTACAACCCTTCCCTGGTTTATCTGTCTGTGCTAAACATTTTATGCTGGAATCCTTTACGAATTTGGGACAATATCCGGCGAAGTTGGCATCGAAGCTCCGTTTGGAAAAAGGGGCCATTCCAACAATCAGAGACTTGCCTGCAATTGAAACTGTAAGGCTGTGTTTTTATTGCTCTACTGTGTGTAACAAACAGCAGCTAACAGCTAAGGCGGCTACTGTATGCTCGCGGGAGTAGTAGCTTCGAGGACAACACGGGTAATGGCTCCAGCTCAGGTTCAGAGTCTGGCTCATGCATATAAGGTTGAATTCCATAGGTCGCGGCCAGGTCGAGTTCATTCACAACTTGCGCCATGATGTCATTATGGAACGATATGCTGAAGCGTTACTTGCAGTGTCAACCCCTCTCCTTCCTGCCACCAATCAACGCGCCCCTCATTTGCATTATTACAATGCCCGTCCACAACAGCCAAAATATCGCATCAGATCTCGCGAGACGATAATGCCTTCAGAAATAAGGGTCAGAGGAGCTCCATGTTTATTTTTTTCAACATTTCTTTTTTTAGAAGGGCCTGAAAGACTATAATAGAGCGTGGGTATCCAAGGTAATACTAGGTTATGAGTCCTTTAAAATATAGATTGAATAGAATATAGATAACAGTGCATCACTGAAGACATAATAAATTAAATAAGTAAAGCTTTGCTTTACCTTATTTGCTCATTTACCATTTTGGCATTATTGACAGAGCCAAACATACTATTGAAGACAGAACCAATGATGAGAGAAAACAAAATGATGAGAAGGAGAAGAGGAGAGACAACAGCTAGAGATAAAGACAGAAAGAGACAGCAATAGGTGAAGAATGTATGAATGATAGTATGTGCACGGTGTTGTGAGCAATCTAATTCAAAATAAAAAATGAAATTTGGAGAGTTCCCTGGTGGAAGGAGATAGATGGAAAGAGCAGAGACAAATGGGAAAAAGAAAGGAACATTCAAGTAAGGAAGAGAAAAGGGAGACCAACAGAAGCAAGTGAAGAAAGATTGATCAAACTAAATTATTATTTGGTTTTGCTGTTTTCCGGTTTTAAATTTTTCTAAACACAAAACATTGAACATTAAACATTAATTTGAACATTAGATATACAATTATAAGCCACTGTATATTAGATGACACATTACACTGTAATGTACAAAGTGCAGCCCAAAAGACCCCTATGAAGAAAACGACAGATGGACTCAGTGTTCCCTCGCCCGGACGCGGGTCACCGGGGCCCCCCTCTGGAGCCAGGCCTGGAGGTGGGGCACGTTGGCGAGCGCCTGGTGGCCGGGCCTTTACCCATGGGGCCCGGTCGGGCTTAGCCCGAAGAGGTAACATGGGCCCCCCTTCCCATGAGCTCACCACCTGTGGGAGGGGCCATAGGGGTCGGGTGCTGTGCAGGATGGGCGGCGGCCAAAGGCGGGGACCTTGGCGGTCCAATCCTCGGCTGCAGAAGCTGGCTCTCGGGACGTGGAACGTCACCTCTCTGGTGGGGAAGGAGCCGGAGCTGGTGTGCGAGGTTGAGAGGTTCCGACTGGACATCGTCGGACTCACCTCGGCGCACGGCTCTGGCTCTGGAACCCGTCTCCTCGAGAGAGGTTGGACTCTCTTCCACTCTGGGGTTGCCCCCGCTGAGAGGCGCCGAGCTGGGGTGGGCATACTTGTTGCCCCCCATCTCGGCGCCTGTACGTTGGGGTTTACCCCGGTGAACGAGAGGGTAGCCTCCCTCCGCCTTCGGGTGGGGGGACGGGTCCTGACTGTTGTTTGTGCTTACGCGCCAAACAGCAGATTAGATTACCCACCCTTCTTGGAGTCTTTGGAAGGGGTGCTGGAGAGTGCTCCTCCTGGGGACTCCCTTGTTCTGCTGGGGGACTTCAACGCTCACGTGGGCAATGACAGTGAGACCTGGAGGGGTGTGGTTGGGCGGAATGGCCCCCCTGATCTAAACCCGAGTGGTGTCTTGTTATTGGACTTCTGTGCTCGTCATGGATTGTCCATAACAAACACCATGTTCAAGCATAAAGGTGTCCATATGTGCACTTGGCACCAGGACACCTTAGGCCGCAGCTCAATGATCGACTTAGTTGTCGTCTCATCTGATCTGCGGCCGCATGTTTTGGCCACTCGAGTGAAGAGAGGGGCAGAGCTGTCCACTGACCACTACCTGGTGGTGAGTCGGCTCCGATGGTGGGGGAGGACGCCAGACAGACCTGGAAGGCCTAAACGTGTTGTGAGGGTCTGCTGGGAACGTCTGGCAGAGTCTCCTGTCAGAAGGAGCTTTAACTCACACCTCCGGCAGAACTTTGAACATGAGGCGGGGGACATCGAGTCCGAGTGGACCATGTTCCGCGCCTCCATTGCCGAGGCGGCTGACCGAAGCTGTGGCCGCAAGGTGGTCGGTGCCTGTCGCGGCGGCAACCCCCGAACCCGGTGGTGGACACCGGCGGTAAGGGATGCTGTCAGGCTGAAGGAGTCCTACCGGGTCTTTTTGGCTTGTGGGACCCCTGAAGCAGCTGATAGGTACCGACAGGCCAAGCGGGATGCGGCTCGGATGGTTGCTGAGGCAAAAACTCGGGCGTGGGAGGAGTTTGGAGAGACCATGGAAAACGACTTCCGTACGGCTTCGAAACGATTCTGGTCCACCATCCGGCGTCTCAGGGGGGGAAAGCGGTCTGCCACCAACACTGTTTACAGTGGGGATGGTGTGCTGCTGACCTCGACGCGGGACGTTTTGGGTCGGTGGATGGAATACTTCGAAGACCTCCTCAATCCCACCGGCACGCCTTCCAATCTGGAAGCAGGGTTTGGGGACTTGGGGTCGGGCTCTCCAATCTCTGGTGCCGAGGTCACCGAGGTCGTTAAAAAGCTCCTCGGTGGCAAGGCTCCGGGGGTGGATGAGATTCGACCGGAGTTCCTCAAGGCTCTGGATGTTGTGGGGCTGTGTTGGTTAATGCGGCTCTGCAATATTGCGTGGACATCGGGGGCAGTTCCCTTGGATTGGCAGACCGGGGTGGTGGTCCCCCTGTTTAAAAAGGGGGACCACAGGGTGTGTTCCAACTACAGGGGGATCACACTTCTGAGCCTCCCTGGTAAGGTCTATTCAGGGGTTCTGGAGAGGAGGGTCAGACGGATAGTCGAACCTCAGATCCAGGAGGAACAATGCGGTTTTCGTCCTGGCCGTGGAACACTGGACCAGCTCTACACCCTCAGCAGGGTCCTGGAGGGTGCGTGGGAGTTCGCCCAACCGGTCTACATGTGTTTTGTGGACTTGGAGAAGGCGTTCGACCGTGTCCCTCGGGGGGCCCTGTGGGGGGTGCTCCGGGAGTATGGGGTACCGGGCCCCTTGATACGGGCTGTTAGGTCCCTGTACGACCGGTGCCAGAGTTTGGTTCGCATTGCCGGCAGTAAGTCGGGCTTATTTCCGGTGAGAGTTGGACTCCGCCAAGGTTGCCCTTTGTCACCGATCCTGTTCCTAACTTTTATGGACAGGATTTCTAGGCGCAGCCAAGGCGTTGCGGGGATCCGTTTTGGTGGCCTCAGGATCGGGTCTCTGCTTTTTGCAGATGATGTGGTCCTGTTGGCTTCATCGGAGCGTGATCTACAGCTTTCGCTGGAGCTGTTCGCAGCCGAGTGTGAAGCGGCTGGGATGAGAATCAGCACCTCCAAATCCGAGGCCATGGTCTTGAGCCGGAAAAGGGTGGGGTGCCTCCTCCGGGTCAGGGATGGGGTCCTTCCCCAAGTGGAGGAGTTTAAGTATCTGGGGGTCTTGTTCACGAATGAGGGAAAAATGGAGCGGGAGATCGATAGACGGATTGGTGGGGCATCTGCAGTTATGCGGGCGCTCTACCGGTCTGTCGTGGTGAAGAGAGAGCTGAGCCAAAAGGCGAAGCTCTCGATTTACCGGTCGATCTACGTTCCTACCCTCATCTATGGTCACGAACTCTGGGTGGTGACCGAAAGAACGAGATCACGGATACAAGCGGCTGAAATGAGTTTCCTCCGCAGAGTGTCTGGGCTCTCCCTTAGAGATAGGGTGAGAAGCTCAGTCATCCGGAGGGGGCTCAGAGTAGAGCCGCTGCTTCTCCACATCGAGAGGAGTCAGGAGGCCCAGGGGAAGGCCCAGGACACGCTGGAGGGACTATGTTTCTCGGCTGGCCTGGGAGCGCCTTGGGGTTCCTCCCGAGGAGCTGGAACAAGTGGCTGGGGAGAGGGAAGTCTGGGTCTCTTTGCTTAGGCTGCTGCCCCCGCGACCCGACCCCGGATAAGCGGAAGAAAATGGATGGATGGACGGACATTACACTGTTTTGAAATGCCTGCATTGAAAATAAATTATAAGTTAGGCACCTTACTATGTATGCTATAGTCTGTAATCTATTGTAACACTTTTTTTGTTTTTAAACAAAAACATCACATCCTATCTGGGCTAAGCCCTGGTACACCTTAAAGGCTCCAGACTCCCCTGGTGGTGAGAATGATATAAAGCCTGCCAACCCCAATGCCCCAAGTGTCTCTAGGGCACTATAATTGTGATGCAGGACGAGGCCAAAACTATTGGGGGGAGGTTTGCCCTGATGTCTGCCCCCCCATCTATGCTCCAGTCCAACATGGCCCAGAGTACAGCAGAGAGATGGTTGCAATTTGATGCTTCTAAGCATGTTTAAAGTTAAACACATACAAAACAACTACAGACATTTAAATTTATGTGAGATGGTAATCTGAAAACACCCCAGTGTAGCTGTGTCTCTTCAAACGGACTGGAACATTTCTGCAGCAGAGCAATACTCTTATTTTCTTTGGCCACGGCCGAGCTGAGACGTCAAATCTAACTGGCTTAATGACCAATACATCTGTATCAATAAGAGTGCCGCTTAAACAGTCATGTAACACAAGCCTACATTTATGATGGTGTGTGTATGTGTGTGTGAGGTCTGGGTCAGATGCTGGCAAATATCCCCTCGTTATATCTGAACCTCTTCATTCTTCTCTCATCTCTTAGCCAGAAAAACCTCGGTGGTATTTTATATTACAGTGGCGTTATTCATGTGTAAAACTGCTCCAAGCAATAACATTAATGATTAATGAAACTCTGCCTATAAAGCACATGCATATATTGCTGATTATCCATATATTGGGCCATTTTTATTATTGGAAACTGAAATTGTTGATTTTTTTTAAAATTTAATTGCAGGGTATTTGAAATTTTGCCCTCACTGGGGACTAAAAGTCAGGATATCTGAAACCAGTTTTAAACATTTCTATTAAATTCTGGCTCTTGTGGGTGCTTCAATTTGTGCTGTGTGATTTCCAACAGTTCAACTGAATTTAGTCATGATCAAATAGAAACATACAAAATAAAACCCATATTCATTAGACCAAATATTTATTTAAAGGCAATAAAAACAGCTTACATTTTCCCCATGCATAATTAACTGCTATGTTGGATTTAAGCTCCACAATCCATTTATTACATACAAGGTTTGCTGCCACTGCAAGTCAGTTTAACAAATATAGGTTCCAGCGAAATGATTAGCAAATATTTAGTTTGGACCATAATCATAACTCAGAATCAGTCTTTATTAATTAACATTTATTGAGAGAAACCTAAGATTACTCACAAGCTGAGAATAAAAGTGACCAACAAACCTTCTGTAACATCCCTAGTGAAATTCTCCAACACTGTCCCCTTATAACCCCTAACCTCAATGTATTTTTGGGGGATGTTCTGTGACAAATGAACACAACGTGTAGACTGATTATGAAGTAGGTGGGAAAATGAAGAGGAATAAAAAGAACAAAAAACAACCAAGCATTATTGACTCAGGGGGCAGAACACAAGTGAGCGCTACATTTTTCAGATTTTTATTTGTAGAGCAGTTTGAAAGCAATATATCTTTACTTTATACTGGCCCATTACACAAAATCCTAATAAAATAGATTAGGTTTATAGTTGTAATGTACTTTTTTTTTTGTGAAAAGTTTAGGGTGATATATAAGATGGACAGCATAAAGTCCTGAACTGAGCGATGCAACATGTAGAAAGTACAGATGGTGTTCTGTTTAGGGTTTTTTAAGGGGTTTATGATCCATTTGAACCCTTATTGTCCTCTCAGTCATGACTGTGAAAGAGCAAAGCTGCTTTAGGGAAAGTGGTCACTCAAGTAAATTGTGATGGGGTGGTAAATGTCTAAAACAGACCAGTTTATCTATGCCTACTCTGGTTGAGGCAGAGCAGTGTTGTCGTCATCTGTGCCTTGAATTACAACTCCGTTTGTAAAATGTTCCATTTACAGATGAGTGTTTAGATGTTCATAGATGAAGGGAAAACAATAAAATAAAAGAAATGGTTCAGAGAAAAATAAAGTTTAATGATATGTTAAAAGAGCAATGCTTGGCCCAGTTTGAAGACTACCCCCACTACACAGCTCTAAACTTACAGTCTGACTCCTTCACTCGTTCCAGGTGATGAACATAGGAAACACATGCTTCGAAAAAAATTGCTGTGCACCACCCAAAAGATCTCTGTGGGCAATATGAAAGACTTTTGGGAGGACTTTGAAAGTTAGGGAGAAAGTTGCACTGCATTATCAATTGAGGAATCCTCAGCACATGACAGACAGAAGAATTCTAGATTTTAAGAAGAGTGGGGAGTTCTGAGCACATAGTTCAACTCTTATCACCGTTATCTGTTACGTAACAGTTTGCACCTTGATTTTTATTATTTCTATCCTTTCATATCAGCTCTACTAACCCTATCAGGCCACAGAGACCTTTAGGCGTGTTTGATTGAGGGGAGTGAAGGATTTAGAGGGCTCTATTTTACAGCGAAGAACAGTGACATCGGCAGCATCAATTTGACCGTGTTTTTTAGGTAATTCAACTTAATGGCTTTGCATTTTAAGCTGCAATCTCCCAGAACAACACAGCAGTAAAGATAAGGTTAGAAGCCGATTGAGAGGAGATAACCGGTTTAGTGCAGCTTTTATCAAACGACCATGACCCACGTTTGACAAAATCTGCTGAAAATCTGCTAAAAAACAACAAGATTGGTTAAAAGAAAAACACCAACAGTTTAAATATGTAAGCCACACTGGTTTTAAGTAGCACAATATTTCACAACATATCTGCTTCATAGCGTCATAACATGTAAAAAGACATTTGCACAGCAGAACAATGAAACCATCTTATAAAAGAATCAGCAAAGACACACATTTCAAGTGTTTTTAACCCAGAAATTAACTCAAATATATTGTATTAATCCCATCTCTTGTTTAATTGCATCCCTTTTATTGTATAACAGACATCCTGCTGTGTTACAAGGAACTATCCAGCCTAAACCAACCTAGCTAGATGTCATTTAGATGAACATGAAAAACAAAGAAAACATAACATTTTGTTTCCTCCTAAGATAAAAATATCTGACAAGCACAGAAGTAAAAATTTAAAATATGGCACTCTGTGCTTTAGTTGGTCTTTCAATCAATAAAAATCGCCCCCCAAACTGTTCAGTACTTTCCAGAACTGGGGCCTGGACCTCATTATGGGGGAGTGAAACACCAGGTGGAGGTTCTTAAGGTGATCTCCAGATAGGCGATTGATTTAAAAGAAACAGTAACATATATACACTCAACAGCCCCTTTATTAGGTACACCAGGGGCCTGTACCATGAAGCCGGATTAGGTGGCTAGCCAGCTATGTTTCAGCTTAGTTTCCACCAACCCTGGGTTTTGGGTACCATGAAAGTGGCTCGGCTTTGATCGGTGTTCGTTGCCATGGTATCTTACGCTGCACGGCTAACCTGCTCCGGGGCAGGTTATGTTCTGGATTCATGATCTCAGACTGAAGTTTGACCAATCAGCTGTGAGCAAAGAAACATATATATGTGACGTAACTAATTCCCAGCGTCTGTTCTCTGTTGCAATGGCTTCACCTTTTCTCCCAAATCCTGTGGACATCTCCGCGCAAATTGTAAGACGAGCACTTCGTAGAGAACGAGTTTTTAGGGACAGACAAAATCCATTTGACTTTCCTGATGCGTACTTGTATGAAAGATACAGATTTTCCGCGGAAGGAATGTCTTATCTCTGTGAGCTTCTTGAGCCGCACATAAAAAATGTGACTCGTCGAAGCCATGCCCTGACTGTACAGCACATGCAATCCCATCCATAATCGGCCGCCCCTTGTTGTTGCTCAGAGCCAACTCCTCTGCCACAGTGTAATCTTGAGGAGGTGGCCCTCCCCCAGTTTTCCTAATTTCACATTTTTTTCTGTTTGCTGCAAACAAGTGTTTGTGATTAAATGTTCTAAGAAAATAATAAAAAATATGGTAAATACTCACCACTTTGAATGATATTTTTATATTTTGTCTTGATCTGCTGCCAAGACCGTTTGGAGTTGGGGTTGCATCTAAAAATCAATGAATATCAATCTTTCTTAGGATGTAATAGCCTATACTTTCACATTTTACATACATCTACACACATAAAATATATATTATGGGTTAAACAATTAATGTACATTTAAGCAGGCTAAGCATATTAAAATATATATATATATATATATATATATATATATATATATATATATATATATATATATATATATATTTTAATATGCTTAGCCTGCTTAAATGTACATTAATTGTTTAACCCACGCATTAACACAATCAGCAATCTTCCTCCAGAATTGTTCTCTTGCTTTGGCAGCAGATACAGTGTTACTGCGTGCTTGAAAAATACTTCTAAATTCTTCATATTTCTGGAGAATAATCTCTTGCTCTTCCGTTGAAAAGTAGATAGCTCTCGCTCTATCCATATCGAACGCGATTGGTTGTTCAGTGTCGTCGTCACTCTTTTATGTGCACGCGCCTGTGGATTAATCATAGCTTAAGGATCAAAGCCTGAGTTGACAGAGAAAGTTGATAACCTGCGTCATGGTACCAATTAAGCCTGATTGGATCGGTTTGGTTTTGTCGATTCAAAACCAATCCTGTAACCCCGAGTTTGTTGAGCCACCTTCATGGTACAGGCCCCTGTTCAGTTATTCCTTAACATAGATAGTGAATCTGCCAATCACATGGCAGCAATCTAATCCAGTTAAGCATCTAGACAACAATGAAGGTATTTTTTTATGTACCTTGTTGATGTTAAGAGGTCTGTGCAGACCAGTTCAAAACAATAGAAAGGCAACAGTAGCTTCAATAACCTAAGGCTACAACCACGATATGCTAAATACTATATCTGAATGCACAGCGCACTGAATCTTGAAGCAGATGGGCCAAGCAGCAGAAAACCACACCAGGTAGCACTCCTGTCAACTAAGAGCAGGAAGCTGAGGCTACACAATACCAGGTGTGATGCTCTGTTTGACAAATCTTGGTTTCTGCTGCAACATTCAGATGGTTCAGTCAGAATTGTGTGAACATGAAAGTGTGGATCTGTCCTTCCATATAACAACCATTCAGGCTGTGGTACTGTAAACCAGGGTAGATCTTTTCATGGCTCGGGATAAGGGAAGCCTGAGGTTCTTACATTAAACCTTCAACACATTTCTGAACATGTGAGTTATTACTGGTTTCTCTACTTTGAATGTTTATTATTCCAAGACATGATGGTGTTAGATTTTTAAAATGAAGAATAATTTATGCTTGTTATAAACGCATCAAACACTTCATCATAAAGCTGAGTTAAATCATGACTATTAATACAAAAATAAATATCTTCCTATAGGTGTTATGAATCAAATATAGTGAAACATATTAAACCTTTTCTTGAAGGATTCAATAATTTTATCTCCTAATGACAAAGTCCCACTTGTTGCTAAGCGATAAATGTCCTGACTTACACTAAATCCAAACCTCGACTGCAGAAACAGCTTCAGATTCTTTTCTGTATTTTACATCTGCAGCTGATCACATCTCATGAAATCTCA
This sequence comes from Valencia hispanica, assembly GCA_963556495.2. Taxonomy (NCBI): domain Eukaryota; kingdom Metazoa; phylum Chordata; class Actinopteri; order Cyprinodontiformes; family Valenciidae; genus Valencia; species Valencia hispanica. The sequence goes on along the minus strand of OY747722.1, from coordinate 17,595,346 downwards.
GTGTGCGGTAAAAAAGAAATGTGGATTAATACAGGGAGCGCAAAAAAAAGAGGCAGATTTGTACTTCCTGCCAGAATATGTGATAAAATAGTTTAGTTTTTAAGGTGACAGGTGAGGGAGTGCACAACATGAGGTTAGAGATCCAATTCTGATTAACAGAGTGGCAGAAGGGTCTGAGGAAAGAAGGGAAGATGGAGGTTAAGGGGTTACGTGTGTGTCTGTTACACAGAGGGGGCCTGTTTTGCTTTTTTTTTACTGCAGCCATTAAAGCGCCATTATCATGATTGATCATTATCTGCCTTACAGGGACACACATCCACACAAACACTACTGAAACGGCCCCGTGTTCATTCACACACAGGTTATCAGCTTGAGAATGAGGACAACGGGTAAGATGTGTGTGTGAACTGACCTCCTGACACATGTCGCAGGGCTTGAACCTCTTTGCAGAGGAATGCTAATGTTTTCTAAAGAAACCATAAGTCAGCAAAGGAAGATAGGAGCATGAACAAACACCCACAAAGGAGAACAAAAAGGGGGAGGAAAAGAAACAAAGGAAAGGAAGAACAAATGTATCATCTTACAATAGAGCATTTATTTAAGACAGCTTTTAATTTACAGTAACTTAAACCAAATTTTTGTCTCCATCTACTTCATGGCTGTTTATTTAAACATGAAAACGTCCTCATGATTTGACTCATTAAACAAGAATGTTCTGGGAAGTGAATATCATGTCTCCTCAGATCAGGGTAGGGAGCGATTAACGGGGGCTCGCTGTTAAACTTTCAAATAATACCATACAGTGCTTTGCAGAACTAATAACTGCACTTGAAATTCTTCACCTGAATCTAATTTAACCTCAGTATGAATCCAGATGTTCCACGAAGGTCTCAGGGAGAACATGTATATGACCAAACAGCATGACGAAGACCAAAGAACACAGAAGTCAGCTTAAAGCAGGGTTAGATAATACAACACAATCATAAACTGTGGACATCTCATAGAACTCTGTTCATCTATCCATCACCAGAAAGAGGAAATAATAAGACACGACTACAAACCTAGAAAGACATAGCTGTCCACCTAAACTGACAGACCAGGCAAAGAGAACATAAATCTGAGACGCCCTTGGTAACTCTGGAGGACCTGCAGCAGGATCCTCAGCTCAAAAGTCGCACTCTCTATGTGAAAAGCTGGTGAGACAAACCCCAAAAGGATTGCAGATGTAATCACAGTAAAGGTGGTTCTACAAAGTATTGACTCAGAGGGGCTAAAAAGAAAAAGATGCCCAACCTTCAGCTTTCTATTTGTATAAAAATATGAAAGCCGTAAATCTTTAGTCTGATTTTTGTTGGTCACATAAAATCCTGACGTAACAAAGAATAGTTTTGCAAGACACTGTATATACTGCAGCAAAACTACTGTTTTGGCAAGCATAACCCTTTGAGACTGCAGTATGCTGTCAACTTGTTTGAATCCTAGAAAACATTTTGTGAGCAGCCTAGCTAGCAAAAATAAAGATATCAAAGTGAGGTGATGGCTTCAGATATAGTGAACTTTAATTTATTAAATTCAATTTTAATTTATTAAAGAATGTACTTTTATCTTAATGAAATCTCAAACAAAATCACTGCAACTGCAGTGAGCAAGACAGAGCACTTATTTTCTTGTTTCAGTCAGTGTTTGTTTTGTTTAACCCTAGGGCTGTATTTACACCAAAATATGAATAAAAAAGCATCATATTTCCTAAAATCTTAACCATCTTCTGGGAAATATGCCCTTTAAATAATCTTAAACTGCAAGAAAATAGCTGTGTTCTTGTTTTATGAAAAAAAACTCCCTCACAGTCTAATCTAAAAAGTACAGACGGAAAATTCTTCAGCTGAGAGAGAGAGAGAGAGAGAGAGAGAGAGAGAGAGAAAGAGAGAGAGAGAAGATCAGGAACCTGAAAATGTCTGAGGGGCATATTTGTACCTATTTCAACTCTATAATGGGGGAGATAATATGATGTAAAGTCTACAGCAAAGTAGAAACACCAAGAGGTGCTATAGAAATACTATTATGAGCAACAAAATATATAAATTGGCCTCTACAGACTCTGATCCTTCAGCCTGTTTTTGTTCTAACCATTTTCCTAGTACAGCCTATACAGTGTGTAAAATGCTTCATGAGTTGGCTGCCGGTGCTGCACCAAGCCCAAAAGTGCCCACATTATGTCCAGCGCAGTCGTCGCGGAGGCAGCTCAGCTAATAACACAAGCTAACGAGCTGTGGTGGGAATACTGCTCGACGACTTGTGGCTAAAACTGCTCCTGGAGGACTAAAACACTGCGCTCTTTAACATCTCTGAAGAAAGTGTTTGGTGGGCAAATCAGCATCAGCTGGTAATTTTATTTTAATAGGCTATTTAATAAGCTAAACTCACTTTAGGAACAAATTTATATTTCCAGGCTCAGACTTCAAAGGTTTCAACCATTCACCAAATAGGGCTCATGAATCTGTAGCCTGCATTCTAACTACATGGAGCAGCTTAAGAGGGAACAGGACTTACAGGGCATATAAACAAGGCTTAAAGCCTAAATTGGTCCTCGAGGACCGAGTACACAGGCATGGACTGACAATATAAACTGCTGCAGAGGTAAACAAGAAAAAGACTGCAGCAGTAATTGCATACAGTCAGTGTGAGACAATCTAAGGAAGATAAAAGCACTTTAGCAAAATCTCAAACTGTGATTTTAATTAGACTGTTTTATTACAATTAAACCTATGAACAAGAAGAGAAACACCAATTCTAAAAAAAATAGAAGATAATGCTGCCTTTAAATGCTTATTTTTAATACTGATTATTTCAACTACTGAAATTGCAAAATAACAATGAAGTGTTTCTTCATAGGAATTTTTTAATAAAAAAAGATTTATTTCAGGCCCTACTCCCATTAAAGGTCATAAAAAAGTTTTAATTAGGAGCAGCGGTGGTGTCATGCCTGATGAGGGCAGTCACTGTGAGGCAGGAACGGCTGTTATTTTAAATGCCCAAAGTAAAAATGATTAGAGCTGAAGATTAAAACAGTCTTTAGCATGTTATGTTAGCGCATAGCTTGGTTAGCTGTTAACTGTAAACCCCGGTATCTTTGTGCATTCCTATAAGCCTGTACCTTAAAACTATAATAAAAAATAACTGAGATTTCTAGAAGGCTGCCAACATTTCCCAATCCACCATGTTCCATAAAAGACGGAAATGAACTGCAGATTTGTCCCACCATGTAGGGTGTAGGTGTAAACAGCTTCTTACATCTCTGTGGTTCTTCTGATCTCATCTTAAACACATCGATGATACTGAAAATACTAGTTTTTGAGTTATCTTCAACTTCAACGGTGTAGAGCTTTACTGTTTGCCTGCTCTGTTGGCATTTAGGCACAGCGTTAGAAAAAATAAAATAAAAATACAATTCTACGTTTTAGTCTAAAAACGTCAAGTCGTCAGTTAGGGCAAGTCAATCAAAAAATCGTCCAATTCTGGTCACCAGTCGACGTTTCAAAGCATCTCTGGGTAATACATATTTCTTTACAATGTTTTTGTGCTTTCCAAAGCCTCATCTTTCTTAAAACCTTCCCTGTATCAAAGATAATATGATTTTAAATGGTTATGGCTTTAAAGCTCTTAGAATGTTCCAAACATACTGTTTCAATACTTGAAATTCCTTTTAACGCAATGACCACAGAAAGTGTTGGGATCTTCTCCTGCCGTTACCCTTTGCTGAGCATCGAGTAGGGCAGAGCAACCCCTCCTCAATCTGTTGCTGCACATTTCCAGTCAGCTGGCTGAAAGGTGGTTGCTATACTTTTCCCTCAATTACAATGAAGATGGAAAACCACTGAAATGTCCATCCATTATGCCATTGCCTGAATTGGGATACCAGTAAAAAGTTTAGAGTGACCAAAGTTTTGTCCAGCTGTTCATTTATTATTTCTAATATAAAGATTTTTTTATTTTATATAAAAATTAATGAGTAACACACATATGCCCTTCCCCCACCTATGTTTGCATATGATAGAAGCCTATTATGCTTTTTTCATGCTTAGAAGAAAGACAAGTTTTAGCTGTTGGGAATAAGAGTTGCAGTAAAGCCATTACAAGAGGCTTGGACTTGTTGAGGGAAACATCTGCACCACTTTTGCAGGAGAAAAGTGTGAAGCCGGACCTCTTTATGGTCAACTTTGCGAAGATTGAAAGTGGAAAGAAGCTTTCTGCACATTTGACTTTGTGTGTAAATTGAAGTCCTTGGCTTTCACCTGTCGCCATCACCAGCTTGTATTTGCATTACCATTGAAGGAGGAAATGGAGGGAAACACGGCAGTGGAAAGGAAAGGCAGCAGCTGAGGTGAGAAGAAGAGTGAGCAGCCTGTACAACGGTCACTGACAGTAGGAAAGTCAATATAAACAGGAAGATAGACGGATTTACAAGGATGGAGAAAAGCAAACGGGCACAATAGGAAGAGAAGGAGATAAACAGAGAGGTAAAGTTCAAGGGTGAAAGGAGAGAAAGATGGAAAAAAAGACATAGGCATGTGAAAAGAGGTCATCAGGTAACGCCATTAAGCCTGGATTCAATAACTAAAAACCAGCAGTTTGTCAGTAATGATCAGCTAAGGCCAAAGTGTGTGTGTGCCTTTGATTGCTTCGCTATGAAATAGGTACTGAGACCTGGTCGAGTGTGTGACTGAGTCTAAGAGTCTAGTGTTTTTTTCTCCGTTTCTGTGTATTTGCTTTGGTCAGACCACAAGGACACAAATATCCCTTGAGTTTGACTTTATTTATGGACAGTTTCATGATTTGTTTTTTATTCTTTAAGGCAGTAGGAGACATCAATCTATTGTCCTTTAAGTGATGAAATGCACTGCATGCGCATGTGTCAGTGTGTGCAATAGCTATAATGTTCATCTGTACCATTATTTACAGAGAAAACAATCATCCTTGGAGGAGGAAGCAGAGCTGCTTAATAAAAGACGATAGACCTCAAAACACAACACAGAACAAACAGATGGGCCTGAGTTTCTACAGAAACACAACCCTCACCCTTACTGCCCCACCGCTACAAATGTCCTTTATTGTGAAGTATGTGAGGTACATTATCTGTTAATCTATATTTAACAGAAAGATGTTCTAGAAATAAAAGATACATTTTGAGTGTTGTTGTCATTACTGTTTCGCACAGCAGTTAAAGATCAATCCTAATATTCAAAACGCACATTTACATGTTTGTCTGGACATCTACTCTGTTACATTCGTTCATTAGTGTATGTTGATGTTTCATGCATTCTTAGGTATCGGTTGCAGTGATTTACTACTGTATTAACACCTTTTATTTTCTTTTGAGGTTAAAAAACAAAATAACCATGATTTGACCATCTCACAGAGTATCATTTAGTCCAACATCTGAAAATGGAAAACAACTGGAAACCTACTAACACATGCCCCTTCCCCTAAACAGACAGATCAGGCACAGAGAGAAGTAATCAGAGAAGCATGGTGACTTTGGAAAAGCTGCAGAGTTCCATAGCTTGGGTGGGAGAATCTGTTTAGGATAGCTTTCAGCCATACACTATATAAACCTGGGCTTTATTAAAGAGTTGCAGGAAGAAAGCCATTGCTGCAAGAAGGCAATAAGAAGTCCAAAATACATGCAGCTATAATAGCAGTAAAAGTTTGATCTACAACGGATTGACTCAGTAGGGCTAAAGGCAAATGTAGGCCAGAGGTTTCAGTTATAATCATAATTATATTCATAAATGTTGACTTTTCTTACCTGCTTTTTACTATGCCTGAATGTTTTAATCACAGCGGATGCTAAAATCCTTACTACACAGACACTCATGCAGTGTTGGACTTCCACCCCCATTGTTAACTATGTACTTACAGTGTGCATTATCAGTGATGATGTTGAAGTTCCAGCTCTGCCCTGTCCTGTTTTTCTAAGTCCTGTCAATCAGAATTCACCCAAACTGTGACCTTAAAGCCACGGGCCGGCTCTCAGACAGACACATCGACAGACACACATTGTTCCTGCCAGTCGGGTAAGAGGGCATCATTTCACCCCAGGACAACAGGGGGTAAACCTGGAAAAACAATGATAATATGAACTGGAAACCTACGATATTTTAATGTATATCTGAGGCAAAGCAAACTCTACAATTTTCTGTGCTCAGATAAATCTGAATGTTACTGATAGTAAACATGGACACTAGCAGAAGGCAAAACTAATGACAAATTTAAGTTATGGAAATTAAATGTAGCTTTGCAGGTTTAAATACCACTCTGAACAATATACTTTCGAACTGAAGAGGTAAATAAAGCCATTATTGAGGATCAAATGAAGTTCATACATACAGTATCCTCTTCCCCAGACAGTGGATAGATAAATACTATGATAAAGAAATGTAGATTGTTTGCTTGTTGCTGGTTGGTTTGAGTGGAGTTGACATACTATCCTTAATTCCCTCCACTACAATTAAAAAATAATCTTTCAATAGAACTGGGTTCAACAGATAAAGGGTAATATGAAACATCTGAGGGTATTGGTAGGGATATTTGTCAGCTATTTTCTGTCAAGAAAATTGTTAAAATTGATCAAATGTATTGATTCTTTACCAAATAAATCATTAGGAGCTATATAGCCAGCTGCAACAAATTAGAAAAATCCTTAAACAATGTTATTTAAGTTCTTTATATAATATACTTCATTTCACTTGTTTTTTTTAATACTAAATGTTTAGTTGATGCTACTCCATATTTACTACTTTAATGGACTCTAAATAGGCTTTGACAAGCTTTGGGAGATACTAATTAATATAAATGATCTTTAAATATATAAAAATCAGAACACTCCAACTTTCAAACAAATGTGCAGTTGCATCTAAATAAATAGGAATATAATAAAACATCTAATTAGATTTAGATGAGTCTTCCAATGAGGCTCATTTGTTGGATTAAAAGTACCTTTTGAAAATAAACTTTAAGTATAAACATACATCTCAATAAGCCCAACTTTCTGTTTCAATGTTTTTGTAATTGGTCAGATGTCATATTCTCTTTTAAATGTTGTGTTTTCATTAGTTGTAAGTGGAAAATTGTGATAATCAAGAGGATTAAAAACTTGGAAGCATCAGTTTGTGTAATTAATCTATATAATGTGCTTCACTAGTCAACTGTGTGTTTTTCAGAAATGTTGTAAGGTATTGAATGGGTTTGTATGTTTACCATTTAAATTTCAGTTAAACATGCTTTTTTGCTATAATTTTTTCTTCCACTAAACTTTCAGCACTTTGTAAACATCCAGCTTTTTCACTGCTGATGAAGAGGTAGTTGCTCAACTACCTTTTGTGAGCTAATTTTTTGTTGATATTCAAATTTATTGAGATACAACTTTTACTTGACTCACCAAAACATCAATCATCTGCTTCAATCAGAACTACTGTAAAACAACTTATTGCACTGAAAGTTATAAAGGGGATTTGATCTGCTCAACAAAACATCCAATACTTCTCTTATTGCATATAAAAGATGTATTTAAACCCACAACCCAATTTTTTCTTAATATAAAGAGATCACATTGTAAGACTGAAATCTAAATTATTTAATTTTGAGGCTTTTTTCATTGCAATAACTTGAAGAGTAGTAGATACTGGATTCAGAGACTATTTTTCTGAAGTTTCTCCAGTTTGAGTAGGCCAAAAAACACACGTAGTTCGCAACCTGGGACAATTCAAGCTTCAGCTGATAGAGTCCCACGCTGACATTTCTGCCAATAACACTTCATTCATTTTTATGGTACCAAACACACACAAACGTACAGTATAAGCTGAGGACTTAAATAGACTAACAGTAACACATACTCTAGTGCAAACATCCACCACAAATTCTAGACAGCGCTTCCAAACAGTAAGGCGAAGCAACACCCACATGAATTTGCACGAATAAAAACACAGAAAATAAGTTTTTCTTTTACTACCATACTTCAGACCATTAATAGGGACAGAAAGAGACTTCCTGAGTTTGTGAAGGAGAGCGGAAAAATTTGATGCCAGCTCTCTTCAGTGCTCATTAGAGGCGTCATTGATCCATAAAGCTTATTATTATGACTATGGTAGAGAAAACAGTGCTTTCAGGATAACCTCGCGATACAAGACAGTGTTACTTTGCAGTTCAGCTGAGGTTAAACAGAAAGATGAAATAAACACATATTAAGGGAGGAAAACATGCTTAGGTCCACTAAGAAAATATTCAAGGGCAAACATGTCCGGGCAAACGTCCAAAACTCTACTGCTTTCATGCTTCAGAAATATTGGACTAAACAATAAAGAATTGCCTTACAGAATGTTACCAGCTCTAACCACAGCCGGCACTATTCCTTAAAATCAGCGGTTCAAGAAAATCCACAGCAAAAGCTTTTTGACATCCATCACTCATGCGTTCGTGCAGAAAAAATATGCTTCCGCTTTATCTGATCTATCAATCCACACTGTCTCCACATTACATGCGTGGGAAATACATACCCCGGATGGCCTACAGTTCCTGAAGCTTCAAGTCTCATGCTGTTTATGTGTTCAGAGTTTGTTCATAACATTAAACACTTCCGACATAAAATCAGAAACTTAGGATTTTTTATTATTTTTAGAAATTATAATTTAATACTGCTTTGGAAAAATACATATATTTAACATTTTGATTTTGTGTTTCTGTGAAGCATCATGATCCTACACAGTTTAAATGGATGCAGCAAGAATTTAGTCGCTTTAAAATAAAATATTAAATTATAATTAAGTGTACTTCAATAATTTATATTTGAATTTCAGTTAAAATTGTAATAATATATATTTTATAAATCATTTCTTTACAGAAAAAGTGAGGTGACATTTATTAGCAACAAGTTATCATGTGATGCGCTGACAAAAGAGCAATAAACAAGACATCAAGTTAATTGATATTTCTATAAAATGCATAAAATACATTTAGTCTAGAGCTGCACAAAATACTAAACCAAAGTCATAATTGCCGTATCAGTGTGTGCAAAATAATAATAGCAAATATATTGCTTGTATGACATCAAAGTAGTCATGTCAATATAAGATGTGCAATATCAGCAATATCTTGGCATTCTGTAATACTTAAACTTAATACTTAAAACTACTGAAACAACTTGGATAGGTTCACTACACTCAAATCCTTAGATCTGATTGATCAGTCATCTTAGGATTCACTTACAACAATGTTATTGTTGTAATATCTTGCAGTCATAGATAAAAGTTACTATAGTACAGTTTCAGTAGAAATGATAACTTAATTACCAAACATTTGTGGAATGCATTGCATTAAGCAAAAAATTTATTTTGGTATATCTGGTGTTGAGGGTAAAAAAAAAGCCAAAAAAAAGTGAAAATCTATCTTAAAACGGGAGATTTATGCCTCTTTCTATGTCAGTTTTTCACACAATAGGTGGAAATTTGCAAGAGCTACTGTGTTAACAAAGACTACACATTTGACTGTCACGTACAGAAGCCTTCACTGGTTCCATACGCTAACTGTGCATTCATGTTAAATCAGCTGTAAAAATCCCGTACAGAATTTTGTATGAGTTTGTGTTTTACATGCTATTTCTGGGCAATGCTAATGGCTTTACAGAGTGCTGGGCGTTTTAACAGAGCCAAGGCAAGGCTTGTAAAACACACACAGTCACCACAAAACAGGGAAGAGAGGCTGGCACACTGAGGCACGGTGGTCTGGAGGGAGTCTCTGTGTGTGTGTGTGTGTGCGAGTGTGTATTAACAGGGTCAGTCAGGGTGATGGCGACACATGATGAAGGAAAATGAGAAACTCGGTCCTGAATGAAAGACTGCTAGTGTGTTCTTTGCAATTGTGTGTAAGCTTGGTTGGTAGCTAAAGAAAAAAAAAAAAAAGCATGAATGGCGCCAAGTGGCACTGCCTGACTCTGGGTGGGTTTGGACTGAGAAATAAGCAGAAAGATTCAAATTGTGAAGAGAATCACTGTTAAGGGAAATAAGCCACTGAAGAATATAGCTTGTAAAGTCTTAAAAACCTCAAAACCAGCACAGTAATGGAGTGAACGAGATGGGAATAACAAATACAGTGTTGATGCAATAACTTTGGGCTATATGAACCTAGAAGGGGGATAGGGAAGAGGCTGCAAGAAACAAAATTACATATTTTAATCTAAAAGCTATATTCTGAAAATGTTATATTTTCTGGGGAAGTCCATGATAGTATTTGCTGATACTTGTCTGACACTTTATCATATAACAATGGATTGTATATTAGCAGAGATCTTCACCCGTCCTTTTTTCCAAGTCGAGTTTGAAGTCAAATACCTATACATATTATACATAATTTAAATGCTAAGATTCTTGAGAATCCAATGATGTATGCCAATGAAGGACACAATAATTACTGTAGACATAGTAAACGCTGTTGCCAAACCACTTGGAAATGCAAAATAATGTCCCTCTCACCATTCGAAGCCTCATCACATTGAAAGAACAGCACTATCTCAAACAAAAACTGTCTTTTCACATCCACAAGGGTCCAATTACTGTAATTACTGAAAACCTTTCCTTCAGATGCGTCTGTTTTGAACAAGATTTTTATAATAACTTTTATTAGCATGCTAATTGTTTAAAAAGTATTTTGGGTAAAAACTGCAGGAAATCGAAAGGGTCTTGCAATGACACAGTTAGCTTAACATGGAGAGAATGTCAGAGGTAAGTCATGTTATTTTCAGTGATTTAATACAGCATTAATTTGGAGATACCTTTATGTGGTCATCATTATGAAGCAAAAGCTAACATGAACAGATTGTTATGAGCTGTTAACATCCCATAGTCCACCAATGTTGGCTAATATTCAAGCGCATCGTTTCAGTTTTTTGAGTTTTTAATCCAATATAGCTGCCTCCCATGCAAAATGCAGTGAAAGTTGCCAGTATCAACTTTTTATGACAATTTCTATGACATTAAACCAGTGCCGCATGAAACCTCTAAAACATATATTTTTTTCAACAGAGAAAAAGAGAAATATAACATAGCACCAAAGCAAATGGCAAATCCCACAGTTTTCCTTCTAGAGTGCGCTAAACTCAAGTGTGACTTCATTTTTAGCTCCGATCTTCGATTTCGAAGACAAATCAAACAACATTGCTAGATATATGCCATACACTATTTTCAGACTGAACAATACTTTGTGAGATGTGAGTTGCTTTGATTACCTAACCTAACCCTCCTTTTCACTTCTCCACAACTCCATCCTTAGCCTGCCTCCTGTGTTCTTCGGTTGTCATGATATTAAAGGTTCACTAATGTTCAAACCAAACAGCTGGATTTCTGCTGACTGCTGAGTGATACAGCAGGGCTTCGTACTGAGGATACCATAAAAAAACAAGAGGCAAGTGAAGCGTGGTAAATTTATTAGAAAGTCAGAATCATTTTTCATGTCAGCTGTACGTTTGGCTTGTTTGTACCCATGAGCACTGTTTTGGATCAAATATTTAGTAATATACTGCAGGCTGCATTCCTTCTTAGATAAGCTTTAACAGCTGCCCACATAATCAGTTATAATAGAGCTCGCTTTGCATTTGAAAACGAATGTCTGACCTCAAGACCACAAAAGAAAGTCTGCATTTCGCGCTGATGATGAAAAATAAGCGTTATATTTTTTCTGTCTGAGAAAGTCCCACAGATTGTTGAATGTGCACCAGGATTAAATGACAGCTTGATTCTCTATTTTCCAAGTTTATCCAAAGCGACAGGAAACCAGGCTATTCCATATGTGAAGCGCTCATGCTAAACAGAGACGCTTCTCAGCATTGAGACGTACAATAAGGCTTTCATGGAGACTTTAGGAAACTGGTAACCAAACCGCACACTCTGTCACTTAGCTCGGCGAGTGCGTCTGCGTCTACAGTTACTGGTTTCAATGCGTACCACATGTAGCAACCATGTTTTGGCTGATATATTTTCAATATGGAGAAAGAGGAAGCCTTAGACAGACCCAATTTGTTTAATTGAATAATGGACTGTTTATATTGAAAGCCTGAAAACACAAGTTGTTACTATGATAATGCAGCAACATGAAGGCCTTCCCTGAGTCCCAACTTGTCTTCTCACTGCTCCAATTTTGACAGCAAAATAAAAACTCTTCCACGGACTTTTTGCTCCGTGCTGCACATGAACCCACCTCCCTCGTCCTGCCAAAAAAACTGAAGCAGAATTTACTCCCTGCACTGTATGCTAAAATAAAATGTCTTATCTGGCATTTGTTGTGCAGCCAGGTGCTTGTCAACAGGTGACCTGCTGGAATAAATCTTCTTAAAAATGTCAAAGGTAATGCCAACAACCTGCCAAGCCAGGCAGTGTGTGCCTCGTCTCCCACTCATACACACAGTACACAGCAACACATACAGTAAGGGTAAGAACACAGCCATACTGAGGCTCGTTTTAGAACCTGAAGAAATGGTGAACTTCTTCAAGGTTCTGGGTGACAATCACACAATTATGCAAAACAAATCCCTCACCTGCTCCTCCGTCATGCTGTGCAGCTGCGTGTGCCAGGAGGCGGAGTCAGAGCGGTGATAAGCTGGGGGCGGGGCAAAGTCCTGCAAAATGATTGGGTCACGCTCCTGACACAGTGAGGTCAGGTGACTTATGTACAGCTTCAGTTTATTGCGATTCTGAATGAGGTCCAGGAGAGGAGAGAGAATCTAAAGTTGGGGACAGAAAAAAATATGTTTAGTTAATAAAGATAAAAATGCAAAAACAATCACGATGGCTGGTTTAAGAGTTAGGGAAACAGAAGGGCATGCAGATATGGATGGAAATCGGTGAAATGGAGACTTGAAAAGTGCTTCAGTTTGAAAAATACTAAAAAAATCTTACAAAAATGTAACCATTATTTGAAGAAAGATGAAGAAAGTTTAGCATACACTTAGGTTACATGAATAAACTGGATGTGAGTAAGTAGTAACTTAACAAAAATGTTAAGCCAGGAAGATAACAGCTGTAAACAAATGTAAATATTTTATTAAATTTAAATGCAACCTTTTCACATCTTGTCGTGTTAAAACCACAATCCTCCATGCATTTTTATAGAACTTTTGATGGGTGGACCAGCCTAACTGTGAAGTGAAAGGAAAATGATACGTAGTTTTTGAAATGGCTAACTCCCCCCCGCCCCCTTAAATCTGCAGCATGACCTTCTTTGTGGCCCCTTTTTATCATACACCACTAAATGAAACCCAGGGCAACCAAATGGCTTCAGAAGGCACCTAATTAGAATATACTGTAGAGTCAACATGTGTATAATTTAACTTGGTAGACTGCATTTCACTCTGAACACACAATCCCTACAGTGAAACGCGGTACTGACAGCATCATACTGTGGAAATACTTTTTTGCAACATCAACATGAAAGTCGGTCAGTGTTGATGAGAAGATGGATGAAGCTAAATACAGGGTAATCCTGAAAGGAAAACCTTTTAGAGGCTGCAAAAGACCTGAGACTTGGGTTGGAGACAACAAGCAAGACAAAAACTCAAGAGCTACAATGGCATGGTTGGGATCAAAGCATATTCATGTGCTAGAATGGCCCAGTCAAAGTCTAGATCTCACTCAAGCTAAAAACCTGTGGCAAGACTTTAAATTTCCCAAATCTCAAAACAATGAAGGAAGATTTGGGTCTCTAGATGGGCAGAGTTGGTTGAGAGTACAGCAACCTGGGGAATATAATGTGTCTATTTAGCGTGGGAACGAGGATGGGAGGAGTGACGGAGATGCAAGCATTTAAGGGTTCTGAAACAAGACCCCCCATGAGACGTGCCCATGACAGACACACACTCACACACACAGATAAAACAAACAGACCAAACTTTTCCCCTTTTGAAATACCAGGATTAAAGTGCAGAGGAAGCATCTTAAGAGGGGAAGCAGTGTGAGTGTGTGTTAGTAAGCTATATTTAACACTGCAATGTCGTCCGCGCCAGCCTTCTGTGCTCATTGTCACTCAGCAAACACACAAACAGAATTAAAAAGATCCTTTCACTCGGCACTGTGATTCATTTTGTCTGTGTGAAGTCCGTCTCTGCTCTTTACCCGTCAAACTTTTCAGTGTTCAGATCCAAGGATCTGTACATTGTTATCTTATCTCTGCTGACTTTATTTTCTGAAGCGCTTTATTAAGACAGTATGTTAAACCAGATGTCCATTTTAAATTCTTATGCTGACTGTACTTTTTGCATTCTGAGCACTTTTGGTACAGAAGCACAATTTATAAATATCTGTTTTTAATATTTTTAACAGAAGCACTTCTAAAACAGCATATATGGAAAAATACAAAAGAATTGGTCAGCAGTGTTCTAAATGATGCAATAGACAGTATTGTGTAAAAGTTTAAAATAATGTAATGTGCCTCTAGTGAATATTGCATGCACGGATACTGCGATGATGATGATGTACTCGCAATATATTATGCCTTATTTGAAAAAATATTTCACACAAAACACGGAGAGCAAAGGTGTGAAAACTAAAACTGCCCCACAAATCATTAAATCAATTAAATAAATCATTAAATCAATTAAATAAATTAAATTAAATCAAGAAATATCCTGCTCAAAAAGCTGGAAAATTACTAATAAATTCAGTGGTGATATTTATAACGTTGTCTTATTCTATGAATCAAAAAATCAAAAAATAATAATAAAAATAATAATCATTTTACTGCATTTTTTATTATTTTAGCAGCAGAAGGAATGTTTTTTTTGTTGTTTTAAATAAAACCAATTAGCTCATGACATTTTATTCTTCTAATAAAAAAGAGGCATTAAAAATGGCTGCAAATACATGTACATATTTCCTCTAAAGTTTATATATTTATACTTCATGTTTGTAAGCTCTGGGCGCTTGAAAACAGAAGTCACAATCTTAGCCTATAAACCTGTTTCTGATTACATCTTATTTCAAAATGTCGTTCAAACTGTGGTATTTTTACAAAACAGAGTTACACCTAAGAATCCTATGCAGGCCCATGCCTAATGTAAAGTTATCTGTAGATTGCAGCTTTCACTATAAAAGCGTTTTACGTTTTTCACAACTTACAAGTACAGTATACAAACCCTTACATATAGCTTCACAGATATAAACACAGGGCTAAGGCAATTGAACAGAAGAAGTTATGGGTGATATAAAACATTTGCACAGCACTGTATGTAAACTACAACTGGCAGACAAGCAAGTTAGCAGACAAATGAAATGAACACTTACACACGCTGACACAAACATCGATCGGTTATACAATGTTCTTAACTCTCTATTAAAACACAGTGAAATATGCTGCAGCTATTCTAAAAATTATGATTTTCCTTTATTTTGCTGTAATTCTGTCTCCTGCATTCATGCAAGATTAGGAAACCTTGTTGGATTTCAGTGCAGAGCCAGTTGCATTTCTTGTAACAATGAAAACTTCCTGAGTTGTGACCTGAATAAAAAAAAGCCCAAAACATAAAACTCCAACATTTACTATTCAGTAACTTCACTTGATTTAGAATGCTGACATACAAATTAATCGATGTGGATGTGGGTGTTTTTTTTGCTAAGATATTCTTGGCACATTCTCTTCTCTGCACTAAATCTGTAATAAAAGGTGACAGTGAATCAAAGTATCTGTCACCTTTAATTTCCCCTTATTGAAAGCTACCACAAAAACAGTAATACACGCCTACACATGTGCACACTGGATGCAATCCTGAGCTCCTACTGATTATCTCCACAAGTCATAAGAAGCACCGTCTTAGATCAAAACTGTTGGTTTCTTGCACACACAAACATGTTTACACTAATCATATACATTCAGATATGCTATGTTTTAAGGCAGATACCCCTGCAGTATACAGACTCGGATGCCTTGCATTTTAGGACTGTTATCAGCACAGAGATAACCCATAGTTGCAATATTTCCCAGTGAAGCACTTTCAGTCTATTTCTCTTTAGTGGAAAAAAGTAGCTAGGAGAAGTAAGGTATAAAAGATAGAATAAAAGACTGCCGGGTTTCATATCCGGGGTTGTAAAACCTCTACGGTGCCCATACGATGACAGTTTGCTTTACAGCCACAAAATAAACCTAGCATGTGGTCAGCAGCTGTTATCTCACACTTTCTAATTTATATTATTCTGTCAAACAGAACCCCCCCACAAAAAAAAAATAAAAAATCCCTGTTGACACTTTCCAGACCTGCAGCAAAGATCTGAGGATCAAACACAAGACAAACTAGAAACAGGCACAACGAATGGCCTTAATGAAACGATTTGAGGAAGACATTTTTTGAGAAACAAGTCCCCCACAGGATCTATGCCAGAAGAGACCAAAATTTGGGAATAATAAAGAAAAATATGAAAACTCAAAATACGATCTGAAATGCCCAGTAACACTAGGAATTTAGCTGTTTTTACTCAAAATACGGCAATACGGACCATCTTGTATTGCACAGACATGATGGTCAAGTAATCAGTGTGTGTGGTTAATGGGTCTGCAGCGGTTTTCAGTCTTGTGAAACAATCCCAAGGGAGACATAGCTTTATACTGAGTTGTGAGTCAGAGTGTGAGCTTCAGCCGCTTTATTAGCATCTCATGTGTCCCTACAGGATTCTCACTATAGCATTAAAGAGCTCTAAAGAGAGGCATAAGGCAATCTCTGCCGACTGGACTCTAAGAAAGAAAAACACTACAGCCAAATGATATGAAGAAATTAGATCTATTCTTCCCTTGAGGGACTTGTGCTCAGCAAGACATTTACAGCACCCTTTACTATTATGGGCATCCCTGGTAAAGATGTGCAGAAAACTTAAAATAAATGGTTGTTATCGAGACTCTAAGAAGCAAACTTTTTTAAAATCATTTTACAGAAGTGGAAAACACAGTGAAGGGGATCTCTGACTATAAGTTCTCTCTTATTACAGTTTATGAATAAATTTACCTCTTTATAAATAAAAATCATCTCTTCAGTGCTCTAATTTCTCGTTGGGATCCACTTTCCACAAATGAACTGGACAGACTGCATTTTCCAGCATTTCTAAGTGTACGCGCACAGCGTTGACATCACAAGCCGAAGGTTATAAGACCATGTTAAAATTGTCTTTAAGCTTGGCTCTGCTGGCAGAAGAAGACGCTCTCCACCGGTGAATTCCCTTTATTTCTGACTCACTGGGCGGAACAGAAATCCCTTTAAATCTTCGAAGTACCCACTGAACAGCTACCCAGCTGCTGTGTGTGCATCCAGAAGAGTTTTTCTGGGAGCAGAACTGTTCCAAAACAGTTCTTTAAGAAGACAGGCCCCCGCCACCATTGACGTCAATTCGCAGCCTTGGCGGTCTGCAACGGAACTGTGTTTTCTGAAGACCTTGCCGTACGCACGACTTTTAGCCCAAATGTGGACACACTTTGCTCCCGTCTTTGTTTTTTTTGCCGTGGACTGGATTGATTACTCCAGGACTGGCAAGTCATCTCCAAGTAGAAACCGGTTAATTTATTTCTACGCTTATATGTCTGGGCAGAGATATAGGTCAGAATGATTTAGAAATCATTCATTGTTGGTTTGATGTTTTTAAGCGCTGAAACCATGTTGCTCACTAACGTCGCCACACACTTGTTCTTAGAGAGCTGTTTTTTATTTGCTGTATGTTTTTAAACTGTTTTTTATCCTGAACGGACCCTTTTCTTCTTCCTTTCCATGTTTTTTCTCACTCCAACACTCTGATTATAGTTTGGGCAGCATTTCCGGTTCGATCCGGTGGCTCCACACCTACAGCTTGTCTGTATGGCTTCCATTGTTAGCCAAGGCTACTACATTTTTCTTTCTTGAGAGTTTAAATTAAGGCAACTGGACTTTTCTTCTTGTCTTGAATACGTTTTGTCTCTCATCCAAAAGGCTTCTTCAGTTCTGAAAACTAGATTGGTAGTATCAGATTTATAAGTCTGAGGTTAAGGCTCACCAATGGGGCTATCGTTATACCTAACAAGGCTATCAGGGTTGCGATAGCCCCATTAGTGAGCCTTAACCTTAGACTTATAAATCTGATAGTCCCAGTCCAGTTTTCAGAACTGAAGAAGCTTGCATGAGAGACAAATAGAGTAAGGTGTCATTCAAAAGGTAACACTTCTTTGCATGTGAAGTAAAATCTGTAGGCTATTGTTAGCAAATTAGCGGACGTAGCGTCATCGGAAACGGAGCGGAGGTATAAAGACCACAAATTTTGGAGGTGCATTTTAGCTTTTTATTCTGTCTTTATCGGCTGTATTCTTGTCGTGGACTAACCACTTTATTGGAGGACTTCAATCTATTTCCTTCGGGGGGGTTGGCAAAAGCACTCGCTGTGTCTACAGTTGTGATTGTGTCCTTGATTGTCATCCATAATTGTTATCACAATACTCTTAGCTTTCCAGTGATATAAAATATGTATAATTCACAGAAGTCAGAAGATCAGTGGATTTAAATCCGGAAATGGGACGGGTCCTCAGGACGCTAACGGGTTAATGGAGACTTGGTGATGCTACTTTTTGCATCTCTAACAAAGAGCTTTGGAGATTTTTCTACATCCTTTCCCATTCTCCTGGGAAAACTGGATCGTTTCTTTGCTTTAATTTCTTTCTTTGTAATTTCTTGTCTCATGAAGATCAGCACGCATTGGATGGACTTGAATGGCATACTTTCTAGTTCCTATTTGGATGAGTTGTTAAGGGAATTGAACCTCTGGCTATTTCCAACATAAACAAATTAACATAAATTATTGAGTTTTTTTAAACTTACTTGAAATGTAATGTAAAAAAAATGTCTCGGAATCAGAACAGTTATTAATTTACTCACTAGGAATTTGGTAAAATATAGAATATTTGCTGGTGTGCCCTTTTATTTTGAACAGTCAGTTTACTGTCTTTGTGGATCAACTCTTTTTATTGATTAAAGAAACTGAACAACTATCAACATATTGGATAACTAGCAAATCAAAAGTTTTAAATTATTTTAGACTCACAAAAGGAGACCAACCAACTTCATTTTAATGTGGTGTATATAGCTCAACTTATGGCCATAAAAGTGTTCTCGATAATGCTTGGTGTGTGTTAAAACTACTCTCCTGTGCTACTCTGCAGCAGCTCAGAATCCCCCTTATAGGCATACACACAAGTGCTCACTGTTTGGATGAAATGTGCTATGGCAAATTAACCACCTCACACATCAGGAGGAAAGGCGAATGTAGCTACTGGTGGTGATAGAAAGGAAAAGAGATGGCAGATAGAGGTTAGGCGTGCTGGCTGGCCTGCTTCTCCCAGCAGGAAGGTGCTACATCTAATTAATAAGAAGGGCTCAACTAAGATATGATAGGGAACCTTAAGGATTTTAGCATCCTTGTGCGAAATCCCTCTGGAGTGGCACTAAAGCCATTTTGGATGGTTCATTTGGCACATATTATTTTGCTAAAACAGGAGTTTAAACTATGATGCTTAAAGTTTCAACACACTAAACAAATATTTGTAATAATATTTTTTTTTCTGGTTTGATTGGAAAACTCAGAAACCTGACAGTAATGAGGATTTCCCACTGCATACTGATGATCAGTACAGTAACAGGTTCTCAGGAACTACTCTGCTAAGCCCCCTTTACCTCCAGATGGAAACATCGGCAGTATTTTCAGCAGCATGAAGGAAAGCAGGCGAAGAGTTCTCTGTAGCCTGTTTTAAAAGACACAATGTGGCGGCATATCAGGGCAATGGTGCCACCATGGTGTGTCCTTTGAATGCAGCTGTGGCAGCATAGTGAGGCGAGAATATTGCGGCATTTGTGCCGCCAAGCTTGTATTACCGCAACGCTGGAGTTGGCCACTTATGAATGACCAAAGGCTCCCTGATGCCACCTCCGCTTTGGGGTAAAGTGGCACTATTGTTCTTTCTAAAGATCACAGCGTACTGTTAAGCATGCCATCCTGCATAATAGCTTTAATCTGGCACAGGGAACTCAGGACATCTACCTTGGCGAGTGCAGTCAGACAGAATCATGCACACAGAATCTAATATATTTGTATTTTTAACTAATCTCTTTTAGCTGATCACACACAGGCTATAAAGCCTAAACTATTATTATTTTTAAGAAGTAAGCTTTTTTTTAAAGTTATACTATAAACCCCTTAAAAAAAGCATATCTAAAATGCATATAAATTGTTCAAAATTTTCATAATCTTGACCTGTGACCAGGACCGGATTATGATAGCAGAGGCCCTGGGCAAAAGTGTTTAAAGCCGCCGCCTCCTCCTTTGCCCCTCTTCCCCATATATTCTATCCTTTCTTGTTAACAAAGGTGCAATCAGTTAAAGTAAACTTGACCAATACTTTAATACATTTAATCATAAATTGAAAATAAATGCACAGTAAAAAAATGCTTTTCCTTTTACATAATGATTTATTTAACAAAGCTCTATCTGTCTCTCAGAGATCCTGTTTCTCTCCTCCTTTCTGTTTCTCATAACTAAAACCATGAGAACATGGCTTTTGTCCAGGAATGCACAATATTTTGGCAATAACATCGATATCGGCCGATCTTAGTCATTTTTAACATATCGGTTCGATAAGTACAAGTGAGCCAATATTAAAAATTGCTGTTTACTTCCATCTTTGTAAGAGATTTGTGTAATATTTATAACATTGTAAATATTGATTATTGGCCATAACAGCAATAATAATGTCAAATATTGGTATTGGCGCAAATGTATGTATCCTTAGTTTTGACTCTGTCCTCCATGATGTGCTACCCCAGCCTTTCTCTCCACCTTTTCATGTGCTCACTAAGAAAATGACCAAACTGACAGATAATTTCCAAAATGTCAAAAAAGTTACCACTGAGTGGAATTCCGAGTAGTTCGTTCATCATCACGGAAAACCAGGCCTGTCACCTAAAAACTGAATGACAGCCACAACCCGCCAGTACTGCGTCTCTCCCTCCAGCTGTTCCAGTTTAGCTTTCTGTCCCGCTACCAGTGGCTGATGCTAGCACCCTGATGCCATGATCTGAGCTTTCCTCATGGTCACACAGGATGTTTCCAGTCAGAGAAACCACTAATGAATTGGTTTTATTCATTCCAAATAAGATGCAGGGAAGACAAAAGCTATTGTTAATAAGACTGCATTTTACCGCCTAAACCCCGCCATGGGATGAAGTTGGATATCTGGTCAACTGATTATGAAAAGCAGCAGCTCCACCATCGATAATAACAGCTCAAGTACTTTGATTAACTGTCCCCCACAGTGCTGCATTATATACCGGGTAAACCCAGTCTGAGCTGCCGCTGCTACGGCTGTACTCAGGCTGTCCAGCTAACAATCTGCTCACCATCATCTTTCATTCTTCTGAGAATATTGACTGCCTTTTTCAGCCTCCTTGAGAGAATGTATATATTAGGGGGTTGCATGTGTGTGGTAACTTTGGTACCTAACGTTATAATAACGGAGGCTAAGATGTTTAATCTTATAATATGTCGTCTTAGTCAATTGTAAACAGGATGGAACAAGTCAGCTGCTTTATGTGAACTAAAATAATTTCACAAAAAGTGATAAAAAAATAAGCTTTTCATATAACTCAAAGATGTGACAAGATATGAATAAAGACAAATTCTGAATTGCGGGGTTCAAAAAAGGCACATACTCGAAGACCAAGTGGATTTAAAATGTGGACAGGAGGAAAAGGTTTTCAAAAAAGAAGCCATTAAAAAAAGGAGGAATGCAGTAGAATAGTCAAGATTATAATATTTTCCTGATTAAAGAATGATGAAGAAAATAGGAATGAAAAAGATAAATTAGAAAAACAAGACAAAATGCTACAAAAATTGTATTTAAAAAGAGCAACACTTAAGGTGAGAAGACAGAAGCCAGAGTGTGATCACAAAGTCATGGATGAAAGAAGGACGTAAAACAAGAGGAAGGACACCAAAAAGTGACCGGATCCAGTGAAAGACTCTCACCCTTCTGTACAAAATGGCAGATTGAGGGTGAGTAAGAAGGCATGTGATTGGCTAGGCCCAAATGCCCTCCTCATCGTCCTATTGGTTAGTTCAATCCAGCCGTAGCGTGAGTTCAGAAAAGCAGGAAGTTAGTTTGAGAAAGATACTGTGATCACAGCATAAGCAGGATTATTATTTAGTCAAAAATAGTATTTAGAAATATTAAAAATCAACAAAATAATACTGCAAATAAAACAGGTAATGAGATAAAACAGGTGTTTTGTGTTGGGTACCTGATCTGGGGAGGCCTTGTGATTGTTGGGCTGCTCAGAGTTTGCAGACGCAACCTTCATATGGTCGTCCTCGTAGTTGTCCGCCATCAGCTTCATCCTGTTCTGCGTCTGCAGAAAAAAAAGGTAAACATGAACCGTGCTTTCAAAAAACAAAAAGAAACCACATAACTTAGAGTGGATACTAATAAATAATAGTTATGTTTTTGAATTTTGCATTTTCCTTTAAGGAAATGAACACATAAAAATTAGTGAAAAATCCGAAAAGCCTGGTGAATGTTTGTATTTGGTTCATGTGAGTCAAAACCTGCTTTCACTTGCATTTACAGCCACAAGTCTTTTGGGGTATGTCTCTATCTCTATCACCTACAAACGGCTTTTTTTGTTTCTTTTTTGCTGAATAGCTCATACTCATGAGCTTTGGATGAGAAGCAAACTATTCCATTGTAGCACTGAGTGTATATTTAATGTTGCTGTCCTGCTGAAAGATAAATATCAGACCCAGCCTCAAGTCTTTTGCAACCTCTAGCAAGTTTTCATTAAGGATTGGCAACTATTTAGAACAATTCATCTTCCCATCAACTCTTACCAGCCTCCGTGATGCAGCCAAAGAAAGAAGACCTAAAGCACAACCCTTTCACATTCACCTTTCACTGTGAGGTGATGTGTAGTGCTAGTTTTTCACCACATAAAGCACAGACAGAGTCTCCTACTTGACTGGTTGATTTCTGCAGCTCCCTCAGTGTTTCCTTAGGCCCGCTTGTGCTGCTCAAGTAAAAACAACGGCAAGATACATTGAGGTTTGTTACTGTAACTTGAATACGTGTGAAAATTTTCAAATCAATGTAGATTAATGCACATACACACCACCAACAATCACACCTACAGTCTGCGACCTGCCACGTGTATATATATATATATATATATATATATATATATATATATATAGTCTGTTTACAGATGAAGCAGAACAGGACCCGTTAATTTGCCATTTTTAGGAAGATACATTCATACTCATATTAGACTGTACATATAGTCCTGTAATTCACCTCACACAAATCCAAATCACACTTAGCGTCAGCACACAATTAAATGTTCTCATTTGTCATTTTCCTTCTATTCTCCCATTATCACTTTGTCATCATCTCCTCACTCCACTGACTATTTCCACTTCGATCTTTTTTTTCGGTCTCCCCTCCTTGTCTCACGGCTCCATGTGTTTCACACGTTTTAGTTATACTCTGGGTTTTACAGTAGGCCTGTAAAGAGTTGGGGGTGGATTTAGAGATAAAAAGTGAGGGAGGGCCTGGATCCAAATCTGTTGGTGTTGTACAATCTAAATCCCCTTAGTCTCTCAGTGAGCGCTTCAAGGAGCCGGGGCTTAAAGAGGCCAGGTTTCTGTGTGTCTGTATGCGTACTGAATGTCTGACAGGAAGAAAGAAAAATGTTATACTTCAACAGTGTCTATTTGAAGACCGAATGCGAGACTGAATTTTTTTGTGTTAAGGAGAGTAAAAAACAGATCTGTCTCCACACAGATTTCAGATCATTAAAAAAAACTTTGACCTCAGACAAACATAGCCAGAGTAAATACAGGTCCTTCTCAAAAAATTAGCATATTGTGAAAAAGTTCATTCTTCTCCATAATGTAATGATAAAAATCAAACTTTCATATATTTCATTTCATATATTTCATTGCACACCAACTGAAATATTTCAGGTCTTTTATTGTTTTAAAACGGATGATTTTGGAATACAGCTCATGAAAACCCAAAATTCGCATATCATGAAAAGGTTCTCTAAACGAGCTATTAACCTAATCATCTGAATCAACTAATTAACTCTAAACACCTGCAAAAGATTCCTGAGGCTTTTAAAAACTCCCAGCCTGGTTCATTACTCAAAACCGCAATCATGGGTAAGACTGCCGACCTGACTGCTGCCCAGAAGGCCATCATTGACACCCTCAAGCAAGAGGGTAAGACACAGAAAGAAATTTCTGAACAAATAGGCTGTTCCCAGAGTGCTGTATCAAGGCACCTCAGTGGGAAGTCTGTGGGAAGGAAAAAGTGTGGCAGAAAACGCTGCACAACGAGAAGAGGTGACCGGACCCTGAGGAAGATTGTGGAGAAGGGCCGATTCCAGACCTTGGGGGACCTGCAGAAGCAGTGGACTGAGTCTGGAGTAGAAACATCCAAAGCCACCGTGCACAGGCGTGTGCAGGAAATGGGCTACAGGTGCCGCATTCCCCAGGTCAAGCCACTTTGGAACCAGAAACAGCGGCAGAAGCGCCTGACCTGGGCTACAGAGAAGCAGCACTGGACTGTTGCTCAGTGGTCCAAAGTACTTTTTTCGGATGAAAGCAAATTTTGCATGTCATTCGGAAATCAAGGTGCTAGAGTCTGGAGGAAGACTGGGGAGAAAGAAATGCCAAAATGCCTGAAGTCCAGTGTCAAGTACCCACAGTCAGTGATGGTCTGGGGTGCCATGTCAGCTGCTGGTGTTGGTCCACTGTGTTTTATCAAGGGCAGGGTCAATGCAGCTAGCTATCAGGAGATTTTGGAGCACTTCATGCTTCCATCTGCTGAAAAGCTTTATGGAGATGAAGATTTCATTTTTCAACACGTCCTGGCACCTGCTCACAGTGCCAAAACCACTGGTAAATGGTTTACTGACCATGGTATTACTGTGCTCAATTGGCCTGCCAATTCTCCTGACCTGAACCCCATAGAGAATCTGTGGGATATTGTGAAGAGGAAGTTGAGAGACGCAAGATCCAACACTCTGGATGAGCTTAAGGCCGCTATCGAAGCATCCTGGGCCTCCATAACACCTCAGCAGTGATTGCCTCCATGCCACGCCGCATTGAAGCAGTCATTTCTGCAAAAGGATTCCCGACCAAGTATTGAGTGCATAACTGAACATAATTATTTGAAGGTTGACTTTTTTTATATTAAAAACACTTTTCTTTTATTGGTCGGATGAAATATGCTAATTTTTTGAGATAGGAATTTTGGGTTTTCATGAGCTGTATGCCAAAACCATCAGTTTTAAAACAATAAAAGACCTGAAATATTTCAGTTGGTGTGCAATGAATCTAAAATAAATGAAAGTTTAATTTTTATCATTACATTATGGAAAAGAATTAACTTTATCACAATATGCTAATTTTTTTAGAAGGACCTGTACACAAAGCAGATTTAAATGATGGGTTCATCTATTATGGCGAAAAAAGCTATCCAAACTATGCTGCCCTTAAGTGAAAATATAATTATTCTCCTTGTTAAGTTGTGAATTAACTATAATTAACCACATTTTCTTTGGTTCAATTTCACCTGCCACACCCAGGCTTAATTAGTGTCTGACCTTTAGAATGAAGAACACACTTAATTAGAGCCTGTCTGACAGCATGAAGTAGGTTAAACAAGCTCCGATTTGAAGAAATTCAAGAACAGATGAGAAACAAAGTCATTGAAATATCAGTCTGGGAAGGGTTCCAAAGCCATTTCTAAGGGTTTGGAACTCTAGTGAGACACAGTGTTAGTTATTATGGTGGCTTTCACTGTACTTTGGTGTAGCAAAATGATGAACCTTCCCAGGAGTGACAGGCCTACCAAAATTACTCCGAGAGCATGTCAACAAATCAACCAGGAGGTGACAATAGTCTGGCCAGAAATAGCATCTATGAATGAGTTGAGTAGCTTAAACAACTGCTGACCAAAAAACAAAAACAAAAAAAACAAGAAAACAAAACAAAAACATAAAGGCCTGTCTCACATTTGCCAAAAAGCATCTTAATGATCCCCAAGACTTTTGGGAAAATATTGTTTTTAGCTTGACAACACAAAAGTTGAAGTTTTGGAAAGAGTGTTTTCCGTTACGTTTGGTGTAAAACTAACAGCAATCAGAAAATAACATCACACCAACAGTAAAGTCTGAGTCTTCTTCACCGCTTTCGGATCTTGACAACTTGGCTTAAATGACATGGACCATGCAGTTTGTAATCTACCACAATATCCTCAAGAAAAATGTTTGTGGCCTTAAACTCAAGCACACTAAGATTATTCAGCGAGACAATGATCCAAAGCACACCTGAAAATCCACCGCTGAATGGCACAAATAAAACAAACTAATTATTTTTAGAGAGGTCTAGTCCAAATCCTGACTTAAATTTGAATGAAATGCTGTGGCATGGTGATAAACAGGCTGTTCATGGTAAAAAAAAAAAGAATCCAATGTGGTTGAATTAAAACAATACAAGGAAGACTGGGCCAAAATTCCTCCACAGTGATGAAAAGTTATTGCTGGTAATCACAAATGGTTGATGGTAGTTATTAGGTTGAAGGGGCAAATGCTACTTTCACATAGGATCCAGTTGGAAAGTTTATTTCCCTCAATAAACCAAATCATCCTTTACATAATATTTTCTGTATTTACTTTTACTTTTTTGTGGATCTGAAACATCTGAGTGGGTTTGAAAAAGCAGAGAGAAAGCAGAGAAAGAAGATGGCAAATACGTTGTTACAGCACTGTATAGTACAAAAACAAAGCAGCATCCATGTGTGCCATTACTTTTCTCTTCTTGAACTAATTATATAGACCCTTTCCAAAAAATTTGAATATCATGGAAAAGTTTATTCATTTCCATAATTCCATTCAAAACATTAAACTTCCATAGATTATAGATTCAGGGCCCACAACTTAAACAATTTCAAGTATTTAGTTGTTTATTTGTACATAATTTGGGCTTCCAGCTTATAAAACCCACAAAAAAAGTAGAATACTGTGAAGAAATCACCATTTACTTCTCAGTTTTTGCAGAAAATAAGAAAGAAATTATGATCACATCAAATGAATCAAAATATGGCTTCACTTTGGTTCAATTGTCTCAGTTAAGTTCAATATGGGGAAGATTGCAGACTTGACAAGTGGTCAGAAGACCATCATTGATACCCTCCATAGGATGGGTAAGCCACAAAAGTTCATAGCTAAGGAGGCTGGCAGAAGAGCAGACTGTGGGCTTCAGTGGATTATCAAACAGAGAAGATACATTAATCTGGCAGAGATCCAGAAAGAGTGGATGGGCTACAACTGTTGGGTTCCTCTGGTCAAACCACTTCTGAGCCTGAGCCAACGTAGGAAGCGTCTCAACTGGGCCAAGGAGAGGAAGGACTGGACTGTTGGGCGGTGGTCCAAGGTCCTCTTTTCCGATTAAAGTAAAGTGTGCCTTTCATTCGGGAATCAAGGTCCAAGGGTTTGGAGGAAGACAGGTGAGGAACAGAACCCAAGCTGCTTGAGGTCCAGTGTGAAATATCCACAGTCAGTCATGATTTGGGGTGTAATGTCAGGTGCAGGTGTTGTTAAACTCTGTTTTCTTAAATCTAAGGTCACCGCATCATTCTACCAGAATGTTTTAGAGGACTTCATGATTCCTTCTGCTGGGGATCTGTATGGAGATGCAGATTTCATCTTCCAGCAAGACCTGGCCCCTCCCCATACCACCAGAAGCACCAAACCCTGGTTTGATGCCCATGCCATCACAGTGGTTGACTGGCCAGCCAACTCACCGGACCTAAACCCCATTGAGAATCTATGGGTATTATCAAGAAGAAAATGAGGGGCACCAGACCCAAAAACAAAGAAGAGTTGACAGAAAGCATCAAGAAAATCTGGGCCTCCATAACTTCCAGGCAATACCACAGGCTAATTGCCTCAAAGCCACGGCGCATCAAGGCAGTGATGAAGGTAAAGGGTTTCCCTACCAAGTATTGAAGATTGACATATTGTTTTGAAGGAACCAAATTTTGATTGATTTGATGTGATCATAATTTCTTTCTTATTTTCTGCAAAAACTGAGAAGTAAATGGTGATTTCTTACCAGTATTCTAATTTTTTGAATTCCTGATTTCATGGGTTTTATGAGCTGAAAGCCCAAATTATGTACAAATAAACAACTAAATACTTTGAAATGTTTAGGTGGTGGGGACTGAATCTATAACCTATGGAAGTTTAATGTTTTGAATGTAATTATGGAAATAAATAAACTTTTCCATGATATTCTAATTTTTTGGAAAGGGTCTGTAAGTAAAGAACAGAGACTAGTTCACCTCTCCTATAATCCTCCACTGTTTAAAGTTTTTATAATTTATAGTCAAAATCTGAAGGTGATGGTCATAGTTTATATTTCCAACACTTCTGTGGAGTCATTCCATAGATTTTTGTGGAGAAAACAGCAAACCTATCCTCTAAACCATTGTGTAATGACACGGAAGTATAAGAAATTCATTAAACAATCCAAGCCAACACTATTCCCTAATCAAATTCACAAGCTTTACCAAAAAGCGTATAATAAACAAATATAATTTTTTTTGACATTTTCAATAATTTTGCCTCAAAGAGCAGAATTATTTTAAACAAATCATAAGTTTTACACAAAGTGAAATGAAAGAGTTTTCTCTCCATGTTTTTATTTACATGTGAGATCAACCTCTTTAATAATGATAGCTTATAACCATCGCTGCGGTTTCTCCTTCTATTGGCATAAATTCGCTCCATTGAAGTAGCTGAGTTTGAATTATTCACAAGAGAGATAGTATGTGCTTTTTGCATGGGAACAGCAGAACGGTTACAGATGTTATGGTATAAGGTTACAGGGAAAGCTATACTGACAACCCTGAGTTGGAGTTATGTTGTCAAACATACCTTGATGTAGCTTATTTAATATGGATCACAAGCCAAAATGCTGTCTCATGCTGTACTGATAGAGTTAGCTGGACTTCATGTATGATGGACAAAGAGTTTCCTACATTCTTGAGCAGGTACCACTAGACAACAAAGAATATATTTCACTAACTCTTCAAAGCTCATATCATTAAGATATTAAGGATTTTATAGGAGAGCTGATGCTGGATGACTGTTCATACCAGGGTTGTTCAGATTCAAATTATTCAGATTGTTAAGAAACACATCCTAGCGGGGGATGTGATACCCTTGGTGGTAGCATTATGGTGTGGCCTGGTAACAGCAGGGAAACACCTGTTTAGTGAGAACTATGACGATGATTGTAGTCACACTGAAAGTAGGCTTTCTAGATTTACAATGATCGTGTTGCAATCAAATGGTCCTAGAGATCCTGTATGGACATCCAGAGTGAAAGGTGACTGAAGAGAATTTCGCTTTCCATATTTAACAGAGACAGCCGAAGAATTTAGAACGAGAATGATCAGCAGCTAGGAAAAATTTAACAAGCTCATTAGCTAAAAGCTTTTCACTACCCCAATGTAGCGATTTTTGTGTGTGAAAAAAAAACCCGCTAGACAATTCTGAGAAGAAAATGCAAGTAAAACAAACAAACAAAAAAAATCATTCTAGGCAAAAAGTAGACATAGGGTTAATGAAAAAGGAAGCAAAATAGAGAAAAAAAATGTCCTCATTTTTTATCTGGCCTTTTACATCTTCTCCCATTTCTATAATTGTCAGGAATGCTGACCTCAGCTCACTTGCTTCTGTGCCAATTCTCCTTCTCACTTAATCTAATCATCACACCATTATTTCACTCGTCCTCCCTCAGACCTCCCTTCGCCTCCATCTCCCCTCCCCTCCACTCCGACTCCCCCAGCCTCCATTTCTGCTTTAAGCAACCAACAAAAGGTAGAAAGAAGAGTGAACTGAGGGAAAAACTGATGACTCAGGCTCCGAAGAAAATTATTTCTTCATGATAAGGCTTTGGGGAATATTAGATAAGATTATTTTATCATCTAGCCTTTCATTGACAAAGGAAAACCTTCATAGATATCAAAGCAATTATCAACAAAGAAAAGTTGCTGAGTCATGGTTGGGCAAAAAACTACTTCATCATAATGACAAATTTGATTTGATTTTGCCCATTTCTTACATAAAAAAAAGGCAACAGTTAATAAGTGGAAAATTAAAATTGATAGGGGAAATGAGTTGAGTATAGTGCCGTGGGGAATAATTTCATCCAGACAAAGTCTCTGCAGAGTAATTAATTAGTATAGACCCACTTTTTCACTTCACTTTTTCACAGGTTCTGATATATAAGTAAAGATTAATTGTACAGTGGGAAAATTGAGAAATGGACCTCAGATTAACTAATTAAATAAAACAACCCCAGTCACTTAAATCTTCCGACATAACTGTACAAATTTTATAAAATCCTTGGAGTTCAATATTCTAAAGGGGTCAGGTGGTTTTGGGATATGTGGTTAAGTCTGCTTTTTTATATTTTTCAGATTCCGTTTGCTTTATTTACAACATTAACATAACCTAAAATATAGAAAATATGAAGTAATGTCAGAGCCAGGAAAAGTGCTCCAAAATATGTAAGGTGAAGAGGAGTCTCTTACTGGAACAGAAAGTAGATTCCTCAACATCTCCCTGTTGTTTCACTTTAAATCACCTGTTTTTGCTTTCACTAAACCTTCTGTCACATGTTGTCTCCGTCCTTCATACTACTACAGAAAGAAATAAAACTTGGACTAGAGAGGAAGCAGGCTGTGACAGGGGAGAAGAGAGTGAAGAGAGCTGAGGTCATCTTGATCTACGGCTGTCTGGACTAAGAGGTCAAAGGCTGACATGAAGGCAAAGCTTTCAGGGCCATTCACATTTTAATCACACTCACAGGTGGGTTTTAATGTGCGTGGTGAAAATCTTACCACAACATGCTGTCTGTTACATGTATTCACAGACTTATAAATCTGCTCAGACTAAATCTGTCTCAAAGCTAAGCTATAGGACATTCTCATACAGATTCATGACAGTTTATACTTGCTATGCGTTTTGAGTCCAACAAGCCTAGTTTATGCAAAATAAAACAAGAAGTACAACTCTCTTTGGAGACTCTACAGTCAGGTTGTTGCAAGTATAAGGTCCAAAGCTATGTATAGACTTTCTTTCTCAGTTTTTCACATTACAATTATAAACTTCAATGTTTTAATTAGGATTTTATACTATAGAACCACAGGAAGTTGTTCATAACTTTAAAGAGGAAGAAAACTTCATAATTGACCAAATTTACATTTCCAGCTGCAAGTCTTTTGAGGTACGTCTCTAACAGTTTTCCAGACCTACAGATGGCAGGTTTAAATTATTCTTTGCAAAATAGCTAAAGTGCAGTCAGATTGGATGGAGAACACCCGTGAACAGCATGTTTCCAAGTCCTGCCACAGATTCTCAGTTCAATTTAGATCTGGACTTTGACTAGGCCGTTTTAAACAATGGATATGTTTTCATATAAACCTATTTCCTTTTTGGTCTGACTATAGGCTTCACTTTCCTCCAGCAACCCAGGCAGGTCTTTTGCATTTTCCAAGCAAGTAATAGCATCCCCACATCATGATGCTGTCACAACCATGCATCACCATGGGGATGATGTTTTCAGTTTATGTTCAAGGCTGGTTTTCTGGCTCACATAGTGGACTAAAAAGCCACATTTTGGTCTCATCTGACCAAAGCAGCTTCTTCCACGTTTGCTGTGTCTTCCACTTATCAGAGGCAACTGAAATGACACATTATGATTTTCTTTTAGCCACTCTTCTACTGATGCATTTTTCTGAAATGAGCAGCTAACAATTGTCTTGACAGATTCTCTCACTTGAGCTGTGAATCTCTGATGCAGAACACAATATCCAGATTTTTACTTGTAAAATGGTTTCCTCTTCACAAGAAAGCAATAGTTTCTGTTGGTCTATCATAAAAATAATTTAAAAAATACATTCAAGTTTGTGATTGTAATGAAACAAAATGGAAAACAGTTCAAGGGATATGCACTGAAAGAATCCAGAGCAACTGTTAGCTTTTTTCAACTGTTAAGAGACAGAAAATGACAGCAGTACAGAGAGCTCCAAATAGGAAAACCTTGAAATACTGGGTAACTTTTTACACCACTGTACACACAAACAAACACACACTCAGAGGAGAACACAGTTGAACTTCTGTGTTGTCAGTAACCACCTTGGGGACCCTGAGGTGTCATAAATGTCTTCATAAGCAACCCAAAGAGACAAGACGGGCAGTGAGGAACGAAGCTGAGGAAAAAGCATGCGATTTCATTGGACACAGCTACTCTCTAAAGCACCCAGCTCATATTTTTAAAACCACCTCAAACATATTCTCTATTCTATTTTTCTTGCACCAAACCATATTTTAATAACTTGAACCTGAAAGAAACTGCAGACTCATCCTGTAAGGGGTGAGGTATTCTAGTAGTTCTACCCAGGGGGGGCCCCAACTCTGTATGTCTCTGGGTACATGTGCATAAATACACCAAAATACACCAAAATTCTGATTGGTCGATTTTATGCCGTGTTAATTTTTGAAATTTGATTGGACAAGAGACATTCCATGAGAGCTGATCGGTGCTGATGTTAGAGTTGGATACAACAGCGCTGCCTCTCGTGTGATATTGCTTTAACAGTCTACAGGGAGATTCAAGAACGTCCACGTTATTCAACGTGCTGTGGCTTCAGTGCTTAATTTGTAAATCATTAGGTGCCGGAACGCAAAGTACATGACAGCGCAGGCATGACCAAAGACGCGCACAGGTCCCGGAACGCAGTAAATGGTAGTGGGGAAAAAAACTTGTAAAAACATGATGTGGGCATTACAGGCCTGAATGTTTTTAATATTGTAATGTTCTCCGATAGATGCAGACAATGGTTGTAATTGAATGCTTTAATGCTGACTGCTGTTGACTGCAATCACGCCGTACAAAACAGTAATTAAAAGAACTCTCACATAAACCGGTTGTCTGTCTAGCTCCATTTACAGACAAACACCAGTTCCCCGGCACTCAACTGCGCACTCCCCCGCGCGCAGCCTGCAGAACAGTGCCCCACCCCCCTGAACAGTGCAACAACACTAACGCATAATCATGGCATAAACCATTATGTATTTAATTCTGAGCTTACAAAAACGCAGATGCACGTAATGCAAAATGCTGTCAGAACACCCCCCCCATGCAAATTAGTCGATTTTTGGTCGAAATTTCAGGGTTTCAGTCCACCAAGAATTTCTTTGGTTGATTACAGCCCTACTACAATTCAGCCCGCGATGTGTTCATTGCTCCTAACGTTAACAGCAGGGCAGATCCAAACTGCATCCACAGTTCCATGTGAACGTCTCTTCTCAGTCACAGGCCAGATAGAGGGATTATCAGTCTACATCACTCCCTACTCTGCTGCGCCCGTTTACTCTGCAGAAAGAGAACCGATCAGGTGTTGTAAACGATCAGAAGAAGCGTGTGGAACGAGCAGATGATTAAAAATGCAACAATATGCAGCAATCACTTCACAGGTAAGTCTTGGCTAACAAACAAGCTAATATTGATAACCAACACTGCAGCTGCAAGATAACCACAAACAATAACAGTGGGATTATGTAAAGATTCAGTTCCATACCATTTCGATATTGTTCACAAGAATAAAATTCAGCTCAAAAATGCTTTATTGATTCCAGAGGGAAAATAAGTGTTGTTGTAGCTCATACTATTTAATTATTCAAGGAGTTGTTGTAGATTCAATTCAATTCAATTCAATTCAAAAATACTTTATTGATCCCAGAGGGAAATTAAGTGTTGGTATAGCTCATATAATTAATTCTTTAAGGAGTTGTTGTAGATGATGATGGCTGTGGGCAGGAAGGATTTCCTGTAGCGGTCTGTATTGCAGCGAAACTAAAGAAGCCTCCGACTGAAGACGCTCTGTTGTTGTATGACTGTCTCACGAAGGGGATGCTCAGGGTTGTCCATAATTTCTTTTGATTTTATGATGAATCCTTCTTTGCATTATCATCTTCAGATTTTCAACAGTTGTCCCAAGAACAGAACCAGCCTTCTTTATCAGGTTGTTTAGCCTTTTTAAATCCCTGGCTCTGATGCTGCTACCCCAACAGATGACGGCTGAAGAGATTACACTCTCCACAACAGACTTGAAGAAGATCTCCAGCATCTTGCTGCAAACCTTGAAAGACCTAAGCTTCCTCAAGAAGTACAGTCTGCTCTGTCCCTTCTTGTAGACGGTTTCACTGTTGCGCCTCCAGTCCAGTCTGTTGTCAAGGTGAACTCCGAGGTATTTATACTCCTCAACCACCTCCACGTCTTCTCCCATGATGGAAACAGTTTTTGACTTATCCCGGTTTCTTCTGAAATCTACAGTCATCTCCTTTGTTTTGTTCACATTCAAGGTGAGACGATTGTTTCCACACCATGTCACAAAGCGGTCCACCAGCTCTCTGTATTCAGCTTCTTGTCCATCTCTGATACACCGGACAATTGCAGAGTCATCTGAGTATTTCTGCAGAAGACAGGTCTCCGATTTGTACTGGAAGTCTGAGGTGTACAGAGTGAAAAGGAATGGTGAGAGTACGGTCCCCTGTGGTGCTCCTGTGCTGCTGACCACCTGATTTGACACACAATTCTTCAGTCTCACAAATTGTGGTCTGTTGGTCAGGTAGTCATTGATCCAGGCGATTGTTTAGGGCAACGGGTCTATAGTCATTGATGACTGATGGGTGAGTTCTTTTGGGTACTGGAACAAGGCAGGATCTCTTCCACAACACTAGAACCTTCTCCTGGGTTAGGCTAAGGTTGAAGATGTGCTGCAGAATCCCACAGAGCTGCTCAGCACAGGCCTTCAGGACTCTGGGGCTGACACCATCTGGACCTGCCACAATCTGGACCTGCAGCCTTGTTCCGGTTCAGTTTCTCCAGCTGGCTCTTCACCTGACTTTTGGAGACAGACAAGTGGGACTGGGAGGCAAAGGGGGTAGCAGCATTTCCTAACTTGGTTGAAGTCAAACATGTGGAATCAGAAGAGTCCATGGCTGAGGTGAAGGATAAAACATCCGAGGTGTAACAGGAAAGCTGTTGATCAGAGGAGAGTGGGATGTCTGTTTGGTTGGGAACAGGAGAGGGGGATGCTAAGCTAGTTCCTGAACTGAACCTGTTGAAGAATATGTTCAGTTGATTGGCTCTGTCCAGAATTCCATCTATCCATTCCTTCCTGTCCTTAAAACCTGATGATCCTGATGGCTGTGGGAAAGGATCTCCTGTATCAGTCTGTGTTGCAGCGAAACTGTTGAAGCCTCTGACTGAAAACACTCTGCTGTTGTAGGATAGTCCCATGAAGAGGATGCTCAAGGTTGTCCAATATTAATAAGAAACGGTCAGCTTTATATTCAGAAAATGTTAGCCAATTAGTTTGCCTTAGCAACTGGCTAAAAGATAAATATGTCAAAAGGGCCACATGTAAATGTAATAGTGGAGTTCTAAACAAAAGTTCAATGGATCTCTCTTGTATTTCCTTTAAAAAAAGAGCAATGGCATCCAGTTTTGTCCTTTAGTTACACCGAAAATTGTAGATTTTCAGTCATATTTAGGAATGTTAATTAATCTTGATTAATTCACAGCTACCCTGTGATTAATTAGATTCCAATTTTTAATCGTTTGACAGCCCTAATATAAATATATGCAGGGCCTTTTGTTAGTGTACATCTGGAGAAAATGTTTTAATTGATCCAAATATCTAAGTCATTATTCCCAGTAAATACTGGTTAAAGACAGAATCGGTGTGGTGAGCGTAGCAGTTGTAGTTCAAAATCTTCCCTGGTGGTTGGAGGGCCGTGGTCACATCTGGACTCACTTTCTGGCTGCCTTCCTTGTTTTCTTTTCTCTCCTCATCACTTCCACCTCACATGAGCTCCCCTGCTTTTATTTACACCTCTCCAAATGTGGCTTTCACGTTCCTCA
Organism: Valencia hispanica; assembly: GCA_963556495.2. Taxonomy (NCBI): domain Eukaryota; kingdom Metazoa; phylum Chordata; class Actinopteri; order Cyprinodontiformes; family Valenciidae; genus Valencia; species Valencia hispanica. Next base: position 17,559,254 of record OY747722.1, on the reverse strand, counting down.
GCTTTATTCTGTCTTCATTTTCATGGTCCCTACCAATTTACCACCTTTGTTGTCATTTTTCATCCCTACTCCACATTCAGTTGCCTTTAAATCTGATCAAAAATCCCTGCTCATAAGCCAGCAGATGCCAGGCTTTGAGCTTTCTGTCTTACCTGCTGTTTGAGCTGCTGAACCAGGCTATCCTTCTCTCTCTTCAGGGCTGCAACCTCTTCCTGGGTTTTCTTCTTTTTGGATGATGAGAGTTCCAGCAGGGCGATATTGGCATCCTTCTCGCTTATGGCAGCCAGCAGTGCTTCTTGCCTGTGCAGATAACAATACAGGTTAGATAAGTTAGGTTTCTGCTTTCTTGGAAATACTTCATCCAGGGCAGATTGAGCTAACTGAAACGTTCCTCAAAATATACCTAATATAAAAGAAAATATGAAACTTAAAGAACACCTTAGGAGAAATAGGTAATAAAAGTTTTTTACCTTATTTTGGCTGACCCCTTTTTTTATCATAATGATTGTGTGCAAATCTATTATGTAATCAAGATTATTATGAAACACATCAATATTCGAAGGGTGAACATTGCAATTTTTGTATTTGGGTCGCAGTCACAAATTGTGGTAATGGTGGTTTCCCTTTAAAACAATAATAGTGTGTAGAACACTTTGATACTGTAATCTTAAAACTAATAACTATTTCATCTCTACTCTATGTTATTTCTTTTCTGTTTTTGTTTTACCTCACAGAACCAACATTTTAAAATGTAAAGAAAATATAAAAAATACAATAAAGAAAATTCAAAATTGCAGTAAAAAGTTAACATGACTTGAGTAGTTTACTTCAGAGCCTCTATACCATGATCCTAAATACAAGAGAAATTATAGATGGATTTAGGGCAACCCATTTCAGATTATACCTAAAATCATCTACTCTATGCCCCACAATCATCTGAAAAGCGCCACTACTGAATTGGTCTCTTTTTGAAAAGCTTGTTTGTTTTGACCCTCCAACATTAGGCCCCTGATCCAGCTTGGGGGAGGAATTATGGGTGAGTATTTTGGGATTCTGGAACGTGATAGTGAGGATTGCAACACAGAGCACAACCCTGTGGGGGGACTTCTGAGAATCATACACATTGCACTAGTGAATGCTGTGAATTGTAAGCCACGCCCCTTTGGTTGGGCAGCTCCAGCTGCATGTGCAGGAAACGCACACGGCCCATGATCTTGATGGTTTGAGAAGTGAATTGTAGCAAGCGGTTCATCAATGGTATGTTGATTTACAGTCCTTAAAACAGAACAGACTCGTGACTTTGTTCATAAGGACATATGTATGCAGGTTAAGATTGCTTTATCTGACTTTCTTATTATATTAAAGTGAACAAAAAACATTAACCTTAAAACGTTGGAGATAAATTTATCTGGATAAATAAAATAAAAGTATCTGTATAGGTCTGTAACTAATCAATATAACATAAAGCTACATTTTAAACTCTCGACTAGTCATGGCCTTTTTAGTTGCATTTTGAGGTTAAAGAAGCTATGTTAAGTTTAAAACTCTCTACAAATTGTCCTTCATGTCATCTGAGAAAGTGGCAAATTTCCATAAAGGTCAGAATTTATCTAGCTTTATATACCACAGACTTCTATTCCTCTGTAAGGGACACAATGACAGTTAAAAACCGCAACTGAAATTAGCAGGTGTTTGCTCTATATCTTTGTTTATGTATCAAACAACAAATCAGTGTTATAGATGATAGTAAAATAACCGTACAAATCATATGTTTATAGCAATTATTGCAACTTTTATGCTTCAAATAAAAGCAATTAGCTCATGCTATATATTTTGTTTAACATTTTGGGATAAATACTGTGTTACCGTGATATTTTTTACCTTGGGTTGTGACTCTCAATGTCACAGTCTAAGTCAGTTTAGAAGTTATCTATTTTTCACTTTATGTTAAGCTAAACTCTTTTAAAAGTAACTGTGTGAGAAAGAAAATAAAGCATAATAATTAAAAATCTAGTAATGATGTTAAATTATGCAGACAATACTGGTAAGCAGAGCAGTGTTGATCGGTAATACATTTTAATTATTTATTACTACAGAATATAAGACAACTACTACTAAAATTACAATATATTTTATGTGCAACAAACAATAGAATTTGTTTTAGGAGGAGCAGCAGCTCCAAAGACCGACTGCTTCGACGCCAATGCTTTTGTTACTTTTGCTAGAGACCATATTCCTGCATGAGCCCACATGCAACAAAACAGGATATAAACAGAACCATTAAGATGTGCATGTTTTTACTAACCTTTAATAGCGCTAATCATTACTGAGTAACCAGATCTAGACCTGGTCTTTTTATTTATTTAAACTTTTTCTGAAGTGATTAAATTTTGAATATTAATCATTTGTGCCAGTATGTGATGATACACATCATGAATATTGTCAATGTGAGGGCTTCCTTATTTAAATTGTTTTTTTATTATTAATAATTGGGATGTAAAAAAATATTGATATGCTGATATATCACAATATTTTATGTCACAATATTGTGTCGATATTTAAAGCAATGTACTGATTTTTATTTTTTAGAATTTGAATGGAACTATCAATAACTGTGATTTTTGTGGTAAAATTAAAAGTATGACTGGTAGTTTGTGGCTGTTTTCACCTTCTTCATTCCAGTGGATCAACTAGATCTAGTAATACAACTGGATGTGTTAAAGTATGAAACAGGTTGGAGTGTTTAGAATGCTGTGATAGTTTTTCTACAGTTAAATTTAGTTTTAAAAATCACAATATATGTCTTGCATATAGTATCGCAATATATTGTATCGTCTCCCCTGTATTTTGATAGATATCGTATCACCAGATTCTTGCCAATACACATCCCTAATAGATTTCTTTTCACTGGGTAAACAAAGGCTAAATACACAAAAAATTGATTTGCTTTTAAATAGAAAAACAGGAGGCATTGCTTTCATCTAAACAATATCACAGATTTTACCTGTTGTATATAAAAGGAAGCCGTATTCAGTTCTCTAAAACGTAAATGTGTACATTTCTAAACTCCATTTCAGTTCTGCTCTGCAGGCTCTATCTCCAGCCTCCCTGTCTCTATCTAACCCTCCCTCCTGATTCGATTGGGAAGCTGACAGATGAATAACATTCTTTGTGGTCGGAAAGCAACAAGCCGCATCAAATTCATCCCATCAGGCACAAATTGAGCCGAGTTAACATCCAAGGCAGTTAATTCTCAGAATCTTATGTTTTCATAGGGAATTTAAATCACTAAAGGAATTTTTACAATTCCATATAGCTAAAGGACAGGACACACATAGTAACATATGCACAACAGCACAAAGAAAGCTGAACATTATAGGAATAGGTAAGACTCTTAGAAAAGAACAGCTTCTAGTAAATGTTTAAAATAAAATGAATTACATATGCAAGGAAAGGGATGCATTCATGAAAGGTACAATAAACTAAAATAAAATACCTGCATGTCTCATGGCCTTGACAATATTAAAAAGAAAGAGAGTTAGTGAATGTAATCAACCTGTTTAAGTGTTAGGACAGGTGCAGAGGCTGTGCAGCTTTGACAAACACCAGATTGTTGTAGCAAGATTAGTTGTTTGCAGTCGGTCAGTAGTGGCGAGTGTCTACCAACAGACTCCCCAGCTGATGCAAGCAATAAACAAACGCCTGAGTATTTGAGGATGTGCTGGAACAAGTCTGATCTCTGCCAGCTCCAACTGGAGCTAGATATCACAGGGCAGCTCTGGGAGTAGACCGTTTTGGTACGGCTTGAGGAACAACAGAAACGCTCATAATGCTCTGCTTCATATACAAACATATATCCCCAAAATCCAAAATGACGGAGATAAAATTCCTGTTTTTTTTCCTTTTGTATAACACACAATAACACTGACACAGCCGTGCAGGGAGGAATGCAGGGATGAGGACATCTAAATGGAGACAGATTGTGTGTTTGGATTATGAGAATGAAAAAAAATTCCTTGGTCAACCTCACTGACCAAAACTGTCAGTGGGCAGATTTCCCATCATGCATCTGAAAGTAAGCAAAGATCTACAACTGGTAGATCAGCTCCCAGAGCAAGTAACATACCTGAGTTATTTCTATGTGAAATATTTCTATTTTGAAATATAAACAAAATACGATAAAATGTTACTAGAATGTATTTATATAAATAACCTACTACAGCTTGAATTTAGTTGCTTCAGAGCTGAATTAACTCCTAAGATTCTTTGCGACCTGTAAAGAAGCTTGGTAATGAACCACTCTTTTGATTCAGGTGAGCTGAACCAGGAAAACATCTAAAACATGCAGGATACTAACAATTTAAGACACTACTGTCTCTTGCTTTTCACAGTGGAGACACAAATTAACATTTCAGAGGTGTGGGGAGGAAGGAAGGAAGGAAGGAAGGAAGGAAGGAAGGAAGGAAGGAAGGAAGGAAGGAAGGAAGGAAGGAAGGAAGGAAGGAAGGAAGGAAGGAAGGAAGGAAGGAAGGAAGGAAGGAAGGAAGGAATATGGATGACGGACTGGTGGATAGATGGAAGGTATACCTTGTCTACCTATAGATAGACAGCTGAATGGAGCGATAGTTAGGCAGATGCTTTTTTTCCTTATCAGTTTCCAAGACAATCCCAGACCTAGAAAAAATGTGGAATTTATGGATTCTTTACAGTCTGTGTAGGAACCAAGGTAGCTGAGTCTGTTAAATATATTATTATACATTTATTAAAAGTATATCCTTTCATGAGAAAGATACATTGTATTTAATCTATGCATAAACGTAAAGGTTTTACATTTCTTTCTCTAGACAGTAAGACACCAGAAGAGCATCCGACAGTCTTCTTTCTCTATTTCGCCCAACTGATATAAAAAACGAAGATTCACACACAGAAAGACTAATGGAACATTTTTCTTGTGAAAGCTAACAGAGTGTCTAGTTTTATACCATATTTGAGAGTTACCTGCCAGCATTCGGCACTTATAAATTGCTGGTGATAATATTATATTCATTCCAGATGCACTTGTCTCATTCTGGGCCTCTCCCTTCATCTCTGTCAGACTCATACACAAACACATACTTAAGACACTCAGCTTGGCCTTCTCAGCTTGCAAAGCTAAAACACGTGCTCTTGACAAGCACTGGCTCCGGCTACTGCTGTTGCTATGTAATCAAAAAGAAACTGTTTCAAGTGCAGCGATCTTTTGGTAGATCGTGAGATGATTCTTGTGTCAGATGGCACTTACAACACTGAATGCGCCTCCAATATGTCATTATCACAGAAAGTAGGGGAGACAATGGAGCAAGCAATGCGAGGGCGAAAGATTCCCAGGGGACATAGATCCTTAGATGTGAAACTCTCCTTTCAAGTCGGAGGAGCAGAGCAGAATAGGAGAGGGACCACTAAAGTTACTGAAGAATAAAAGCTTTTCAGAAAGGTTAACTCCAGGATGCTCATATACTTCCACATCTTTTGTTTTAAATGCTTCTGTATTCAAAAACAAATCCCAGGGGCTTTATCATTATGTGCAGTTGCTAGTTTTTACCATTTGCTCATCACATACCCCTAATCCTCACAGACATGATTTAATTTGCCTATAACTGAACATAATTTATACTCCTAGAACTGTGACCCTACAACAACCTTCTGTGCTTTACTATTTTAGCTGTTAACCTGAAACTACTCGCACATCTAAGGTTATTAAAGCTCCAAATACTGGGGTACCTTCTTAACTGAATCAATATTTTTATTTCATGGTAGTCTTAAAGTAACTTTCAGTGTCACTGAAGGCCACTCCTATATGGTTTAATGCTCAGGATTGTCCACTAGTTAGGCTGAATACTCAGAATGGAGTAAGGTCTACCTAGAGACCACACACTTGAACATTTTTAGCAACTTTTCTTTTTTAGCAAAACAGAAATACAACATTTAATGTTTTATTGCATAAAAATAACTGAAAGAAAAATTATTTACCTTCCTAATACGTAATGATTCACCATTAAATTTTAGTGTTATCAAATATATATTTTAGAGATGTCAGGACCTCAATCTGATGCTTGGGACCACATCAGATGCTGATCAAGGCATTTTTAATTGAGTGTTAATAGAATACCTGACTAAACTGAACTCCAGAGATCTGTTGTTAGTTTACGGTCTCTGATTTTATATCAGCTGCACTTCACATAAGCTTTATGGCTGTGACAAATAAAAAATCATTGCCAATTTTCATGTCATAGTAATGGTTTATGGTTTTGTTAAGTGTAGTTTTTTTTCCTGTTATATTTTTCTTCGATATGCATTTAGACATTGTTTCCTGTTTTATTTACCAAAAGTCTAAGTTCTACCTTCTCTGAGTGTCCTCTTCTGTAAAGCTCTTCATTGTTTGCACCTGAGTATCGTCAACCTGCGTGCACAAGTTTGTGTGTATGCATCGTCTTTACTTCTTCAGTTATAATCTGTCTGTTTTCCTCATATACATGTCGCAGTTGTGGTCATTTTAGCATGTGTATTTTAGTATAAAGTCCTTTGATGGATTTGATCAGCTTAAACTGGGACATAATCAGCTCTGCTTTGGCTACTTTTTTATTACTGGAACTACTACAACCATCTTTTCCACTGATGTCCTGCTTTGGGTCCATCATTACATGACTGTAAACATTATTTTGATCATCTAACTAATTTTAATCTTATTAAATGTTTTTTAACCTTTACAATGACATTTACAGTGAAAGAGAGGCTGTACTGGCTATACTGCAAATAGAGCAGCTGAAACAGTAGTAATTAAATGTTACAATGTTCAGATTACATTTTTTTTTAACAGGGAGAACATTTTTTGATAGTTTTTGTCACATTAAAATATGCTCTGGAAAAAAGTAATAATAAGTCATATCAAAACAAAACAAAACATGAACAAGCTAGCACTAGCATAGAACGTTTCAAACTATTTCACATGAAAACATCAGCAGAAGCAAGGTGTAAATTTATTTAAGAGTGTCACTGAATGTGTTGAGTGGGGTATGTGTGGTAACAAAAGATGAAACTATGCACATTTTAGGAAACACAATTTAAGTTAAATAATGGTGACCCCCACATACTGCTACCTTTATCATTGTTATTGACTTTTTCAATTTCTCTATAAATGATCAAGTATATGTTTTATGTAGGGCTGCACAGTATTGCAGTTGATAGCACTACTACCCCCTCGGAGCAAGAAGGTCCTTAGCTCTTTCTGCATGGAGTTTAGATAAGATAAGATAAAACTTTATTGTCTGTCCCAGAGGTGACAGAAATGTTCCTGTTCCTGTTCTCCCAGTGCATGCATGGGTACTCTCCGGGTGCTCCGGCCTCCTCCCAAAGTCCAAAACATACATACAGTAATAGGTTAATTGGTCACTTTAAATTGCCCTTACGTGTGAGTGTGTGAGCGAACATGATTAACAACTGGAGACATAAAAAGGCTAAAAAGTACGTGTTTTCAGCAGCCGCTGTTTGAAAGAGATGAAGAAACTTCCCACACAATAACACACAGTTGTGGATCCTTTGGTTTTATCAGGTGGTAGCTAAAGGTTTAAGTAAAGCAAAAGCATGAAACAAGCTCTAAAAATTATACGCAATAAATCTAGTTTATTATTTGTTAATCTCTTGCTGCTGCTAAAAGTGTAAAATCCCTTTCAGTGCACAAAGAAAACCAGAATTTCATGAGTGTTTATATAAAAAGTTTATAGCGAACTGGTAACAGGCTGCAAAATGTTCCCAACAGTTGGTAAAAGTGGTGTAAAGTAAAGCTGTCTTGTGTTTATGAGCGTTTCACAGGTTAGTCACAACTTAACCAGTCTGTGTTTATATTTTTACTCTCGTCCCACTTCTCACTCGCGTTAAGCTTCAAGCTCTTCTTTCTCTCGTTTCCTACTCTCCCTTAACACCCCCATCTTTGTCACAGTTTCTATCGTTCCACTTCTTCCTCTCTATCAGTAATACAGGCGGGGGGAACAGATTCTTTCCGTTATTCGCCGGTCGTGTGTCATGATGTCATCGCTGCTGCAACAAGGCAGACAGTAAGCAGATATACACAAATGCACCAGGCACCTGACCCCAACCCAAACACAGGCGCACACACACGGACACACAGATGTGAAGCCGCTCTCCTTCCTCTAACCACTTAAGGCCCCTCACTTTATCAGAAACCCTAATGCCTGGTCTTAGATCACTCACATAATTCTACTCACACACCAAGGCTGCTTCACATGTATGCTGTCTTATCGCTTTCATGCAGTTGACATTCACTGCAATCTCTTATGTTTAAGCTGTGGTCATGCTCAAAAGGATGTGTGTTCACAAGTTGTATTTTAACTGCCTGAGCATTTGTGTATACCCATGAGTGTGTGTATAGTAGATTTGAGTCCAGAGTGATATTTGCCAGTCTCTGTCCAAGACAAACAGAACTATTCTAGAAATAATCCCTTCTCTTTGCTCTGTTTCTGACTGACCAAAACAACTATAAATTTTTTTCTCTGATACGCTCTGGTTTACACAAAACACTGAATGAAGGCCACCAGAGTCTTGGTATTTAACCACTATTGTATGTAGTCCACTAAACAATTCACTTAATGGTCGAGAAAGGGAGGTTTCCTCGTCATGTTAGACTTAAAAAATAAACATCCAACTCTTAAACAATGCAAGTTTTATTAAAACATTCTCTTAAAATAGTTCTTCACAAAGTCTAAAGTCTTTCGCTCCAAATCCAAGTCAAATCTCAAGGGTTTATTGACTGAAATAAAATTTTCTTGGGAAATGCATGCTATCTCTGCCAATACAATCAGTTTTATGCATAATGCATAAAGCATATTCTAAAACTTGTTTCCAATGCTGTCGTTGTAAGGCAAGGCAAATGTATTTTTATAGCACACTTTCAGCAACAAGGCAATTCAATGTGCTTTGGGTGGTTAGGGGATAAAATAAAAGCAGCAATAATACAACAATCACATCAGAAAATACAACATCAGAAACATAAAGAACATTACAACATACTACTGTTGTGACCTTAAAGCTATTATTAATCAGTTATTCAAAGGGAGATCTAAACAGATGGGTTTTTAGCCTTGATTAAAGGAACTCAGTGTTTCAGCAGTTTTGCAGTCGTATGGAAGTTTGGTCCAGATAAGAAGAGCATAGAAACTGAAAGCTGCAGTGAGAATATTGAACTTCTGAATGAACAATCACAGAGTGCTTTTATTTTGAAATGCCAGAAATTGTTTTGGTTTGTATTTATCACAGCTTAGCAAGAGAATAAAGATAAACTGTCTGAAGACTAAGACTTTTAATGAACTATGGACATGAACAGTAAAAAAAGAATCTTAAATACTATTTAACTTTGTTGTGTCCTAAGACTTTGTATTGCACCCAATTTTATTTTATTTTGGTTTTGATTCTACTTTGGGCTAATTAGCTTTACTAAAATATGACAGATAAGGTTCTCTAATTAAATCAAAATGACTTTAAGAAACTTCCTGCTGGTAGAAATTTTATATTGGAGATGTATAACCACATTTTCTTACAGTAAATTTAGTAGATTATGGAACACGACTTTAAATCATTAGTTGTTAAAGCGGGTATCAAATATATCACTGGTGAGCACAAACCGATGCGTGGTTAGTAGGCTATAGAATATACTGTGGCATATGGTTCCATTTTGTATTTGACATTTCTTGGTTCAAAACAACAAAAATTGCAACAATATAAAATGGCGAAGATGACCAGCTTGTTCAACAAGTTTTAGTTTTGCTGACAACTCCATATTCTAGTTTATTGTGTTTAAAGACTTAATCTGTATCTTGACAGAAAAGGGGCTCTGTAAATAAGGTAAAAATGTTTAGGGCAAGTTCTAGTGTCAAAATAGTGAACGAGAGGCAAAAATCTAAATATGTCATTTTCATTTACCATTGAATATAATCCAGTCTCTGTAGTTGTACGTCCTTACCACTTTATAAGTAGATCGAATATCAGGAATAGACATGGCAGCGGATATCTAGTTAGGAAAGTAGGGGAAAACGGCTAAGGAAGATAAATTGTATCACAAAGATGAAGAATCCGATTGAGATACAGATACAGATCCCTAAAGACAGATACAAACACAACGTAATTTCCGGACAGGCCCCCGTTTTCACGTCAAAACAATGAATGAAACGGAGACAGAGATGGATTTGGAGGAAATGCTGCTTCTCATTTTGTTTATGCGGCGTCGGCGTCGCCACTGTTTGAAGGTTAGGAAAATATGGGTTATGGTCGAGTACCCACAAGTTTCTCTTCTAAAATGTAATCTTCTCTGTGGGCTGCCATCTTGGAATCATGTGAGCGGAGAACGCGTTTTGATTGGTCACTTGAATATTTGCCCTCAGCACTCAGCTCACATAGCGTGCACACAGTGAGTTTTTCACCTCGCGCGACGAAAAATATCAAACCTGTTTGATTTTCACGTCAACGCCTCATAAGGCAGAAGACTCACCAAAAATTAGCTGCACACAGCGAGCTATCTGGTGAGCAAACGGCCTCGAATGACTTTTTGCTCAGCAGATAGCTCTCGTGTGTGGCAGGCTTGAGGTGGCACTGAGAAACCTCTGTTAGGCTACTGGCTACTGGAATAGGCTCCAGCAACCCCATGACTGAACAGTACTAAGCAGGTTTATTTTTTTGTTGTAACAATGCTTTTGTCACTCTCCTGTGTTGTTTTTGGGTTTTGTTTGGACTCTACATTCCTTTGTTCCCTTCTTTTTATTTAGTTTTTCTGTATTAGTTTCTGTGTATCATTAGGCATTTTGAATTCTTATATAAGTTTCTTTCTGCTTAGTGTTTTAATTGCCCTTCCTTTTGTTACCTCCGTTTGTTTTCCTCCTGCCACTCTACCTCATGTGCCAGCTGCAACTCATCTCCAATCCACCCCTGCACTCTCTCACACACCTGCATGTTGTCCTTTTTTATTTTTTTGTGTGTCCTGTCTGGCAGTGTGGCACTCAGAATAGATGTCTGAGTACCAAGTAGAAGTCCAACAGGTTTACTTTAACAGGTGGAGCATAACGGCTTTTGCTATAGCACTCCACTTGATATATATATATGTGTAAGAAATCTTTATTATTTTTATTTTATTTACATTTCTGTTAGGTTTTATTCCAATATTATGGACATGGAGATGGAAAATAAAGGCAAAAAAAGAAAGAATATGAAAAGAGGTAAGACAAAAAGTTAAGAGGGAAAGTTAATTTAAATGTTAATTGCTTATGTCTTAAATCCTCAACCATCCAATTCAGTAAAAAGCAACAAGCAAGAGTCAATGGCACAAGAAAAACTAGCAGGTTTTTCATGGGAACAACCCATAAACTCAAGTCTGATGCCAGACCCACAAGTGTTTTTCTTACAAATGTGGTGTTATTAGGTGGGGAATAAAAGACTTCTAAGCTGTATAAGATTTATTGCCAAGAAGCATTGCTACAAAGAAATGTTGTCCATACTTTTCGTACAAAGTCTAATTCCAATTCTTTCTTTTGTCATTGCCTTTATTCCTGTTGCTGTTGTCCCCACTTTTTCCTCTCTTTCACACACATCAGCATACACTCACTCTCATAGCTACCAGTTTTTTGGTCTCTAGAGTGAAATCCTGCAGAGAAGTATTTCTCGCCCAGCTGACAGCTTTTGACCTGCGGCACACAACCAGCAAGCAGTGAGCCCCCCCCCATTCTTATCTGCACTGAGACAATTCCCTCTTTCTCTCCATCTCACACAGACTCAAACTCTTACACATCATGGATTTAATTTATACAGCAAAATATATATCTGGCATGAAGTCAATAGTCCCTGTTAGTTGAGGCTTTGCACTGCTTTTGCCTCCAGATTCCTTCCTTCCTGCAGGATCCCACAGAAACTCCCAAACACAACTACCGTTGCACCGCATTTTATAACCCGACAAGAGAAAACTCAGCAGGTCTTTATGGAACATGTGTTCTAGCTGGCCTGCCATGCAAGCGGCATCAAAGTGAAGAGAGCCAATAAAGCTTTGGTTTATTGTTAAGTGTTAACTGTAGCTCTGCACCATCATTAAGTTTCCCTGCACTAGATTAAAACTGAGCTTATTAGAGAAAACGATCAACAACTAACACAATAATTACATGCTGTTAGAACCTTAAAGCTGGGGCACAGTGCACATAAAAGATAAACAACAACAAAAGCTGAATAAAGAAGCAGTTATGTGGAATTATAGGTAAGCATCTCTTTGATAGGGATTCTATCTAAAGCTATAATCTGAAACGTGTTAACTGATCTGGAAATTTTGCTTACAAGTAAAAAGACTGTAAAATTCACATACAGTCAACAGCCAGGTCTCATTACGAACAGTGTGTTTAAAAGTTGTCGTCCCACTAGAAGGCAAACATCTGCTCTGATCCAAAGTCTTTTGCAACCACTAAATGCCCTGTTTTCAGCAGGAAGATGCTGGTAGTTTTCCTACAGACAAAGTTTTGCATCTAATGCCTTGTTTCCACTGACCGGTATGGCAAGGATTGGTGCACTATTTTGTCTGTTTTCATTGTAAAAGCGGCCCATACGACTGATCTGCACCATTCCTGGGCCCCCTTCAGTTGTAGGGTACAGTTAGGGCATAGCTATTGTTGTCACATAATACAGTCCATTCACTGGAGGTCAGAAAAATGTCACTGCTTGCACAAGACATACTGTCGTTGCACTAGTATGATGCAACGTGAGGCGTTTGGGTTTAACCCTGCCGGCCCAGTGAGACTCAAACTGGCAGTGGAAGCACTTTCCAGAATGTGCCCAACCACACCAACCCGTGCCGTACTGCTCAGTGGTAACGAGACATAAAGGTTTGAGTTCTGGTATCATCTGACCAGAGCATCCTCTTCCATGTTTGTTGTGTCCCCTACATGGCTTGTGGTAAACATTTCTTATTGCTTCTTTTAATATCGGCTTTCTTTTTGCCACATTTCCATAAAAATTCAGATTTGTGGACTAATAGTTATTTTGTCGAAAGATTCTCCCTCCTCAGCTATGGATCTCTGAAGCTTCTCTACAGTTACTATGAGTCTCTTGACTACTTCTCTGGTTCTCTGATGTCTGTGGGCTGCCATGACTGGGTTGGTATGCAGTTGTGCCACTGTTTTCATTTTTGGATGATGGATTTAACAGAGCTCTGTGTGGGATTTGGAATTTGGGATTCATAACTGTGTTCTGGTCTAAACATTCCCACAACCTGTCTGCTGTGTTCCTTTGTCTTTATGATGCTAATTGTTCACTGATCTTGTCAAACAATCATCTGAGATCTTCCCAGAACAGCTACATAATACAGATGGAAATAGTCAATTTCCTTCTATGATCTAGCACATATAATTTCAGTAAAATGCAATAACATTTACTGTTGTAATGTAACAAAACGAAGAAAAGGATTAGAGTACTTTAGCAAGGTCCAATATAAAACGCACATGCTTTTGGAAATAATTTATTTGAGAATTGCCTCTACCCTGTCTGTGCTTTTAAACTAAACTGGAATTGGGTCAGAGAGGCTGGACATGAATGATTTAACACACGAGTCAGAGGATGGCACCATCAGAGGGAAGTGTTGGGGAAATAGGTTAAAGCTGGTGCATGGGATATCTCTGTGTATTTTTGTGTGTTTTGGTGTTCCAGAGGGGAAAGAAAAGCTCCCCTCAAGAGCTGTTGTACATCAGAGAGCTTTAAAAAAAAAAAAAAAAGAGGACGAGAAGCTTCATAACACACATACACACGCATACACCAAGATGCGCAGAGAAACAGCACTGACAGGAAAGGGAATAAAATAACTGGAGGATTTGGAGGAAAAACAAATCAAAGAGACATGAAGGGGGAGAGGGAGGTAGAGAGACAAAGATGGTAAGGAGGGAAGAGAACGCGAGCAGGAGAAGAGGGCAGGTGGGACTACTGCATGACAGAATGAGGATCAGTTCTTGACACATTCCCCATTTTTCTCACTCCTTTTTACTTCAAAAAAAAAAAAACTTCCCTCATTCCCTCGCAGCTTTTCTGTTCACCCGTCGCTCAGACTCACTCACACATACACAGATATAGAAAATCCCACACTGTGACTAATAAGAAAAGTGTAAAAAGGGGCTTTAGCTACGGTCGGCGGGAGCTGGCTCCGTCCATGGGACCACACACAAACACACCAACTTAAGGTTGGAGGTGTGACTAAAGATGCAGCTTTGTCTTCACTGGGGCTCTAAACAGTAAATCTATTCAAACACTCTGCTACTAAGACCAAGACATCTGCTAACAATCTGTTAGCAGTCAAACACTAACCTGTCACGGTAACAGACACCTGTGACTTCCAGATGTGCACCAAGGAATGTTGCAAATGTAAAATATTTCCTCATACTGTTGAACAATAGTAAATGTATGATATGAACAGTAAAAAAGTATAAAAGAATAGTATATTTGCCACTACACGACTCAGCAGTTGTTGGGACCCCTGCTACAAAGACTAAAACTCCTTAAAATTCATTTTATATCACAGTATCATAATCTCAAACTGAAAAAAATACCCAACCTCTAATTTTAGTGAATTTATTTAGTGATAGGAATAAAATCTGATGTTAAAAATGAACAGTTTTTAACAAGATAACCTGCAGCACAATTCAATTTGGCACTGACCACCAGGCTGAAGAAGGACCCATAATGATCCAGACACCACACACAGTGAGGAGGATGGTCAGAGAGGTAAAGCTGTTGCAGCAAAGATTAGTATTTTAAGGGTCCCAAGTCTACATAGCAACCATCAGATGCCATCTACATGTCAACTCATCAAAAGCTTTTTCTCCTACATTGACAAATGTAAACATGTAAAGTAAACTTTACAGGGACTATGTGGAAAAGCACCTCACATCTCTTGCAAAGTAAAGTGGATGATTTGTGATGATGTGGACCTGCACTACGGTGGACGGTGTCATGAATACTTTGAAATACAAATCTGGTGTATTTGGTCAAAAATACTGATAATGGGTCTTCATCGGGTTTTTACTAACTAAGATCTTTGCTATTGTAAAAACTGAGCTTTACAGGTGGGGTGTCAATAATTTCCCCTCACTGAACCAATTCTTCGTAATACAGTTTTTTTCCCTTTACTGAATAAATGCACTGAAATTAAAGGTTGTGTTTTTAAAAATGTCTCACTGTGTGACTGTGAGCCCACCAGGGAGGCTCAGAAGTGTGATCGCCCTATAGTTGGAACATACTCTGTGGTCTCCCTTTTTAAATATGGATTTATTTTGTAATTTCTACACATTAGTGGTGGTGTCAGTAACTGGGGCTACCATCCATCCATCCGTCCATCCGTCCGTCCCTCCCTCCCTCCCTCCCTCCCTCCATCCATCCCTTCCATCCATCCATCCTCTTCCGCTTATCCGGGGTCGGGTCGCAGGGGGAACAATTTAAGCAAAGAGACCCAGACTTCCCTCTCCCCAGCCACTTGGGCCAGCTCCTCGGTAGGAATCCCAAGGCATTCAGTCCCTCCAACATGTCCTGGGTCTTCCTCTGGGCCTCCTCCCGTGGGACGTGCCCAGAACACCTCACCAGAGAGGCTACCAGGAGGCATCCTAATCAGATGCCCGAGCCACCTCAAGTCACTCCTCTCGATGTGGAGGAGGCTCTACTGTGAGCCCCCTCTGGATGACTGAGCTTCTCACCCTATCTCTAAGGGAGAGCCCAGACACTCTGCGGAGGAAACTCCTTTCAGACCTTTCAAACTCCTCCACTTGGGGAAGGACCTCATACCCGACCCCGAGAAGGCACGCCACTCTTTTCCGGCTCAAGACCATGGTCTCGGATTTGGAGGTGCTGATTCTCATCCCAACCGCTTCACACTTGACTGCAAACCGCTCCAGTGAAAACCATAGATCATGTTCCAATGAAGCCAACAGGACCACATCATCTGCAAAAACAGAGACCCAAACCTGAGGCCACCGAAACTGAACAGGATCGGTGACAAAGGGCAACCTTGGCGGAGTCCAACTCTCACCGGAAAAAAGCCTGACTTACTGCCGGCTGCGTGAACCACGCTCTGACACCGGTCGTACTGGGACCTAACAGCCCGTATCAAGGAACCAGGTACCCCATACTCCCAGAATACCTCCCACAGGACTCCCCGAGGGACACGGTCGAACACCTTCTCCAAGTCCACGAAACGCATATAGACCAGTTGGGCGAACTCCCACGCACCCTCTAGGACCCTGGTAAGGGTGAAGAGCTAGTCCAGTGTTCCATGGCCAGGATCCAGGAGGGACCGTGGATCCGAGGTTCGACTATCTTTCGAACCCTCCTCTCCACCAGGGAGGCTCAGAAGTCTGATCTCCCTATAGTTGTAACACACTCTGTGGTCTCCCTTTTTAAACAAGGAGACCACCATCCCGGTCTGCCAATCCAAAGGAACTGCCCCCGATTTCCACGCAATATTGGAGAGCCGAGTCAACCAACACAACCCCACATATCCAGTCCGATCCTCGGCTGCAGAAGCTGGCTCTCGGGACGTGGAACGTCACCTCTTTGGTGGGCAAGGAGCCGGACCCGGTGTGCAAGGTTGAAAGGTTTCGACTGCACATTGTGGGATTCTCCTCGAGGCACAGCTCTGGCACTGGAACCCGTCTCCCTGAGAGGGGTTGGACTCTCTTCCACTCCGGAGTTCCCCCGCTGAGAGGCGCAGAGCTGGGGTGGGAATATTTCTTGCCCCCCATCTTGGCGCCTGTATGTTGGGGTTTACCCCGGTGAACGAGAGGGTAGCCTCCCTCCGTCTACGGGTGTGGGGAGGGGTCCTGACTGTTGTTTGTGCTTACGCGCCAAACGGCGGATCAGATTACGCACCCTTTTTGGAGTCCTTGGAGGGGGTGCTGGAGAGTGCTCCTCCCAGAGACTCCCTTGTTCTGCTGGGGGACTTCAACGCTCACATGGGCAATGACAATGAGACCTGGAGAGATGTGGTTAGTTCAAGCATAAGCGTGTCCTTATGTCCACTTGGCACCAGGACAGCCTAGGCCGCAGCTCGATGATCGACTTGGTTGTCGTTTCATCTGATCTGCGGCCGCATGTTTTGGACACTTGGTTGAAGAGAGGGGCTGAGCTGTCCACTGACCACTACCTGGTTGTGAGTTGGCTCCAAGGGTGGGGGAGGATGCCGTAAAGAGGGTCTGCTGGGGCCACCATTTTCACTTAATGCCTTAGATTAAGGAATAAAAATTATATCTTTATATAGTAGGAATTTTTTCATTTCTTAAAAAACTATCATATTTTTACTTAATCTAACAGTTATTTTGAGCATGTTTATAATTGTCTTCAAATCAGTTTTTGTTACCAACTTGTTGATCAAAGATCACGCTCTCATTTATTGCTGTTTAATAAACAGTTTGCTGGGCTGCCTTTAAAAACTAGCAATTAACTGAAGAAAACATGCAAGTTCCAGTTTATTTTGCACCCTTCTTTTAATGCTTTTTGTTTTTCTCCAATTTATTACTTTTGCTTCTAAGATGTCACACTTGTTCTTGCCTCCCATAATAATATTCTATCCAATTAACTAGTTTAATTGGAGCAAGAAATCAGCAGCACACCCATCACAAACTGCATATGAAATAATGGTTTCCAAGTTTTCATAAAACCAGATTTTGTACATTAATTTGCTCTAATAGCAGAAACCTTTGTCACTAGCTCAATCCTTGAGGAGAAAACTAATATGAGTGGTGAGCAGAAGAAAAATGGAAATAAAGCAGCAAGCTGTGATCTGAGTTTGTGTGGCTAAGTGTCAAAACGGCATGATACATGTCTTAAAAAGACAGACAAACATAGACTGCCATTGGCACACAGCGAATTTGGATTAAACTCATTGTTCTGTGAAAGGATCAGAGCATGTCTCTTTTGGTGTTGCCATAAGCATGTGTACATGCATTTGTGTGGGAGGATGCATTTTTTATGTTAGCGTCTTTATGTGTGGGTGTGCATCTTGGAGCGCTGCTGCCAGGGTGAAAGCTACAAATGGGTTTAGAAGTTACTACATGTGTGTTCGAGAGGCTTAAGTGTACGCTTTTTGTTGGTGGTAGTATAGCTGATAATGTGTGTGTGCGTGCATGCGTGTGTGAGCCCCTTGCTCAGATCTTGTTATATCTGCAAAGATGATGGCTGCAAAAAGCGGAAATGTCGTTCCACTGACATAGCCGCTGGAAATGGGATCTTTGACAACACACAGTCACACACATCATTGATTAGTTTCCCCATGCAGTGACAAGTGTGACGACAAACACAGCGAGAGAGGATGAAATACAGCTGGAAAAACACAGATCCAGTCATAACGGCAATCACACAGATGTAGACTCAGAAAAGAATAGAAACTGGGAAAAGAATGGAAGGATGCTAGGAAGAAGTGATAGGAAAGAAAAGAGGATGGGATCTATAGAGTTGAGTTATTTTACAGTGAAAGATGAGGTGAAGGAGGGACGGCAGGAATGAAGGAGGGGGATATTGGAAGGGGTGCAGGGAGGCGTTCGGATGGGAGGGAGATAAAACAGAACAGAACAGCTCAAGAGGAATAAACTGAATTTATAGCATTCACCTTGAAGCATCAGCACAGCTTTCCACTGCAGGAAGCATAAAGACAGCAAACCGTCTTAGAGTGTCTGCACATTTTATTAAAAGTCCACCATTACACAAAGCTCCACATTTTTAAACCAATATTTTATTGTATGGTTTATTTCTTATTGGTGAAAATCCCTGAAAACATCTAACTGTTGATGTTTTTATCAAATGAGACAATCAACTGAAACCCCCTTTGATTTAGTCAGAACTTTTAATGAAGCCAATCTTCCAAAAAAACTACCTGAAAACACAACAGAGCACAGCTTAGAACAAAATAATTCTTTATTTAGCCATAAAACATGCAAACTGATAATAAAAATCTCCACATTTTGCACTGCCGAACTAATAACTATAATCTCAACAAAAAACAATAGGGAAATTTGTGTTTGCTCAATTATTTCATTGTTGTAACAATGCTTGCTGGCAAGAAATCTCATTCCACTGCAAAGCCTGTTTATTTCCCTTTAAATGGTTCCAAAACACATTTGTGTGTTGAGCAGCAGAGTTCCGTGTGTGAGTTGCGGCCATGAAAAACACAAACTCTCGATGTTTGATACAAGTTTGAAGAAACAAGGAATATTGGCAATTTAACAACTTATTTATTTAACAAACAAGGGGCAGAAGGACCCGTTCACAACCACAACTCCTGGCATCAACTCCTCAACCTGGTTACCAGCTTGGTCATGTACTACTGTTGGATCCCATTCTATTCACTTCAAATAAATCTGCAACTTGGTTTTGCAGAACACCAGTTTGAAGTTGACCTGTGGTTTTAGATCAATCTAACGTAGCATGCTTGGAGCTGACACCAACTGACCGCTATGCTACAGAGGTGGTGGTGGTAATCCGGTGTCAATTATTTAAGTGACTAACAGCACCCGGGGTACCAAAATGCAAAACAAGAGTCAATAGCAGAATAAGAAGTTTAGTATTATCAGAGATGGTTAGAGGTAAGTGCTTCATGGAAGCAATCAACATTCAACTAAGCTGCGTAACTCAACTTAAATGGGTTTAAGGGGAAATAAACAGGCTTTTCTAAGTTATATGATTTCATGTCAAGCAAACTTTGTTACAAGAAAGAAAGAACTTTGCTGTGTTTAATCTATAAAAAAGTAAGTAAAACCAACAACGTCCACCCCATGAAAAGTGATATTTTCAGCATGCGGCCATGTG
The DNA here is from genome assembly GCA_963556495.2 of Valencia hispanica. Classification (NCBI taxonomy): domain Eukaryota; kingdom Metazoa; phylum Chordata; class Actinopteri; order Cyprinodontiformes; family Valenciidae; genus Valencia; species Valencia hispanica. The sequence goes on along the minus strand of OY747722.1, from coordinate 17,539,400 downwards.
AATTTCCAAGGAAGTTCAAACAAACTTACACAACAAATTATACACCAAGGAGGGATGAGGGGGATGCCTTCTATTGTTTCGAGTTCTCAAACAGTTGAAACAGAAATTTTATGTAAATTCCTGCCCATTTCCATATTTTTTGTATTCCAAGAAAACAAAGAAGAATACGAAGGATATAAAGACTATGAAGACGAAAAATACAAAGACTACAAAGAACTACAAAGACACGAAGAAGACAACAAAGACGAAGAGGACGATGGCGAAGACCAAGAAGACGAAGCATACGAAGAAGATGAAGACAAAGAATACGAAGAAGACAAAAAGGAATACAAAGACTTAGAAGAAGAGGAAGAATATGAATATGAAGAAGACAAATACGGAGAAGAAGAAGAAGAAAACTACAAAGAATACACAGACTACGAAGATGAAAAAAAGAAAAAGAAGACAATGAAGGTGGATTGGATATTTATTTTCTAGCAAGACAATGACCCAGAGTATACAGCTAAAGCTACCCACAAAGGGTTTGAAGAATTTGTGGGTGTACTTGGAAAGTGCCATTCACAGCAGATCCCAACGCAACCCAACAGAGCTTGAGCAGTTTCGCAAGGAAGAATGGAGGAAAATTGCTGTGCCGAGATGTGCAACCCTGATTGAGACATATCTACTCAGACTCCGTGCTGTGATTGCAGCCAAAGGTGCTACTAACTACTGACTTTAAGGGGATAGATATTTATGCAATCCCTTATTTTATATATATTTTCATTTGTCATATTTCGTAGGAATCAGTTTTCACTTTGACTTTGTGGCATGGTGTGGAAACAATCGTCTTACTTTGAATGTGAATAAAACAAAGGAGATAATTGTAGATTTCAGAAGAAACAGGGATAAGTCAAAAACTGTTTCCATCATGGGAGAAGAAGTGGAGGTGGTTGAGGAGTATAAATACCTCGGAGTTCACCTTGACAACAGACTGGACTGGAGGCGCAACAGTGAAGCCGTCTACAAGAAGGGACAGAGCAGACTGTACTTCTTGAGGAAGCTTAAGTCCTTCAAGGTTTGAAGCAATATGCTGGAGATCTTCTACAAGTCTGTTGTGGAGAGTGTGATCTCTTCAGCCGTCATCTGTTGGGGTAGCAGCATCAGAGCCAGGGTTTTAAAAAGGCTAAACAACCTGATAAAGAAGGCTGGTTCTGTTCTTGGGACAACTGTGGAAAATCTGGAGATGATAATGCAAAGAAGGATTCTTCATAAAATAAAATAAATGAAGAACAACCCTGAGCATCCTCTTCATGAGACTGTCATACAACAACAGAGTGTCTTCAGTCGGAGTCTTCTTCAATAGTGGTGCAACGGATCATCATTGATCCGTGATCCGCTCGGATCAATATCTTCGGTTCGGCACACACATTATCCACAGATTGATTTATGGAAAAAATAAAGTTGTGCGCATGTTCAGTCCGCACACAGCGTGGTCATGGCGAGCGGAGGAATGGAGGAGCTTGAACGCCCTGCGTCATTCAAATCCCCTGTATGGGAACATTTGCATTTGTCCACACTCTCCCCAGACAATGTAGACATCCTTGTCTTTTTAAAAAGCAGTTTGAAATTATAAGTTCAAGCATATGCTTTGCTTTCTTTCTTTTATTCTTCTTTGATGATATGAACATAGGCTTTATGTCACTATCCAAGTATAAAGGAAGGAGATGTGCCTATTTATATTGCACTTTAAGTTGTTTTTCATAAATTATGTTAAAAAGAAGATATTATGCCTTGCGGATTTTAAGTTGATTTTATACATTTTAATTTAATAATTTAAAAGTGGTAATAAATGAAAAGACAAAAGTTATGTTTATTTGTCTTGTCTTTTTTTTTGCTGATCCAAAAAATAATCCGATCCGTGACTCTGACCCGAGGACCGATCCGAACCATGAGTTTTTTGATCCGTTGCACCCCTATTCTTCAGTTTTGCTGCAATACAGACCGTTACAGGAAATCCTTCCTGCCCACGGTCATCACTATCTACAACAACTCCTTAAAGAATTAATTATATGAGCTACAACAACACTTAATTTCCCTCTGAGATCAATAAAGTATTTTTGAATTGAATTGACATTAGGGAGGTTTTTTGTCCAGTTTTTTTTGGTCAAAAAAGTCAGAATATGATTGATTTGTAAAAGGAATAAAAAGAGTAAAACATCCAAGGGGTTGAATACTTTGTATAGGCACTGTAACTAATAAGAGCTTAAAATGGACCAAAGGACATTTGAAAAAACTATGTATGAAAAACACCTGATGCTATTTATAGGGTTATAATACACACCTTGTAAGCTGTGTACACTGTGACCTTCATAACTGGTTAAAGGATGGAACAAAGAAGCCAGAGATTTAATAATGATTTCATTCCTACTGACATTCAGCTTATTGGGCTGAATAAGTTGTTGTTGAGCATCTGTCTTTCATATCTTAGTTTCCTTTGCATTCCTGTTTTTATACCAGCCAAAAAACAAATCTGCTTTTTATGTATTCCCTTCAAACTAAATATTATGTTATTATTCATCTTGACCTGATCCTTTCACTCTTATCTTAGCTCATCCAAGTTGTACTTTATTCCTACATTTACATTTGATGTTTTTCCTTTTTAGGCCCATATTCTTTCCTCTAATAAACTCTGCTTTTCCTCTCTCATATCTCTGTTTTCCAATCCTGCTAATTCAAGGAATACCCCCCCCCCCCCCCATCTTCATCAATCAATGTGCAGCAGATAGGTTACACCCTGGACATAATCCACTCATCTGAGAGCAATTTAGAATGGCAGATCTACTTAACATGCATGTTTAAGACTAAAAAAGGAAGTTATAGCTTTAGTACAGAACAAACTTGGTGCAGACATGCAAACTCTACAGAAAAGCTCCCAACCCATTCAAATGCAGGACAAGCAAAAAGTCCTTCAACTAAACAGCATCCACATTCTTTTTAAATGTGCAAACTTAATATGCACAATCAGCATTAATCATATCAATAATAGTCAACTTGTTAAATAGAAGGATAGAGTGGATAGAATAGATTAGATTAAGTTTAGAAAGTCCTGTTAAAATACCAGGTTCTTTGTGATAAATTAGGTCAAGAAAAATTGTTAAAACCTCCTACCTTTAATGTAACATATATCACGTACAGTTCAACTTACAAACAAACAAATCAGTGTACAGAAATTGTAAAAAAATAGACAACTGCATTACAAAAAATTAAGTTGTATGCTATACTATGAATACCTGTTTGAAAGTTGTGCAAAACATCTTGTTAAACCATAATTTAAATACATCGAAACCCTATCTTTAATTTAAACACATAAAATCCTGGTGCTAAAACAGAAATACAACGTAAAGGAGAGCAATACAGCATGAAAGAGGTGTGTGTTCAGTGTAAGTGAAGCAGAACAGTTGAGGTTTTTAATTCAAACAGATCAGAGACCACCCCCCTGCTGTTACACACACATTGTCAGCACATTCCTCCAACTGTATCACAGAGTCGGTTTGCAAAGTCCACACCGCTACAATGCACCGTGAGTGTGTGTAGAGAGGAAACAGGAGAGTGGATGTGTGTTCCTCCAGCTGTATTTGGTATGTATTTCTTCATGGGAATGAGCGTGTGTGCTAGTGCATCCTGTGCCCGTGAAACACTCAGTATCATATATCACGCCTAAGAGAAATATTAAACCCTACACCGATTTAATGCAAGGCATGAAATCAGACATGAGACCCCTAGGAATTACAGCAGCCCCCGTGTGTACACAGACAGTTTCGTGTAAGATATATGAACGCAGCATCATTTAAAACAATCATGTTTAACTGTGGGAGAAAGCCAGAAACACATGACGTATTTGTTCACATCGAGTGAAATATGTGAGCAACCGTGTCATTAACATAAGTCAGTTCGACAACCAGCAGCTATCTGAGAGGTAGTTCTTTTTCTGTGAAGTGTCACACATTCTTCAAGCTGTAAGCTCCTACAGGTGATTCAGGGGAGTTTTTTTCTTTAAAAGGGATTTCCTGATGGATTTTGAGAAGGCTGCTTTTAATCAGATAAAAACCAGGACACAGTAGAAAATAGTAGCTTTGAGGAAAGCCAACAGACCATAAATCGCTAAGTAGAGCAGAATACAGTGCCAAATATAATCACAGTTTTTGGGGTAGAAAAGCAATTTGGCTCAAGAGAGGAAAATTGTCCAAGACTTTATAATTTAAACATGTTTTTCACATGTGATGTTGTGTAAAATATTGAGCTACCCCTCATCTCAGGGAAGAATGTGCTCTTAAAGGACTTTAGTGATGCTAATCCAAATCTGATGGTGCCCAAATCTTTTTTTTTTTTAATCCAGAAATTTTTAATGCTTTACCAGCTTATTTGAGTTTGTTCTAAAAGCTTTCCAGGTGAGTCAGCTGGTGGATTCAAAACAGATGCCGCTGAACAGCTCTGACAATTTTAATCGATTTATCGAGAGCAGTCATGGAAAGTAAGAAAGTCCTGGTTTACAGATGGCTAAACACTCGCTGCATCTCTCCCTTGATCTTATTTTTACACATGTGGACAACATTTTTCAGTTTTAATCAAAAGTATACATACACTCATCACATGAGTGCTACCTTCGTTTTGGGTTTTTAACGATTTGTTTGTATCATTTTGAGGGTGGAATGATCAAACAAATTTAAAGAATTTAAAAAAAGAATTACAAGCATAAGTTTGAATTTTATGTGGATTTTGTTTTTGTTTTTTTGAGGCACTGGGTCCAATATAAACACCATATCTCCTCATATTTGGTTAAATGTCCCTTACATAATTGAATCTTTTAAGCCATAAACAAGGCCCTAGCATAACTCTGGCTGGACATTTGGCCACTTAAGCTTCCACAACCAGTTCTTGAGTATATTACATAAATCTGTACACGTTTTATTCATCTGACCCAAACTATTATCATTACTTTGAAGGAAATTGGTTAAAGTTTACAAAATTAGAAAAAAAGAAGCACCTCCACAAAAATGTACACCTTAAATCTGCACTGAAATATGCAGCTGCCCACACCAACAAGGCAAATATCTTCCAGAGAGAAATGTTACAATCAGAGAAGAAAGACATTAAAGTATTCAGCCACGATGACTAGAATAAGGTTTGGAGAAATCAATGTAAGGCATTAAAACCCAAGAACTATCAAGCATGGCGGTGGTTGTATCATGCCAAGGGTCTGTTTGACAGCCTGTGATACTGGTGGATGGGATAGTGAAGGACTACTTCCAAAATCTTCAAATTCCCCTCAAATAAACAGCTACTGGTTGAAACATGGACACAACTGGGTGTTCCAATAGGGCAGTGCTTCTCAAATAGTGGGGCAGGGGGTGCGGTGAAGTGGCCGGGGGGACGCGAGATGCAGGAGGACTTTTGTCTTTATCTATGCTTGAACGGTAAACAAGCCTCCAGTCACTAGGTGGCAGTAGTGCTCAAACTAATCCACAGGCTGCCTGTTCAACCCAGCAGAAGTAGTCTACAGAGACACCGATGTACAAATTGACGGAGTAGCAGGACTTTATGAAGATCGCAATGTGGGAAAGGCAGATGGAATCACGCAATTTACCAAACAAAATGAAATACACAATAAAATGCTGTTCCTGTAGTGTTTTGGTGGCTGCAACTCCTGTCTGTTGCTACCTGGTTAGGCGGGGGTTGGTTTGGCCCTCCTCTCCAGACAGGCAGAATAAACGGGCCAGCCATGGCGAAAATTTCAATGAAACACAACATCCTCCAAATAATAATAATAATAAAAAACTCGAAGCTTAGCGCTAGGGTCAGGGCTAGCAATATTTGTGAATCGGGATAACAACCCTTCTATATGTTCTGTCAGCTGCAAGGTCTGCAGCAACATGAGAGGTAAACACAAAAACACTGACAGTCATGTCTTTATTTCAGTAGAGTGTGGGAGATCTCTTTATGCAACATGTTTTAATGCTGAGTTCAAAAGCATTTCTAAAGGGAGATTTTATTTTATAAAATGTGAAAAACATGAGTGTTTTGTACATGTTTTTGTTCTTTTAACATGATAGGGAAATTCTTAATAATATTTGTGAATGACAGTAAATGTGGGTCTCTTTGGCTATTGATTTCTTAAATTATTTTCATTCACTACATAATTATACACTTTATGGTTAATAAATATGATCAGAATGGAAAAATTGTAATTCAGAAAAATAAAAAATTTAAAAGTGGAAATGTGGGGAAAAAACTGAATTGGGATAACAGTGAAAGGGATTTAATACTAATGATAAATAATATATATTTTTAAAAAGGAATAAGCTGATAAAGCTGACAAGTAACCAATGTTTACAGTTTAAAAAGTTTTGAATGTTGCCGTTTAGTCTAAAAAAGCACATCCCAGTGAATCATTTGTGCCTTTTCTCTTCTGATAATCAGACTGAGCTATCTTAAATAAATGTTAACATTTGAGTTATTAAAACTGAACTTAGAAATAGTGTTAAGACATAAAACAATAAAATGAGCTGCAACAACTTAAAATTGAATTTGTTGCAGCTCATTTTATTAATCTGTTTAGATAATCTGGAGATTGTATCCAGAATGCTTGTGCCAATGGTTTGTACAGGTAAATATTTAAATATTATTAGGTAATAAATAGTATTTCAATTCAGGGGGCGCGTGAAGAAATTGATGTTCCCTAGGGGGAGCATGACAGAAAATAATTGAGAACCACTGAAATAGAGCAATGATTCAAACACACATCAGAACTGCTCTGGGAATAGGCTAACATTTAGCAGGCTAACATTAAGCTTCTGAAAAGACCCAGAACTAGATTGAAAACTAATGATTTATTATTAAAATTCAGGAAATCAACCAATATGAATAAAGGCTACAATTTCTGATAGAAAGAGCTGTCAACTATCCAGCCAGAATAATGCCACAAGTTGTTGATGGCTACAAAACATTTGCAAAATGACATTTAAATCAAATATCAGCAGGGATCTATGCATATATTTGAGACTATATGTATAATTTTGAACCTATGTAAATTAGAAAGAAATTGCACAAACATAATTAGACTACACTTGTGCACCCAGTTCTTGCTTGTAAAATGCAGTGTCCAAAGGGAAACTATGAGCAACTTTCAGAAAAGCATCAGGAAAAAAAAGTAGTGAGTAAAATGTGCGCGAAGGGAAAATCACATAGTCACACAAGTACAAATATAATTTCAGAGCTAAATTTATATGCAACTCAGCACTGGTATAGGGAAAATCTAAATGATCAAAGTAAGTTTTTTTGGAGTCACACAATGTTTGCAGTTTTCTGCCACATAAACTTGGCTGTTTTTCTACAGGGAAAGAAAAAAAACACCAGGAAAACACTTTGCCAGCTTGTCAGCATGTTCTGTGTATGGAAACACAGTCAAAATGTTTGATATAGATCAGTAAACAAGCGAAAACTAAGCGTTGATAAGATGATTGTTTTCTTCAAGACTCGCATAAGATATTGAAGGGTTGAATCAAACAAATGCTTCTTTCTTTAATATCACAAGTCCACACTAACATTAGGAAATAGCACTATGGCATTAGGGTAAGTTGGTCTCTATGATGCTGCCCACAGCCCCTTGATGAGTTGTTTTGGTCTGGACCAGCAAAGAGTTAGTGCTGCTATACCAGATTTCCTGTCTTGGACCAAGTGTGTGGGTTCAAATGGAAGGAATGACTCCTTTGGTTTGATTTAGAACCAGCACTGGAATCAACACTTTGGTGTTAAACGGCCATCAGCAGTGGTGCCAAGTGAATGCAGGCAGGGAAAAGGGGAAAGAGGACTTCCAACATTAGGACATTTATGCTCAGAATGCCTGTGAAATAAGGTTTTTAGCCACATAAATACATTTTGAGTGTACTTTTAAATGAGTAGCTTGCTAAGACAAAAACTAATGTTAAGGTAAGCCTGGAAGTTGAATCCAAAGATAAACAATGAAAAATAAAATTTGTAAATAATCGACTAATATGCAGATATTTACATACACTGTACAAAAGGCACAAACCTTTTTCTTACATTGTCAAGCATAAGAGAAGAATAAACCTTTCCTGTTTTAGGATAGTTAGGATTACGAAAAAATCGATTTGCTAAATGCTAGAAAAAACAGATCTTGTTATTGACTTTCTTCAAGTTCAGAAGTTTAAATAAATTTCCTTTGAATTTGGTAGAATTGCCCTGCTAAGGCGAACTAAATGGTTAACCTTTTCTAAATGTAAAGCTGACTGTTTCTTTTTAACAACGGACAAGCCTGAGCATCCTCTTCATGGGACTATCCTACAACAACAACAGTGTTTTCAGTCAGAGGCTTCAACAGTTTCGCTGCCACAGACTGCTACAGGAGATTGTTCCTGCACACAGCTATCAGGATCTACAACAATTCCTTGAAGAATAAAATAGTATGAGCTACAACAACACTTGTTTTCCCTATGTAATCAATAAGGCATTTTTGAATTGAATTGTATTCTTCCGAACAATAGAGGAATTATTTGCTCATCAACATGAGCAAAATGGTTTGGAACAGAACCTTTCAATATAACTCCAGTTCCTACTGTTATTAGTTGTGGTTATCTTGCAGCTGCAGTGCTAGGAAGCTATATTAGCTTGTTTGATAGCCAAGACTTACCTGATGTGAAGTTATCGCTGCAGATTGGGGATATTTTTAATCATCTGTTCCAATCGCTTCTTCTGATCGTTTACAACACCTGATTGCTTCTCTTTCTGCAGCCTAAACGCACAGTAGAGCAGGGAGTGACGAAGGCCAATAATCCCTCTATCTGGCCTGCGACATTCTCAAGGATACGTGGATGCAGTTCTGATCTTCCATGCAGTTTACGTGAGGAGAACTGAACGCAGTGCGGGCTGAATTGTAGGATAAACAGGGTGGATCATCCTGTGCATGCGTTAATTGCGTAAAAAAAATAATTGCTTAAATTCTACGACTTAATGGACCTGCGTCAAAGCGTTAATTTTGACAGCCCTTATATATTCTTATATCAATGTGAATGTGAACTGCATGGGTTGACAAAAATATCATGAAATACCCTTACTTGGACATGCATGCACGCAAACTACACTAAACCTTTCACAAAAACTATAAAATACAATGTTAGTAGAAAATGTCACGGTCACAGTAAAGGAAAACGAAATCACAGAGCTCATTTCCCATTTGGCTACAATAAAACATTGTCTCATAGCCCACTTTAAGAGGCAGGACATGCCTAACATGGAAATTCTCCACGGCTTCTATTTCAGCCCAAAGTGTTGTTTCACTAAATCAGATGTCACCGTGAGGGCTCAGAGAGGATGTAAATTTGCAGAAAATACATGACTGCTGGACTCATCTCAGCAGCACTTAAAATACAAACCCATCTATTAAAACAACATTAAAACGAACACTGGGTTTTAGCCTGTGCATGAGTGCGTGTGTGTGCGCGCGCTAGTGTCTGCATATGTAATCAATCATGTGAAGAGTTGAACAGTGGGACATGGTTGTTGCATTAGTATCATCTCGATGGCTTGAAAGTGGAGAGTAAAGGAGAAGGAAGATGAAAGAAGAGAAGAGAGAGAAGAAATAAGAGGAGAGTTAATTAGGTGTTGGGTGAAGATCGTGTCATTGAGTCCAATCACCATCTTCCTGGATCACTGAAGCTACATGGAAAAACTACTGCAGATATCAAGAGATCAAGAGCTTAATGATGCTGAGTTAAAAGAGTTGAGTTCAGAAAATTATGAATACCAAGCTAGTTGGATGCGTTTTACTATGGTTGTACTACTGCTTACAATGTAAGATAAGACCGAAAGATGTAAAAGAAAATGCACATTTTGAATTTAATACCAGATTAGGATTCTGGAAAACAATAGAAGATAGGACAATGTTTGTATTAGTGAATAGTTAAACAGATAATCAGTTTAGCATGATAGCACAAAGAAACTGGGTATTAAAGAGAAACTGTCTGTGAAAATGCTGTATTCAACAGGATTACCTGTCCTCAAGTACTCAAGAAAAGTTGTAGGATTTTCTAATTGTACAGTCGTGCCCAAAAGTTTTGCGAATGACACAAATATTAGTTTTCACAAAGTTTGCTGCAAAACTACTTTTAGATCTTTGTTTCAGTTGTTTCTGTGATGTACTGAAATATAATTACAAGCACTTTATACATTTCAAAGGCTTTTATTGACTATTACATGACATTTATGCAAAGAGTCAGTATTTGCAGTGTTGGCCCTTCTTTTTCAGGACCTCTGCAATTCGACTGGGCATGCTCTCAATCAACTTCTGGGCCAAATCCTGACTGATAGCAACCCATTCTTTCATAATCACTTATTGGATTTTGTCAGAATTAGTGGGTTTTTGTTTGTCCACCCGCCTCTTGAGGACTGACCACAAGTTCTCAATGGGATTAAGATCAGGGGAGTTTCCTGGCCATGGACCCAAAATTTCAACGTTTTGGTCCCCGAGCCACTTAGTTATCACTTTTGCCTTATGGCACAGTGCTCCATCGTGCTGGAAAATGCATTGTTCTTCACCAAACTGTTGTTGGATTGTTGGAAGAAGTTGCTGTTGGAGGGTGTTTTGGTACCATTCTTTATTCATGGCTGTGTTTTTGGGCAAAATTGTAAGTGAGCCCACTCCCTTGGATGAGAAGCAACCCCACACATGAATGGTCTCAGGATGCTTTACTGTTGGCATGACACAGGACAGATGGCAGCGCTCACCTTTTCTTCTCCAGACAAGCCTTTATCCAGATGCCCCAAACAATCGGAAAGAGGCTTCATCAGAGAATATAACTTTGCCCCAGTCCTCAGCAGTCCATTCACCATACTTTCTCCAGAAGATCAATCTGTCCCTGATGGTTTTTTTGGAGAGAAGTGGCTTCTTTGCTGCCCTTCTTGACACCAGGCCATTTTCCAAAAGTCTTCGCCTCACTGTGCGTGCAGATGCGCTCACACCTGCCTGCTGCCATTCCTGAGCAAGCTCTGCACTGGTGGCACTCCGATCCCACAGCTGAATCCTCTTCAGGAGACGATCCTGGCGCTTGCTGGACTTTCTTGGACGCCCTGAAGCCTTCTTAACAAGAATTGAACCTCTTTCCTTGAAGTTCTTGATAATCCTATAAATTGTTGATTTAGGTTTAATTTTAGTAGCCACAATATCCTTGCCTGTGAAGCCATTTTTATGCAACGCAATGATGGCTGCACGCGTTTCTTTGCAGGTCACCATGGTTAACAATGGAAGAACAATGATTTCAAGCATCACCCTCCTTTTAACATGCCAAGTCTGCCATTCTAAGGACTATGCAATTCATCTGATCACTGTTCATAACATTCTGGAGTATATGCAAATTGCTATTATAAAAACTTAAGCAGCAACTTTTCCAATTTCCAATATTTATGTAATTCTCAAAACTTTTGGCCACGACTGTAGTGTTGTCTTACAGGGCTAAAGCTATCTGCTAACAACTGTGAGCCATGAAAGATAATAACAATGTAAGCTTAGCATAAAAAGTAAGAACATTTGTTTGTCGGTGATTACTTCTTTGACATAACTATGTTTTGTGGGAATAAATCTCACACCAGTGCAAATCCTGTTAATTTTCCATTTGCAAAGAAAATGCATTTGAGGTTTACCCAGCAGAGTTGAGTATGTGTGTTGTGTCCAGATTATCTTTGCACATCCTCAACAGCTTTTGCTGGATGCAGTGTGATTGGGAGGGGGAGCATTTCTCTCACTGCGAACAAATGCTTGCCATCATTGGAGGCGACGTCTATGCAGAGAGATATTGAGATATAATTAAGCAACCAGCGACGGACCCACATCTGAAGAGGTCTGATGAGACCAACAGGACACAGTGACTTATGACAAACGCTGGTTAAAGAATGGGATGCCACCCCACATTAGGTGTGTGACCTACAGGGGAAGGAGGTGATTGTTGTGGTATCTACTTGTTAAATAAATAAATTGCTAAATAGCTAATACATTTTATTTTTTCAAACTTCCATCATCCAATTTAAACAGCAATCAATAGCAGAATAAGCTGTTTGGCATAAGTAGGGAGGATTTGGCAACTCTGCTGCTCAACCTATACATGCATTTTCCTTATAATTGTGGCAACATGCAAGGGAAAACAAACAGGCTTAAGTTTTGTCTGTGTTTTAAGCATTCAAACCCTGTCTTCTATCGAGTTAAAAAAAATTATACTCATGTGCGACACTGCTTTAATGAAATAAAAATCAACAGATGGGCAAGTTTTTGTGTGTAAGGCAGCTTTGATGGGAACTCTAGCTGTTTTTTCAGACTTCATCTCTAAACTTAACTGAAACGCAGCGTGCAAGCAGCCTCTTTGTATTTCATACATATAAACAAACCATTTTGTATCCATAAACTTTACCACCATTCATCAGTTGATCTTTTTAATAGTTAAGTGTGTTTGATGAATTAAGGAGTTAGTAACTGTAAAATCCTTAAATTGTAGGTGTAATTTAATTTGTTGTTGTTCTGTTCTCCATTTAAACAGCTATGTGTGAGCGCATTTCCTTAAAATAGACCATAAATTCTTTTTTTACTTTAAATCATCGGTTGTCAAGGGTACAGGTACTACTTGACGCTTTGGTAAAGGAAACGACGGCTCCTGTTCATACATCAAAACCTCAGCAAAAGGCAAATAGGTCACTTTTCTGCCACTGCTTTTTTCTAGCTATGTCCCAGCTGTTTTTAAAAGCAACATTATACTATTCACAAGTCATGAATACATCCCTATGTGTTCTGCTCAGAAATGATAAAGATTTTTTCCAACCAAAGCTTGGTTTCTTTGCAGAAACAAGGCCTTATTGTAGGCTATTTATGAACACTGTAAGGAGAACACCGCACCCCTAGCATTTATGTTGTTGTTAGCTAATAAAGTGAATACACCACAGTACAAAATGCTCAGCCCATAAAGCCTGAAAGATTCAATTAAAAAGGAATAGTATCTTTGTTTGCTGTGAATTCCAAGTAGTTAGAATAGTCATCACATAGAAAACCAAAAAAAAAGAAGTAAAATAGAAACCACATCCTGAGAACAATCATCAGATTCTTAAATCATTTTTATCTGCCTAAAAGTATTTACTGTTTTAAAACAAATCAACAAGTTTTTCACTGAAAACACTGCAATAAAATTAACTTGAATAAGGCCTTTTCTTAACAGAATGTCTGAATAGATTAGACAAAGATTAGAAAACTGTTGGAAACACAGCCATGGCAACTGTACAAAAACACAGACCTCCCGGTAGGAGTGCTGATCGAGCGCTGATCGCCCAAACTCAAACCAAACCCGCTGTAGCCTTGAACTTTTTTCTCTTTTGGCCGTGAAACCAGCCAGACTCACATTGTGAGAGAACAGCGCGCTAACTCCATCCTTCTCTGGTGAGGATGGATCCGAAAGACTTCTACAGTCTTCCGATTGATCAGGTGAACTGTATTCAGCTGGTGAAATAAGTCTTGAATGACTTGTTGGAAACTGCAGAAAGAATCTTTTGAATTACATATTCCACAGAGAGAAAGAGAGAGACTCTGTTTGCTGATGTTCCGCCGGCCCGCTGCCATGCAGCTGAATCGCTTGCTATGGGAGCCGGGAGCTGCTAAGGACTGCTGCCTGCGAAATGGGAGCGGTCTGTGGGGGAACGACATTCCTAGCTAACGGTGGCTAGCAGCCGGTGGCTGTTTAAGGATACATATTCATACTGAACTGTGACATCATGATAAATTTATTGGATATCGTTTCTACTTCTTTGCATATTTGTCCATTTTACTGTTTTACATTTGGTATCATTTTCCTTTTTGTTTAGTAGTTTTAGTTGGGTGTTACTAGCTTAGTGATTTTGTTGATTAAAGCATTTTAACTGAAGGTTGAATTCTTTTTGTAATAAACTTTTGTATTTTGGAAAGTCATATTGTTCCACATACATGTGTATTAACTTCCTGTTCAAAGAACACTAAGAATGTATTCCTTCATCTATTGTTTAATGATGTCAGCCTTAACAAGCAGGTAATCATAAACCTTAACTGAGACTAAACTAATTTATTTGGCTATTAATTATTCCTGGATCCCAGGTGGTGCCCCAAAGTTGGTAATTTTTACATAGAATTATGAATCTTTTTAATAATTGCCCAAAGCAATTTAATTATTCATAGCCAAAACCTACCTACAACAAAACCAATGCAGAAATGTGAACTTGTGTGATGTTTATTGATGTACCTCTAATGTTATATTTCCATTTGTTTGTGCTTGATAAGAAATCAGTTGGAAATGAAAAGATAAATAAGTGATAAATTTAAAGTTGGATGGCTAAAACTCACACAGCACAGCTGAAATATACATTAATGTAAAGAAAAGCAGTAAAACATGAGATATGAGGGGTTTTATATTCTTACTTCATCTCAAGAACCTCCTCCAGGTGCTTCCGCCTCTCGGCTCGCAGGGCGGTCAGATGACCTTCCTTCTCAGCCAATGAGAGCTGGGTTGATGACAGCTTGGCTTTCATCACCTCCAGTTCCTGTTTCACCTTTTCCATGGCAACCAGTAGGTCCTCCACCTTACCCAGGCACAAAAACATACATTTAATATTAGCTTCCTATAGACCTTTATGTTTGACTGAGAGTATCGGAGTACTACTACAGGTTGAAAGGTTAAAGGAATCACTCTGTTTTTCCGAGACATGCTCCAGTGTAGAACATCAAGCAGGTCATTTTCCTACTCCCAGTTTTATTTTTTTTCTCTGAGCTGTTTCTCTTTCTCCCTCACTTTTCTGATACATATTTTATCTCGACTTGCTCTTTTTGCTGGCTGTAAATCACTGTGTCAGTTTAATGTGTGTGAGGTCAGTCTGTATTTCTTAAGGCCAGACAACGATTCGGCTAACATCGAAAGATGGAAAAAAAAGAGGAAGGAAAGTAAACCGTCCAAGAGAAGAAATAAACAATTTTTAAATGAAACTTCAGACACTGCATTAAAAAAATGCTTTATTTAAAGTAAACTAAATCACAACAAAGACTACTCTGATCAGGTGCACGCCCATTGTACTATACTAAATTAAAGGCAGGGTATACGATTTAATTTTAAAACACTTTTTTTTAAACTGCAAAAAATGCTCTTCATATACCAGTGGCAACCTATAAGTTAGGAGTTCTTACACTTGACAGAGTAATTTTTATTCTTTCTACAGCGAGAAACCCTGGGAAAACCTCATCCAATCAACTTCCACGGTCCGTCTAAGATAATAGGCTTGTAGGCAAAGCTTCCGTATTCCAGCACCTCCCCCTCCGCACGTCCCCTTCGTGTGCACGCAACGCTCATTCTAGCCTGTAAACAGGAAGTCAGCTCGCGCTAAAATGAACAGAAAACGCAAAGCTATTGTGGAAATAGGAACGAAAAAGAAGAAAGCCGACAAAGAGCGTGCTTAAAGCCGAATCTGCATCGGAGCTGATGCATTTACACGGTGGCGTCAACTCAAGGAAGCTAAGGGCTTGCTAACGGATGCGTTGGTTGCTGATTTTCTCCTGGAGATGTAAGATCACGTTATATTTTGTGACTTTGGTTGAAATAGCGGACTGAAGTGTGAAGTGAAGTGGCGGAGACCCAATGAGACCATGCTGGCTGCGTGTGCCTGTGTTATTGAGGCGTGGCTTAGTGGGAGAGCATGAAGCAAGGGGTGGGACTTTTTATTTTTCAATAACGCCCTCTCAAGGAATGAAATAAATTATCTTAAAACATTAGAGAACTGAAGGGCATGTATTCTTTTACAAAAGTATAAAAATCTAATTTTAGCTTTGGATTTACCTGGATGTTTTAGGTATTTTATGGAAGATTAGAAATGTATAAATTAATTACATCTGGGTTTTGTATGCAATTTGAAATGTATGAATTTTGTTGGTAAAATGCCACATATGTAATTGTCATTGTGGTATTGTACATGATTATCGTATTTTATTAATTTGTCCCGAGCAAGATTAGTAACCATGCCGGTGGAAACTAATGGGGGATCCAAATAAATAAACAAATAAACAGCAGGTGCAGACACGTTGAGGATGAGTTATGATGCGTCTTTGAAAAAAAAATAAAAAAATCGACATAACTGTCAGGTTTATGGCCATTAGATTGTGAACTACTATTAGGTGAGAATGTGTGTGAATGGTACTTTTTGTCTGTCAGTAATAAACTTATGTTGAATCGTGGTGACGCAATGTTAAGAGATGCCTTTCAGAGGCGGTAAATATAGACGCTAAAACAGCCGGCGCAAACAGTTTCATGTTTGATAAATCACACTGCTCATGGAACGCCTACTTATTTGCATGTTCTCCTTCCAATATTTTGCTGCTTGTGACAGAAATGCCCACATTGCATATTCATCATATTGTGCGTATCTTGCTGCGGGTTTAACTGGCGCAGACCTCCCTGCGCTTGCTTAGTAAATCCCCTGTTGCATTTTTTGCGCCCGCTGTGAGGTTTGCGCACGTTTTTAACAAGCACAAACCTTTGATAAATCAGGCCCATAGTCACCAAAATCTTTTGATATGTGGTACTGAAGGTTAAACAATATCTATTATTTGATGATGCCAACTTCTGTTTAATGTCTGTGATTGACTCCAGCTTGTAGGGTTTGAGAGTATTAGTCAGGAGAACCCATTGAAGATCAAAGATGTGTTCATAAACCCAATCTGCCAAAGTATCTTGGAACCAGATCATCAGTTTAAACAAGGAGGCATCACTACTTAACCAAAACCTGCAAGAAGAAAAAAAGTGTCACCATGAGATGAAAGGAAATTGGCACGGATGTTCAGGAATAACTAAGGGACTCCCCAGGATTAAGTCTGTCACGAAGTGGAAACTGCTGTCGTCATCTTCAATGAAGGAAGCACAGACTACTGGGAGGGAGCAGAGCAAGAAAAAAGGACATGCTCAAATCAACACCTTCCCGTTTGACTGAAAACTGCAGCACAGACACCCCAAGACTTTTTCTAGAGAGGTGTTCAGTCAAAAAAGAACAAGACAAGAAGTGCTAGAAGTTTAAGTGAGGGTTTCAAGCATAAAAACATTGTACCGGCTGTCAAGCATGGTGGTAGCTGCATCATAATGAGAGATTCTTCAGCGCAAGTGATACTGGTACATTGCACAAACTGGTTGGAATATTGAAGAAGGAGGTCTACCTCCAACTTCTTCAGTTTTACCTCAAATCAAACTAGATGGTTAAAACTTGAACACAATTGCTGATTCAGAACCATTCATCCATCCATCTTTCTCCACTTATCCGGGGTCGGGTCGTGGGGGCAGCAGCTTAAGCAAAGAGACCCAGACTTCCCTCTCCCCAGCGACTTGGACCAGCTCCTCGGGAGGAATCCCAAGGCGTTCCCAGGCCTGCCGAGAAACAAAGTCCCTCTAATGTGTCCTGGGTCTCCTCCTGGGTCTCCTCCCGGTGAGACGTGCCCGGAACACCTCACCAAGGAGGCGCCCAGGAGGCATCCTGACCAGATGCCCGAGCCACCTCAAATGACTCCTCTCGATCAGGAATCCAACATACTTAAATAACATCTGCAATCATGTGAAGAAGCGTCGTCATATAACCAGCTAAACTTATGCAAGAAGATTGTTGATGGCTACGAAAAGTGTGTGGCTGAGATGCAACTTGTCAGGCTCCATTGAACCAAGTGCATATTATAGGATGTATATATTACTTTGACCCTGTGTGGATAAGGGAAAATAAACAATTAATAGCCAGGATATGATTCCATCCTGGTTCAAATTTTAAAGCTCCAAAATCAATTAGATCTATGCCCATTGTGGGTTTACCCAAACAATTCACTGGGACTGTAGGATCCTTCATTTAAAGTGTTTCATGTTGCGGCAAATTAAAAGACATCAACAACAAAGCAAAAAAAGATATCAAGAAAGAAATACCAATATGACTAAAGGAACAGATTTGTGGAATATTGCATTGTCAGAATTTCCCTGACATATTAGCTAAGAAATGCTAAAAGAGACAAATGCGAGTGTTAACCCTGTATTATGAGAAGTTTTACTGGAAAAAATAATCTCCATCCCAGCATTTAAAAATCTAGCAGATACAAATATTTTCCAAAATAGATTTTAAATTGTATTGCTAATTCATAAAAACACTTATCTTTCCAGATTTAAAGATTTATATATATATATATATTTATATGGATATAATACATACTTTGGAGTATTGATATAAACATTTCCATTATTTCTACTACTTCTAGAGACCTATACAGAGGAAGCTACATACATGTAACTTTTTATCTGTAGCTATTTTATAAATACTGTCATACAAAAATACAAAACAAGATTCTGATGTAAGATGTCAGAGAAATATGAAACAAGAATTAGAAAGAAACAAGACAAAAAGAATCAGTGATATTTTCTTCAGTCTGATTGATGCAAAGTCCTTGGGAGAATAAAACTACTCAAACGCTTGAGCTGTCAAGACAACCAGAGGCAAAACTAAGAAGATTTTAGGCTAACATCCCAGCTGTTCATTAGAAGGAAAATATAAGCAGAAGGATAATAGGAAGAACCAAATCAAAAGTATCACCTGATAACAGAAAAACAAGAATGGTGAGTGTGGAATGTGACGATTCTTTGTTACCTTTGACCACCTAAATCCGCTTGTGGTGAACTCATGAATTGGAATGTGAGACAGCTGCATACAAATGACAGAGAAAAAGAGATGTGAGAAGAAGGCATGATCGCAGTGAGGGGAGGAGATTAATTTAAGGAAGTGCAGAGTAATAAAAGAAAAAGGCATAGGAAAGACCTCCATGGCTAAAGATAATGGTGGGTGTAACAAAATCAAAGAAAAGTTATAAGCACAGGTATGTTGTTTTGGGAGAAGAAATATAAGAGAAGATGAGGGATAAATACTAAGCACACAGTAGACTGTAAAATACAAACCAGTGAGAAATACAAGCAGCATTGTTTAAGTGATTTAGAAAAAAGGATGGAAAAAGTGCTGAGAACAATAAGCGCAACAGAATGAGAAGGGGGTGGAGGTAATTAGGCAGGAGTGACAAGGCCAAGCCTGGGAACTGGGGGACTGGAAAGAAGTGAGACGCAGTGTTAAGAAATGTTATGTCAGATTTCAATATAAGACTTTTTTGTCCCAGTTATAAATGATACATTATTTAGGTTTACTATGAATATATGCAATGGATGGATGGATGGATGGATAGATGGATGAATGGACGGACAAATGGGTGGATGGATGAACGGACAAACGGATGGACGGACAAACTGATGGCCGGATGGATGGATTGGTTGGGGCTCTGTAAAATCCTTGAATCACTCTCCAGGCTGTTCCAGACTATGTCGGCACCATGGAGACAGCAAACCCTGACCTGTTGTGGATGTTTGTGTTTCAGAATGATTTCAGGTTTATTTTAAGATCAAAACAAGATGAACCACAGGAGACAGAGCACTGGGTTCAAGAATAAAAATTCTCCGCTTAATAGAAAACGGGAAGCAGAGGAGGGGAATGTCTGTCTCCAGTTTGAGACAGATGGAGTGTGTCATGCTGCTGGCTCACTGCTGTGTCACACACACACACATGCACCTTTCTGCACAGATCACACATACAGTAGTGACTCATGTCTAGCTGCAAAAGTTTGGTTTATTTTCATGTGGTTCTGGTCAAATGCTTTTGACAGGCAAATCAGGTTCGTGGGACAGTCTCACACACACACACGTGTTGACAGTACAGTCGAATATAAAAGACGTCTGCGCACCGGTATAGAGTCAGAGCGTGTTTATAAGTGGGTTCAGTTTGGCAGCATTTGCATGTGGGAGCCTTTGAACCAGCCGGCCTCATTAGGGGAGGAAATTGTCTTCTACTGTCATCGTTTTATGAATCATTATGTGAAAAGTTAATTGCACTGACGCAGTTGTATTAAAAAGGAACTCAAAATATTTATTTATGATTTACTTGTGCCCACAGAGAAGTGTTTCCAGGTCAAAAACCAAAGCTGGTTTCCATATGGCTTCTGCTAAATGTGATATTGTGAATGGTCCGTGCTCAGTCTAAACAGCAGGGTAGCCCTTCTTTTGGTCATTTTTGTCTGTTCGAAAAAAATGTGTCCTCTGTCCCGTTTGCAAGCACTTCATAACACACAAGTACACTTGCTGAAAGGTTAAGTCAAAATTGTTGACGTTAAGAGAGGACAGCAGTGAGTGTTTGGATGACATCTCCACTCATTCGCCACAAAATGACATTTTTGCTCCTTCCTCTTTCACTGGAGCATTTGGAAACAAGGCCTCGCTCTGCCCTTAATGGCCTCTGGTCTCCCTAATTAAAGTTGGACTTGCAGCATTTATAAGTCTTTAAATATTTCCCAGCCTAAATAACCCGACAACTTGGCTATCACTGTCAACAAATATTAATCATGTAGAATAAGGACCTAAGTATGGTGGAACTAATGAAATTTTTGTTTTGACATGAGTTATACCTGTCCTAAGGTACAGGTGGAATGCTAATTAGTCAGTGTAAGCTAAGTGCGAAGAAAGAGAGCCAGAACCCACGCAAGCTAGAGCACTGTCCTGCTGCACAACAAAGTCTGCTTGAGGTTAAGGTCACAAACTGATGGCAGGACATTCTTGTCGGGCCAAGCCGTGAAAAAAAGGACTGAACTTCCAACAGAGAACAAAAGAAACTGGTATAAACTCTAAATCCCAGAATGCATTCCATTAATCCATTTTTAATGCACAGTTCCCAGGAAGGAGGAGTTTCACAAGGAAAACTCTGTGACGTTATAGACCTACAAAACATAAAAGTAGCAAATGTATGTTGTTACTAATCTCTTATGCTTGCAGAGAAGTTGTCTGTGTTTATTCTGTATATGTATGAAGTATATCTACTTCATCTATTGTTATTTAATACATAACCCACTTTAGAGCTGGGTATAGATTCAAATTTCAAGAATATTTCGGTTCCGATTCTCAAGAGTTACAATCAAATATAATTATCCGATCCAATTAATTATATGAATGTAATTCAGTGACGCAACACTGGGTGGGTTTACAGTTCACCAGGGGATACAGTATAAACCCTTTCCGACCTAAGCTTTAAAATGCCCGTCTGGACTTTTCCCTCCTAATTTAACAGTAAAAAGGTCAAAGCGTGTTAAACGATTAAATCGATTTTTGGACATACAAATCTATTTTTAATCTAGTTATATAAAAGGATTTATGGTGCAACAAGGTTGGCGAAGCCAGTTATGAAGTTTAGGAGGAAATTACTATTATATTAATTAAATCATTCCCAAACTGCATGTTGTATTTACTTTCATATTCTTTGGTGATGTGAAACATTTACATGAGAGAACAAAAACAAAAATAGAAGAACTCTTTAAGAGGCCATTGTCAAATCTACACATTTTCTAGTATAAGTCAAGTATGCCCATCAAAAATGCTCTTTCGTTTTAGTTGCATCATGACATCGAAAAGGCAATCCAACCTGTCAAGTGCATCATTTTTATACTTGTTTTCTTGTTGCATTTGATATCTTTGAAACTTGACTGGAATTTGAAACGACATGTTTGATCTTTTTTTTTTCTGAAGAAGAAAATGTTTTGTAAGCTGTATTTCACCTTCACATGTCCCTGTGACTGCCTACCCCTGTCCATGGAGTCTTTAATTATGTGTCCTTCCTCTACATCATTTGTCTATGTGAAACGTCTTCTGCTGTGCTGCTCATTAGCACCCACCATGGAGGGTGTGAGGAAACATACCTCAGGAGTAAAACATCTGTTTTCATGGCTGTCTTTACACGTCTCTTCAGAAGCTGTCCCGTAAGTAGAGGCCGGGGCAGACAGCATACGTTTAGAGGCCGTAATAAAAACAGAGTCCAGTCGTTTTGCCAACAGCTACAGCAGGCCATGTTTTCCCAGTGCAGCTTTTCGTCTTCAGCCTACACTGTTTTTTAATGCCCTCCACTTGTCAAAACCCATCTAGGGAGTGAGGAACATTTCCCATCTCTATGGCCTCGTTAAGTCACCGCCGCTCTGGGGAGCGAAACACACAAACACACTCCCCGCGGTCTGAGGTTGCATCCACCAAGCCCTTCCCTTCTGAGCCTCCCTTTTACCACCGCTGTGAGCTCTCCCACTGTCTCCATTTAGATGAACTGCATTACGACTTAAAGTGGTTGACGCACATTCCATTTAAAAACATGGCTGGTTGCGTGTTGCTGGTAGAAAGGGACAGAATGCAAGCTGTTCTTTAAATAAGTATGTGTTTACCTCGGCTCTAAATGAAGAGTGACTGGACAAACACACAGATCCGCACCTGAAGGGGCTCAGTTGGGAGTGGGTGTGCTTGTCGCTGCTCCCACTTTTAGTGTGAATGATTTTAAGATTGTCAAAGAGACTTTTTGGTTCAAAAAGTATGGCTTAGGTGCATTAAACACAGTCAAATTAAAAGATGGACCAAGATAAGGGAAAGGTTTGGGATAAAACTTGGGTCACAGATTTACCATTCAGGGAAAACTCATGCATCGTAGCTGTCGTCCATATGTGCTTACACACACATTACCTGCTTCTCGGCATGTGAACGCGCCTGCTCCTCCTGGGCCAACACCACCTCTCTCTCTGCTGTGATCTGAACGCTTTCCCTCAGCGCCTCCTCCAGCTCCTCAATGCGCTCCTCCTTCTGACGGAGGGAGTCCTGCAAAGAGAAAGGATGGAAAGATGGAGGGGTTGAGAAAATGTTTTGTTCATACCTGCATCTATCCAACTGATTTGACATAAGTGTTGCTACAAGAGAAAATCACCAGGTCATCGAAATCAGATCATTTTCAGCTCGACTGACCTTGACCAGCCAGTCAGAAACTCAAAAATTAGATTTTTTTAGGATTTGTGAATGCACCATAACAAGCTGCAATAGGGTCACTTGTAAAAGTAGTAAACAAAAAAAGACTGAAATGTATGCGTTGTCAGTCTAAGTAGAAAAATAAAAAACCAAGGATGCTGGATTGATAAAATAACCTTTTAAAGAGGAGTCTGTATTCTTGCTGGTCATCTTGTTTACATGTTTGTTGTTTTTTTGTTACTTGACATTTCCGAATATTAAAAGGGTAAATAAATTGACTTAACTCATATAGCCTTTCTAGTCATGCTAATCACTCAAAGCGCTTTACACTGGAGCCACAATCACACATTCGCAGCCCCCCTATACACCAATACGTAAATCGGTAGGCAACTTGGGGTTAAGTGTTTTGCCCAGGGGCACATCGACATGTGACAGGCAGAAGCTGGAATCCAACCTACAACTAAGGATGTAAGAAAAATATAGATATATCGATATATCGACGATATATATTTTACGTCACAGTATTGTATTGATATTCAAAAGCAATGTATCAATTTTTATTTTTATTGTATTTTTTACAATATGAATGGCCATTGTTCCTTGAGTGGAATTGCATTTACAAGCTGAAGAAAAAGAATTGTGGTTGACCAGAGACATCTCTGAAATGGTAGGCAGACCCGCCAGAAAAGGTCTACACCTCCTGCTGTCCTGGTGGAGAATTGCTATGCAGCACTCACACACCAACGGAGATGTATACAAGGAAAGCGTCTCCGTCAATGCGTGTGCGTGCGGGCGCAAACTTAAACTAGGCTCATTGGCAACCTTGGTAAAAATTTGCAAGATGCCATCAAAAAAAAAAGTCATTTTTTTGTTATAGTTTACTCACCTAAGTTGGGGTAACAAACAGATTTCATACAAATGCGACTTTACACACAGATCTATTTCTCATAGCCACTATTTAAAAATCTGAAAGACTAAAGAACATACATCTAAGTAAGTCAAATGTTTGCTGATAATCAAAAATCAAGAACCTGTCTAAACGTGCTCTTGTCAACAGCCAGAAGTATAATGGTAAAGTTAAAAACAGCTTGTACAAACAAGGCTGTATAAGGATCTAAGTTTTTATTGCCAGTAAGTGAGGAGGAGGATGTGGAAGACAAGTATATTGCAAAAGTCCAATGTTGGAAAAGTGCAGCAAAAACTGTCATCTTGGGAGTCAATAATTCTCATAAATAACCATCAGATGCTATCTGTCTCAACGAGTTGTCTGGGAGTGATACTTGGACCTACCATCACAAACATAAACATGGATAGTTTGCTAAACGCTACTGAGAGTTTAAGGCGAACTGTGGGTTTTAGTCAAAGGGGACCAACATTGTGTGGGCCTACTTCTTTTCTCAACTTAGTGGAGCCCATTAAGGTGGTGATAAAAAATATTCGTTTTAGAACTGAACTGCTATAAAACACGATTGTTAGGATAAACCTGGGCAACCTCTATGAAACAGATATTGTCAATATGTCCCCTTTGGTGCAGCATGTAGGTTTCTGCTTCATTCATCTTTATTTCATTTATTAATATAAATCCTCACTTTAAACCCAACTATAGAAACCGAAGACTCCTAGATTAGCCATAAAGACTAAGTATGCCTGTAGTGTCCCTGCTGCTCAGTGCATTCAGATTTCAGTATGCAGGCACAACAGAAAAAAGGGAAAGTGTTGCAGATCAACATGGAAAAACACAAACTGTAATTCAATAAAAGCTTTAAATGAGCAATTATCATCTAGAACCATCTCAATCTTGACTGTAGCAGAGATGAAGTAAATAAGAACCCTACTGACCTTTAATTGTGTTATTTCTACCTACACCAAAACGTTACGGAAATGAATGGTCAATAGCAGCTGAGGATACTCCACCCTGGTGTATGGATCTGCCAAACGAGTTGTTTTTAACCAGAGGGAGGCATTCAGTTGAGTTGGTGGTCCTTCAGTGGGGCTCGAGAGACATTTGTGTTTACACTGCTACAAGAAAGTGACCATAATGTGCACCAAGGACCACCTCTGAATGTGGTCCAAATAAGTGGAACTCAAAGAATCCAAAATGTGTCCTGGGTACATTCACATAGGCAATTAAGAGATTTCAAGCCAACTTTGATCGGCTCGCCCGGGATACATGTTAATGCCAGATGTGCACAGGGCTAAAGTGTACCTCAGGTGGAAGGGAATTAGTTGTAAAATGGGACACATTATGGTGTGTGGATTTTTCCCTTACTTTCAGTGTGATGTAGCTTTATGAGTTTGTAAAGCGTCTGCAGGGGTAAAGAGAACAGTTTCCAGAACAAAGAGAGCTACAGTTAACTGTTACATGTCCAGTTTCAACAAGCTGGCATTATTTCCCCAGGTCTTAGAAAAATATCTGTGATATGGTATGGCTAAAACCCAACAGGATCAGGATTCAACTGCACTGTTTTCTAAAGGACTTGTTATTTGGAACTAATTCAGAGTATTTATTCAAAGACTTCTCTCGTACCTGAAGAAGACAATGCGGAATCAAGGTCAATTCAAACGCTCAAATCTCCTATTATTGAATTTACTTTTTCAAAAAAAATTAATTAAATTAAATTAAATTAAAAACTTAGAATATACCCTATTTGTATTTGTTTTAGCCCCGATTTCCGCTTGGTCTAGATGTCTTTTATAAAATATGACAGATTTAGACCCCAAACCAGACTTTAAGTGACCTCATGCTGGGAGATATTATTTATTTGAGTCACATATCATAGCACTAGGCCAGGAGCAGATCATAGAAAATTATCCAAACAACGAGACTGTAAAAATACAAAATGGTGAAGACTGACCAGCCAACAGCCATGTGTCTTCAGAGATATTTGTATATACCAGACCAAAATATTGAAAATGTTCTAAGTATCTTCTCTAACAAAAAGACAAAATGCTTAGATATAGCAGCAAGCAATCAAAAAAAGCGCTTTTCTTTATTTAAGCTAGCTTTCAGACCACAATAGTTTGGGAGACTCTGTTCCAGTGGGTGGGAAATACTGAAAAACTTCACACTTTCCCTTGGTGTGATTCACTTTCGCACTGCAGCGAATCAAAGCCCCGGGACAATGTCGCGCAGTTATAGCAGCTAGTCTTTGGGCGCCATCTCAAGAAGCTGCTTACTGTGAGCAGCAGCCGAGGCAGCGAGCTTTCCACCATGTTGCTCTGCTTACACGAGATGAATGCAGCAGGAATGAAAGAAAGATAAGGGAGTGGAAAACAGATGGCAAGAAAATTCAACGTTTAAGGTGTACATGACTATGTATTTTGTTCAATTTTAGCTCAAATTTCCATTCAAAAAGTTGATACTTTTTACCAGAAGTACCAGTCTATAATGGGATTTGACCCCCCCCCCCCCAAATATTTTAGAAATTATGTCTAATTGTTTTGTACATTGGTTACAGAAATCTGTCGGCTTGATCAAATGCAATGCAGGATTTTCCTTGGTGTGCCATTCCACTTTCTTGGATGTAAATGTGAAACTGTATTTTTTAATAGTTTATATACAGTTAAAAGTGAATATTTGCATGTACATTATAAATAGGCCAAAATTCCAGAAAACTATCGTGGAGGGAAATCCAAAACATTTAGGCACTCTAGCTTCCTACTACAGTCCAAAATGAATGTTAGGTTTTCAGAGCCATTTCAGGAACCAACTGAGTACCTGCTTTGGGGTATGTACTTGGAAATGGCCCAAAAGAGTCGATGGGCAAGAGCAGTGGTTAAACTGGTTGTAATTCAGAGGGAAATGAGCAGACGTCGCCAGACAACCACCTTTGTAAAATTGGAAGAGCTGCTGGCAAAGCAGTTTATAACAACATAGCAAACAGAAACGCAGCAACCATCCCTGCTTTTTCATTGTCGATCTCTTCCTATTGTCTGCTGCTGTGGGCACCCTTTGAAGCTGATCAGTGACGCCACTCACTGCTGAAACGGTCATGATATGCTGACATCTTAGCAAATTCCATAAAGGGACAATTTTGTATAGAGACACAATGGCTAAGAGGACAGGGCCAGTTGATTTACCCCGTCAGATGAAGGTCTGGTAGAATTACCCTGAAGCTCCGATAGTGGAAACATGCATTATGTTGCCTGTGATGAACTGGTGACCTGTACTGCCTCTCACCCAATGACTGCTGGACACAGGCACCAGCCCCCCACACAACTAGTGAAGTGTTGAAAAAAATGGAATAGAAAAATTCTGATTCTGAAAATCAGTTCATCTGTCCAGAAATGTATTTAATAGTTTAACATTGTTTGCCCCTTTTTACAGCTAAAATAAGAGGAAAAAGTCCAACCGGGCATTTTAAGGCTTAGGGCTGAAAGGGTTAATACTGTTTTCTATGGTGAACTGTAACCCCACCCAGTGTTGCATCATTTAATTATAGTCATGTAATTAAGGTAACAGCTCAAAAAAAAGTTTTTATTAGCACTGACCCATATCAATATGGAATTGGAACCGATTCGATTGGATCGTGATAACCGATTCTAACTCTTGAGCATCGGAATTGAATCGATTCTTCAAATTTGAATCGATACCCAGCTCTACCCACAACCCTGCAAGGATAAGTGCATACAGACAATGGATGGATGGATGGTTCTGGTATTTGGTAAAGAGAAATAGTGTTGCTAATCCTAACTGACCTAAAAAGTCTTTCATGTTTCTGCTTCCTGCAACTAGAATAATCATCAAAAACCATTACACACCATACATTCTGATCTCTTATCAGCTTTGGGGGATTCTACTCCCACACAGAGCTTAGTAAAATCACCACATGGGGTTCCCATAAATTCCCAATGAAAAAGGGTCTTTTTTTTCTACTTGCGGAGTGGAGCTGACTTTGGAGGGTAAATTAGATCGGAATGAATAACTGATGGGGACGGGGAGGAAGAGGGACGATGAGGCATTACAGTGGCCACGTGCAAACCTCCAGAACATCTCCAAAACATGTGCTGCAAATCTGAATCCCCAATGAGCCAACATTACTTGGTGTCTAACTATGCAGAGTACGGTGGAATTTATTTGGAACAAAGCCGGCTCTTATTGCATCGAATTAAATTTACAGTCCTGTTTTGTTACCGTCTACAGGGTTGTTTAGGTTATGCATACTGGCTCGCAACCGACATACACACAAGAGTTATGGTTGTAACCGCAGCGGTCTCATGTGTCTCAGTGACTCACGTCGACTCATCATCCGACCACATACACACACAGCAAATGACGGCTTCCTAACAACTTAAACCAAATCAACCATGGCTAAAGGGTGCATAAGCTTGTTCACACAAAACACACACACTGACAGTTTTCATCGGCCTATAATCAGCGAGCCAATGAGGTTAGCAATTACTGGAAGAAAAGAGCGAGGACGAGGAGGGAAAAACAGGATGAAGGATGTCAGGGGAAGCCGGGAAGAAATTTAAGGTGAAAGGACGAAGTTAAATGAGAAAGAAGCAGAAGAAAACCTACTATCTGCAGCTATATGAGGAAAACCACACACAAAATCATCACACCGCATATGACTCTTATCTCGGGTGACTTGATGCACCCAGCAAACAATTAGGAAATGCTCTCTGACCACAAAGAAGCTTTTTAAAACCCAAAAGCATTCATTTAATTTTTTTCCCCTTCTCCTTTAATTACCTCTCTCATTCTTCTACTCATCACTTCCCCCTTCTCAGTCTTCCTTCTGCTCCCCCTGCCAATTATCCACCTTGGCTTACCCTTCTCACATGTTCTCAGCTGAGAGCTGCAGTGTGTGAGAGTGAGTGTGTTTGACATTGCCTCAGGCTGCTCTGTATCACGTTATGACAACATGGTGTTGTTGTAGCAGAAGTTACTCAAAGGACACAAGCAGAAACTTTTCTCCACCTTCCTGAAGCTCCCTGCCTTGGTTTTCTTCTTCTTTACCTTTATTTGCTGAGAACTTTCGTTGAGGTTGTCCTCCCTCTTCTTGGCGTCCTCCATCAGCTGGGCATTTCTGTTCTTTTCCAGCTGCTCCTTGTGCTTCAGGTTAGCTACCTTCTTCGACTGGTCTTTAATTTGTCTGCAAAAACATAAGGAAACATGTAAAAAATACGACGATACATCATCTGTGTGTTCATGAGTGTTTTTTTTGTGTGTTGATGATATTAAAACTGACCTCACTGGAGCAAATATAGACTAAATAATAGCTCAGAATGTGAGCTATTATTACAAACTGGACCAAGTCAAGAGCATCTAATATTTCTGTTTTGCTTTTTGAGTCAGAGTTTTAAATCTTTTAAAGTGATCTTGCACCAAAGTAGTCCATGCTTTGTTAGACAGAGTTGTTTTTGTTACACAGCTGCAAAGACTTTTCCATATTCGAAACTCACTTTTCAAATATTATTATTATAGTCTTCCTTTTTTCAAATAAGAATAAAAAAAGCTTGTGGTACATAAAAATTCAGCCACCTTTACTCTGATACATCTAAGTAAAATCATCTTGAGAAGTCACCCAGTTGTTAAACAGAGTCCACCTGTGTGTAATTTAATCTCAGGATAAATGCAGCCGCTCTGTGAAAGCCTCAGAGGTTTGTTCAAGAACATTAGTGAACAAACATCATCAAGATCAAGAAACAGAGCAGACAGGCAAGGGAGAAAGTTGCGGAGACATTTGAAGCAGGGTTAGAGTAACTATTAACACAGCTTTCAACACCTCAAGGAGCACGGCTCAGTAATATGGCTCAGCTGTAGGACATGACCAACAGCTCCGTTAAAAGGCCCATTTATGCTCCCTTTAGGGATGTAATTGGGACCACCCATTTCGAACGCGGTCAAGTGTCACTGCCCTTATGCTTTCCATGTGATTATTAAGCTGACATTGTAATTGGGAAATGTAGTCACTAGAGGGCAGTTCTGAGGTAGTGCCCAAATGTACAGGAAACTTTCAGACGACGGCAAACACCCAAAAACTTGATTAAGC
This sequence comes from Valencia hispanica, assembly GCA_963556495.2. NCBI lineage: Eukaryota > Metazoa > Chordata > Actinopteri > Cyprinodontiformes > Valenciidae > Valencia > Valencia hispanica. The sequence goes on along the minus strand of OY747722.1, from coordinate 17,509,486 downwards.
CGTGATAATGTACATTCTCAGAGCGAGGCATGAAAAGAGGTACAGCAGTCGACGGAGAACTTTCTTTGTTAATTTCGCTTATATAAAAGGACCTATTATGGTTTTGCGTCCGTTGGGTTCAGGGAAGCGTTGACAAGCTCCCTGGTGACTATAATATAACATGTGTACGAAATGAAATGAACGCAGAGGATGTCTGAAGGCTCCACTATGTAGAAGATACAGTGAACATGTGGAGGATGCTGCTCTAGTCAAATGAGAACTAAATTCAACTTTTTGGTTTACATCCAAAATTATATATGTGGCTAAATAACACCGCAGACCAAAAGACTTGTGGATACAAAAAAACGTACCCAGCATCATTTTCTTTCGTCTTCATAATTATGGACTATTTTGTGTTGGTCAGTTTCATAAAATCCCAATGAAATAGACGGAAGACTGTTGTTGTAACATAAAACAAAGTGACAAAGTTTGAGGGTTATAAAAACTTTTGCAAGGATCTAAAGTAATAAAACTGTTGCTCAAATAGTGACATGCTGATTTAGCTCTCGAAATATGGTCAAGAAATTATAACGGTACAGCTGGAATCTGTGCAACACAATGCTCCACTAAATACCCATGGGCCGATATAATGTCAAAATCAGTAAAGGAATTTGGTGAAAAGCTATGAATCAATGACAGGATGACATTTCTGATGTCTGCACAGCGGGAAGCAGGAGAGGCTTGTCACACAGGGATTACTGGGTGTCGGGAAGCAGGGTTTAAATCATCATCGGGAAAATGAAGGAGACTGTGCGGAGTGGTAAAATAGCGGGAAGAGTAGAAAGTTATTCCTTGCGGGAGATGCAGGTTTTGCAAGATGGAGAAAGAGTTTAATCCCTGTTTAAGACGCCTGGAAGCCATTGTGGCTCTGTCACAGAACTATCAAATAACACAGCAGCTTTACTTGATCAGGACCTCTCATTCATTCCAGACTTATACACAGGCACAAATGTGGAAGAAATAAAGCTTAATAACATCCACTGATTCATAACACAAAGGGAAACCAAAGGAATGTGTAAGCTTACTCTCAGAAAAAAAAACAAAAAAAACACTGAGCCTCATAACAAAGACAAAGCTGAAGGGTGGGTAGTTCCTGCCTTCATTATCTGTGTCCATAACTACTATAAGTCTTTCTGCACTGTGGACATTTATTAAAGTTATCCCCAACTTCACTTCAACAAGAAATTTCAAACATCTAAATATCAGAACATATTGTGCCACAAGGTTTTGTTACAAATTTAACTTGCAGTAAAATCAGGAACAAACCACAAACCAATGCCCCTTTCAGGTTCAACAATAAACACTTGACCACACCTCGTCAATGTAGATGACTTTGTTCCTTCATGTCATACAAGTAGATCTGTGTGTGCTAACATCTAGGAAATATGCATGAAATATATGTGGAGCCAGGGGTTGCGTTAATCGAATATTTTCTGTATTTGACCAGTTTTTTTTCAAACTGTGACAGAAAAATCTGAAGGCCATCGGTCATTTTGACAGATTAAAATTCACACCCTCAACTCCTTGGTGTAGACGCGCAGACGTTTTAAACTTTACGTATCGGGATCAGGTAACCGAATCAATCAAAAAAAAGGTTCCCATGAGAGCATCGTCTCAGATCTGGACACTGTACCCAATGCATCTCGCTATCCGTGAGCTGACGGCGCGTTGTGGAGTTACAGAGGCATGGAGCGCATCTGTAACTGCACTGGACACAGACCAGTGATGACAGATCGCTGCAGCTTAAAGCTGCAGTACGGAGTATTTGAGGGAGGGAGATTTTTTGAATCCGACGTACCAAGGCCCCTCCCAAAACACTCCCCCCTCCCCTCCCCTCCCCTCCCTCCAGCCCTACCGCAGCAGTTGTGCACGCGCATCACCTGTAGCGACACAGCAAGTCAAAGAAGTAAGCAGCAAGCGCTATTGAGCACCACCCAATTGTATTTTTGCAATGGACATTTTGGAGGGGAGCAACTTCTGCATGGCTGATGCGCTCTCACAATATGGCGACTGTAAACGGAGCGGTCTGTGTGCGCGGGCCCATGTTCACATGTTTGTGCGATCCCCATGCAAGTTGATTGACAGCCGGAAACTCGAATTCTATTGGCTAAAAAAATTCTGCGCTCAGTGTGAAATGCATAAGGGTCTATGGGAGGAAGGTGGGATTAAGAAAAATAACAAATGTTGTGGAGCACAAGCCTTTTATCATAGTATTGAACCCCACTATCATTTTAAAGATTTATAAAGCTTTGATACATAAATATATTCTCCGGACTGCAGCTTTAACCGCTGATGCAAAAAGACTGCATGAAGCGATGAGAAAAACCGTCTTGCCAAATTCTGATCATTTCTATTGGAGAAATGTTCCCTGATTTCAAAACTTTGGTTGAAGTGGCGCTCGTAATTCCAGTCTCCTGTGTGGCAGCAGAGCACGGGTTCAGCCTCCATTACGCACAAGCGGGAGCGCAGTTCAGTTCCATGGGGAGGGTTAAGGCCACAGCACATCTGTAATTCATACATGTAGCCAATTAATGTACTTGATGTATGAAAGCATGATGTGGATTCTCGGTTCAGTTTGTTTAGATTGAATATTAATTTAAATTAATGAAAATTAAATACTATCGATCATGTCATTCTTATAATTTAAAAAATTGACGATTAAAAATAGATTATGAGCGGATTTGTTTTGACCCCGTTAGACAAAATGACAGACAACAAAAAAATTCTAACACGAGCTCTGGTGTGGAGGAAAAAAGAAGAACAAGTGCAGATAACCGAAGGGTGATCTGAAAAAGGCTTTAGAAAGAAGATGTGACATCAGTAAAACTAGCTGTCTCCCGTTTTCTTTCTCCTGCGTTAAAATTACCACCACCTTTTAGGATACCCTAAATATTTCACAAAATGTATGTTTCAAAACAGCGCTGGTCTTTCAGAATAAGACACATTTGAAACAGGCTGAAATATTGCTCAATATGGGCATATGTTGTGAATTTCTCACTGAGATGAATAAAGTATTATTCTGTTCAAAATTCGACCAAATGTAATATTACTGCTTAATTTAAATGTGTATTCTAGTATTTTTCCAGCAGGGCACATTCAGCATGCACAAATGGTTTACAGAATTTCCTCTGGTATTATTTGTTGCAAGTGTAAACAGGTTTGAAATGTCATATGACCTTCGGGTCTCAACATATCTCAGCTTTACTCTCAGCCCAAACCATCTTTAAAAGTGCTTTTAGTTTACTCAGCTCAGTGGAAAGCATAAAAAGATAAATGTATTCAAATATATAACTATTTTATTACAAGCCTTTGCTTTCATCTTCCTTGACTGTGTAAGCCATAAACTGCCTTCTAAAGTTACTCAAAGTAACAGGAATAATCCATCAAGTGGCTTTTACATCAATATCACCGCCAGAAAAGTTGAGAAATGATATTGGCAAATAAGGGTAGCATAAAATCTGTTTGCTAAGAGGTCCAGTGGGCCTAATTCCAAACTGTCCTGAGATATCTGGGAGAAAAGAAAATGAAATGTAGAGACGCAGCCAAAGCTGCTCAGCAGCACCTGCATGTTCAAAGCTCACAAAATAATCGGCCGCTTTGTGTGTGTATATTTAAGTATCTAACTTATAGGTCGGAATTTGGAAAAGCCAAGTGTAGCTCTTGCGTTTACATCCAAAACGAGTTCGAATGTTAAGCGAGAACGCAGATGAAATAAGTGAGCACTCTCGTTTGTTATTTTGTTCCCCTTGTTAGCTTCCATATACAGTAACTGTAGGATACGGTTATTTCAATATTAGGGGTTCAGCTTTGTGCTATACGCCCTGCCTGTGTGTAACAGGTCATAAACAGGCAGGAATGTTCCTATTGGAGGATTTCCAGGAAGCCCCAAACATCTGGTTGGATCTCTGAGGTTTTCTAACTCCACGCTACATTTGCTGTATATATATATCAGTGTATATGCAAGTGGAAAACAATTTTCCGATTGACTCGACACTCTCTGTCGAACACTCTTTCTGCTTTCACACTTGTTTTTTCTTACTTATTAAGGACAATGAAGATTTGTTTATATATTAGCAAGCCATCTTCTTCCATATTTTCTAGCTCACCTGAAATAGCTTTTTTGACCCACTTTTTTAACCTGTTTCTTTGAAAGTTGTAGCCATATCTTTCCTTTTCACTTGCCTCAGTCTCCAATCTAAAAAAAACAAAACTTTTTCCCACCTTAATAGTTAAACCTACACTTAAACCCCAAATTATTTATACCGTTAGTAGATTGAGGTTCAAAGTATATTAAAAAATGTTGTCTTCTGAATGGAAATTCCCAGAATCCCAGCTTGAATCGGATAGCGAATCTTAGGAGGGAGTTAAAGATCAGGGTGATTACAAAGAGGCCGGTTCTCACTGATGATGTACAAATCCGTTGGCCAGTGACTGAAATAGTCCAGTTTTCTCTCTATTTACTCTAACCAGTGACCTGCAAGTCAAAACATGTTTACCTGTTCATTAAAAAAATACTTCAAGAATGAAAACTGCCACAATCCTAAACAGCTTTTTATGTTTAGAGTAAAAATCGGGTTATCAGAACACACTTTGATGCAAAAATGAGGATTAATTAGAATAAAAAAATCCTCCTTCTAATAGAAAGCTGCAGCACATTTATTTTTTCCTTTTGTGGTTAATGCATATTGCATTTAGCAAGGTGCCCTAAACTTTTCTCCTGGAAATAAACACTTTATTCCTGCAATTTTCATTAAGCAGTAATATCGTATGAAGGGCTGGGTGGGAACTTTTGACTTTAATGGTCATTATATTAGATTTTTCTGAACTGGATGTTGTAATTTAGAACTTTAAAGTAAAAATTTAACCACCATAAGTTAAAAGCTCCTGATGATTGAAAGTTCTTTAGACAGGCCTGAAGACATTAATGTACAAACTTAACATACTGGCTCATTACATGCCTGAGGTATTTCTTGCATGATTCTATAAATTAAATATACAACCATACTTCATTTATAATTTATCATCTCTGAGCTTCCTGTTAAAATCATGTTTTGTTATATAATGTAACAGATGTTGTGGTCCCTGTTACTGCTTTTATTGTATTGAATAAACCAAACAGAGTTGTTTATACTTACAAACATAATAAAATCTTGAAAATAAAAATATTGTAGCTCTCATTTAACACCTTTACTAGAGCTGTTCTTTCAGGTAGCACAAACTGCTCTCTAAACTCAATGGCCCCGCTCAGCTGTGGCCCACTGCCATTCAAAGCTGTTTAAATATGTAAAATATCTGCTTCTTTCTTCCTGCAAAATAATTTTGAAACAACTGGACCTAATCGCCAGAGGAACCGGAATTGCAGGAGAGTTTCTTGGACCGCAATGCTGTAAACACAACATGGAAAACGAAACACACAGAAGCAAAGAGCAAACACGCACGGTTAAACATTCCCCTGACACACGAGGCGAGTTTCTCTGGGTCGGACCACACACAAAAACCAAACTCACACATAACACAACACAAACACCCAAAATCTATGTGCCAAGATTCATACAGATGTAAACACATACTGTGCAAACAAAATGGCATCCTCTGTAAACACATAATATGTGCTAAGATTAACCCACAATGGTATACTTGTTAAGATTTAGTTTTTCTGGATTTAAATCCCTCCAAAACACACATGAAAATGCTTTTGGACTAGTTGCAAATACATACAGAAACATAAAAAAACACACTAAACTTCACTGCAGTGAAAAATACAGATTATTGGTTTTAATTAGCAGGAAAACACATGTGCAATCTGAGAGATTTTATTAAACTTTCCAACCTTCCTTATTAGCATGCTGCTCATACTCAGGGAGCCACATAAAGGTGATATTAATATTACATTTGGACTCCTGTATAAATATTTGATCAAAAAATGCTTGTGGGCCTCATGTATGTTTACTGCTAGTAGTTCGCCCAAAATTAACATCAACCATTTCCTTTTAACCGCAGGGAACTCAGTATTTCCTTCACACAAAAAAGAAAAAGGGGAAAAATAAGAATTTGTTTTTTGGTCCTAAAAAGAAAAGATTAAAAAACAAATAGATACGTCTTGCCAATTATCAAGTGTGGTAATAAACCTTATAGTAAAAAGGTTTTTAAAGATAAAGAAAGACAAACTTGCTTTATAAATTGATTAATGACTGTAGAAAATACTTTAAAAGGAGATGACGAGTAAATAAATGAGTGCATGCAGTGCGGGCCACATTTATTGACACCCCTGGTACAGATAAGGAGGAAGCCTTAAAATAAATGAATATTTAATTTTAGTAACATAAAGTCCTGCTCAAAATCAAAAACAAATTCAGTGGCACCCTTAGAAACTCCTTTGAAACTAATATAAGTAAAGCAATTTTTAAAATGTATACATTTTATGACGATCAGATTTTCTAGTAGCCTCTTAGAATTTTATGACTTCTGCTTCTCTGGGGTATGAATATATGACAGGAAAGATCATTTCTTTTAGGCATTCTGCAAAAAGGATGAATGAATGATTATAAAGTTTAAAACAAGTGCAACTGTAACAAACTAGGCTCGATAAGAATTCAAGTTTACCTTGCCACCAAGCACAGTAGGAAGCATCAAAATGGAGGTAATAAAATACAAAAATCCCTAAAGTTTAGTGTTAGATAACTGCAGCGAAGATTTGCACCTTTGGGTCATCAACACGTTTTTAAACCAGTCACTAGATCCTATCTATGTACGTGCCAGCCTGCTGGTTGGCTGCTTTTGTTATGTTACTAAAAATTTACTCAAATTATGGGTTGGATTTTTCAATAGGTGAGATTATGTTACTGTAATAAAGGATGGATTTATTTGTCTTTTTACACTTACACACACTTTACTGGGGCAGGCAATAACTGTGCCTTCAACCTTCAGTAGTTACTGAAAATAAGCTGTTCATGGAATATCTTTCAAATTATGTCCATTTGTTCACGCTCTTTGTGAGGAGTTCGCAGACCACTTCAAAGGGAAGGTAGACACCATCAGATGTAATATTTTATCTTCTCAAAGTAACATGGTTTTAGACAAATCTGAGTGTGTCTCTTTACCAAAGGAAACGCTGGACAGTTTTGTCCTGGTAGAGACTGGTACTCTTGATAAAGTTTTCTCCTCAGTGAGGCCCACCACATGTGTTTTGGACCCAATTCCCACTTTCTATTTTAAGCAATTTTATGAATCTTTTAGGGATGAAATTTTAACCATGATGATTTGCTCCCTTCAGACGGGGGTCTTTCCTGCCGCCTTTAAAGGGGCGGTAGTGAGGCCTCTGCTGAAGAAGAGCAATTTAGATTTTAATGATTTGAACAATTTCAGACTGGTATCTAACTTACCGTTTTTAAGCAAAATTTTAGAAAATATTGTTTTAATTCAACTTATTGATTTTATTAATGAACACAATGTCCTGGAGAAATTTCGGTCTGGTTTTAGGGTGAACCACAGCACAGAGACGGCCCTCTTGTAGATTTTAGCACAGAGGTTGACAGTGCTTGTTATATTTCATTCCTACTGACTGCCAGAGGTTGGTGCTGAGCACCTGGATATCTACGTGTGCGCAGCACGTAGGATATCGAGGTGCTCAACACCGTCCTCTGGCAGTCATCCGGAATTCATAGAACCTTAGTTATTTACGTAACTCCCGTTCTACTGGATCTAAGCGCTGCCTTTGATACAGCAGACCACACTATTCTTTTAACCCGTTTAAAACAGATTGGCCTCTCTGGTGCTGTTCACAAATGGTTCACATCCTATCTCTCAGACAGGACTTTCATTGTAAGTCTAGATACCTGCTCCTCTAAGGTCCACAGGATTACATGTGGTGTGCTCCAGGGTTCAATTTTAGGCCCAGTGTTTTTTAACCTTTATATGCTCCCTCTTGGCAGCATCATCAGAAGACATGAAGTTAACTGTCACAGTTATGCTGATGATACACAGTTGTACATCTCCATGTCTCCCGTTGACACACGGCCAATGGATGCACTTTTTAACTGCATTTTAGACATCAAATCCTGGATGGCAGAAAAGTTTCTCCAGCTCAACCAGAACAAAACTGAAGTTTTAGTCATCGATCCTGAGGCTCAGTGAGAGAAACTTTTACCAAAACTACAATCACTGTCTTTTAAACCTTCTTTACAAGTGAAAAACCTCAGAGTGATTTTTGACTCTGAGCTGACTTTTATCCCTCACATTAAAAATTATACCAAAACAGGTTTTTATCAACTAAAGAACATTGCCAGAGTCCGCCCCATTCTCTCTCGGGCCAATACGGCGACACTGATGCTGATTCGACGGGGGAAAGCCGTATTGCGTCATTTCCTGTTGTGCTCCCTGTAAGCTGTTTGGTGTTCAGACTCTCTTGAATTTATCTTTTTTTCTCTGTGCTGAGGCCTTTTCTAAGTTATTTTAACACACAAGCACACTAAAACACACGTTTTGTGGTGGTGTACTTTACGTTTTGGGAACTCCTTGTGTTTCACACAGCTTTTCTTGGGGTGGTAAGGTCTCGCTAGCTCAGTTAGCTTAGCTTCATTGCGGCTATTTCTCTCTCCTGTCTAACTCTTCTCTACTCTCTTGCTCTCTCTGTCAGATATTTAATTACTTCCCTGCCTCCTTTAGTGATAATGGTAACTGTAATAAATCTAATATTTTTGTAGCTTTGGAGGCGAGGGTATCAGAATTAGAAGCACAGCTCCGCGCTGTTGAAAAACCAGCTGATAGCCAAAGCCCATTAGCCAGCGTGGGGCCAACAAGGATAGAACCCCCTAGCTGTCCTCCGGTAGAGCCCGCGCAGCCGGGACCTCAGGCTGGTTGGGTGACTGTACGTAGGAAGCATAGTTCTAGGACCCAGGCCCTGGGCCACCACCAACCGGCCCGCGTTTCTAACAGATTTTCTCCGCTCAGCGACACACCCGCTGAGAAGCCGACCCTGGTAATTGGCAGCTCCATAGTCAGAAACGTGGCATTGGAGACACCATTGACCATAGTCAAATGCTTGCCAGGGGCCAGAACGGGCGACATCAAATCCTACCTGAAACTGCTGGTTAAAGATAAGCGTAAATACAGTAAGATTGTTATTCACGCTGGCAGTAATGACACCAGGTTACGTCAATCGGAGGTCACTAAAATTAGTGTTGCTTTGGTGTGTAAGTTTGCCAAAACAATGTCCGACTCGGTAATCTTTTCTGGTCCCCTGCCTGATCGGACCAGTGACGACATGTTTAGCCGCATCCTGTCATTCCATCAATGGTTGTCTGGGTGGTGTCCTGCAAACAATGTGGGCTACATTGATAACTGGAGAACATTTTGGGGAAAACCTGGTCTGATCCGGAGAGACGGCATCCATCCCACTTTGGATGGAGCAGCACTTCTTTCTAGGAATATGGCCGAATTTATTAGTCCTCCAAAACACTGACAACCCAGGGTCCAGACCAGGAAGCAGAGTCGTAGTTTAACCCACCTCTCTGCTGCTTCTGTACTCTTACCCACCCATTACCTTATAGAAACAGTGTCTTGCCCACGGCCAAAATTAAATGGATTAAAAGTTAAGCCAACAAAAGCAAATCATGGAAATCTCATAAAAATAAATACAACTTTGACTGAACAAAAATAAATCTATTAAATGTGGTTTATTAAACATAAGATCTCTCTCCTCAAAGACTTTGTTAGTAAATAACTTGATTTGTGATAATCACATTGATTTCCTTTGTCTCACAGAAACCTGGTTGCAGCAGGAGGATTATGTCAGTATAAATGAGTCAACTCCTTCCAGTCATTTAAATTTTCACATTCCTAGAAATACTGGGCGAGGAGGAGGAGTTGCAACCATTTTTCGTTCTGATTTACTAATTAGTCCCAGACCAATTGATAGCTACAGTTCTTTTGAACATCTAAGCTTTAATTTTCCTCATCCAAGTTGCAAAACATTAAGACCATTTTTGTTTGTGGTTTTGTATCGTCCACCAGGCCCTTACTCTCAATTCTTGGATCAGCTCTCAAATTTTTTATCTGATTTAGTATTAAAAACTGATAGGGTTATTATAGTGGGGGACTTTAATATTCATGTGGATACTGAAAGTGATAGCCTAAATGCTGCCTTTAATGCTATTTTAGACTCAATTGGCTTTACTCAAAAAGTACAGGGATCGACCCACTCGGGTAAACACACTTTGGACCTTGTACTGACATACGGTATTGAGTGTGAGGAAATAACAGTCCACCCACATAACCCGGTCCTGTCTGACCACTTCTTAATAACTTTTGAATTTACTTTAACTGACCATCTTAAATCTGAAAGAAAATTTAATTATAGTAGAGCTTTATCAGACAATGCTGTAACAATTTTTAAAGAATCTGTTCCAGTCTTACTTTCCTTAGTGTCTCAGGGTAACACAGTGGATGGCAGCAATTCTATCTCTAACCCTTCAGAAATTGATGATCTGGTTCACAGCGTTACGTCCTCATTGCGTTTGGCATTAGATAGTGTAGCCCCATTAAAAAAGAAAGTGGCTAGCCATAGGAGGCTGACTCCTTGGTTTAACGCAGAGTTGCGTACTTTAAAGCAGAATACTAGGAAGTTGGAGAGAAAATGGCGCTCTACACACCTAGAGGATTCCTATTTAACCTGGAATAAAAGTCTACTGCTGTATAAAAAGACCCTTCGACAAGCTAGAAAAGCATATTTTTCATCATTAATAGAGGCGAATAAGAACAATCCTAGGTTTCTTTTTAGTACAGTTGCCAAACTTACACAGACTCATAGCTCTGTTGAGCCAACTATTCCTCCAGCTCTGATGGCGTTTCCTTGCATGGTTCATCTGCACTCGGCCCAATTTTCTTTTTTAATGTTCTTGCTTCAGTGTCTGATGTTAGAACAGCTTTATATAAGTTTACCTGCTAAATGGTTGTTTGACAGTATTTCCACCTGTTAACAGGCCAAGGAGAGGGCATATGAAGTCGAAAATAAAGTAATCATTTTTAAGAAACCCATAAATGCCTTTTTACTTCATGTCAGGCCTATCATTATTTACAGTTTGAACAGTCTTGTAACCCCCCCAAAAAGCCAAAAGTTGTATTATTTTAACTTAATTTATGTGGAGTTGTAGAATGTGAACAGAATGTGAGTCTGCTTTGTTATTCTGTCCTTCATTTGTTCCTTTTACATATAAATATATGCTACTGGAAAAATGAAAACACTGTATTCCTGTTTTAAATGATCAGAAAAGATTAAGCTTTTCACTTTTTCTCTTATCTACTGTCATCTTAAACATATTTCACAAAATAATCAGATTGTCAGGTTCTTAGCGTTAACAGGCCAGCACAACAATACATTCTTGAGAAAACAGTCGGCAGATTAAATTATTGGCTGCCTAATAAATGCTACTGTAGATACTGTAGCTGCTATATAACTAGAAAAATGTAGTGCAACCTCCTTTTATGTTCTAAATCTATAATTTCAACTAAATAATGTTATGTTGAACACATCAATTAGTCTGTCTGCTGCAGCTTAGGGTTTTGCTTGTACTGTTCAGCAGCGGGTAAATGTAATCAGATCCGTTCTGGACAGATGCACTTAGGAAACGTTTACCTCTGTCTACACATCAATGCTCTAAAACTCCACTTTTACCATGCTAATAAAATTGCTAAATTAAAGTGCAGATTTTTATTAGCTTCTTTATATTGTTTAAAAGTGTGAGTGCATTTAATGAGATAAATCTCAGCACTTTCCAGCACTTGGGTATTTTCAGCTAATTGCTGCCAAATTTCTACTCAGATGTGTTCTTGTGCATGTGTGCAACACACAACAAACCACAACAACAACAAAAAACATGCTTTATGCTTTGTTTGTGATAGCATGAGAGGGCCTATGCTTGCTGTCACCCAATAGCTGACAAATCCCTGCACAACCTCAACGCTCAGGACCTCCACTAGATCAAACACACACACAAACAAAAAGAAGCCCTGCAATTCCATTTTAAGCTCTGGAAACCTTGATGTCAGACGTTTGCAGAGCTCAGATCAAAACAAGAAATAAAAGATACAGAAGAAGGCTAGAAGACTTTCTGTTGTCTAGCAGAGTACTAACTTTTCCGTTCGCTATCCCCCTTTCTATAGCAGAATCACAAAGCTGCAGAAATCCGGCAATGAAAAGGCAGACAAGATGCCAGGGGATTCATGGTTTTAGAAGTTAAGAAAGAAAGAAACAACAAAGGGTGAGCTGGTACTGTGGAGATTTAACAACACCTCTGAGTGCACAAATCACTCAGACCAGCAGATTTATGCCAAAACCAGAAAGAAGAAGTGGTTATTATGTGGTTGATTGCAATGTGTAGGTCAGAAAGTTTATATGATTTTGATATGTCTATAAAATAGGAGCATATTCAGATCTCGGATATCGCATACTGAAATCTCATTAGATGGTTATCTCTAGAGAGAAGATTGGAGTAGCTAATAGTCAAACATTTATAGCGTTTAGCTTTAAACGATAGAGTAATATTACAGTATTTTTATAAATACCAAGTAGAGGAATTTTCTAATCAGAAAAACGAAGATACATAATCTTTTAGCATGATGATTATATGCTGTACAGAAGAGATAGCAATCAGTCTTAATGTGAATATTTTTAGATGAGAAAACATCAAAGCTTACTTAAAAGATATGTACATTATTTAGTAATAATATAAATATACATATAATAACTACATTTACCTTCTTTAAATCAGTTCACATCAAGTTGTTGAGTGCTTGATAGTCTGACAAGACAACAAATTTAAATGTAACAAGGAAAAGCTCTACTAAATACATGAATAACTACTATTACAGTTATAGAAAATATTTTTAATTATACTGTTTTCCAAAAATGTTTTGCATGTCTGTACATGCAAAAAAAGAGATAATTGTATCTAGGTTTTATAACAGTTCATCATTACCTGTCAGACTGAACTAAAAGAAAATCTTATTTTTACTTATTTTATAAATATAGCAACTTAACATAGCTTTCTTTTACTATAATATACACTACCGTTCAAAAGTTTGGGGTCACCCAAACAATTTTGTGTTTTCCATGAAAAGTCACACTTATTCACCACCATACGTTGTGAAATGAATAGAAAATAGAGTCAAGACATTGACAAGGTTAGAAATAATGATTTGTATTTGAAATAAGATTTTTTTTTACATCAAACTTTGCTTTCGTCAAAGAATCCTCCATTTGCAGCAATTACAGCATTGCAGACCTTTGGCATTCTAGCTGTTAATTTGTTGAGGTAATCTGGAGAAATTGCACCCCACGCTTCTAGAAGCAGCTCCCACAATTTGGATTGGTTGGATGGGCACTTCTTGCGTACCATACGGTCAAGCTGCTCCCACAACAGCTCAATGGGGTTCAAATCTGGTGACTGCGCTGGCCACTCCATTACCGATAGAATACCAGCTGCCTGCTTCTTCTCTAAATAGTTCTTGCACAATTTCGAGGTGTGTTTTGGGTCATTGTCCTGTTGTAGGATGAAATTGGCTCCAATCAAGCGCTGTCCACTGGGTATGGCATGGCGTTGCAAAATGGAGTGATAGCCTTCCTTATTCAGAATCCCTTTTACCCTGTACAAATCTCCCACCTTACCAGCACCAAAGCAACCCCAGACCATCACATTACCTCCACCATGCTTAACAGATGGCGTCAGGCATTCTTCCAGCATCTTTTCAGTTGTTCTGCGTCTCACAAACGTTCTTCTTTGTGATCCAAACACCTCAAACTTGGATTCATCCGTCCACAACACTTTTTTCCAGTCTTCCTCTGTCCGATGTCTGTGTTCTTTTGCCCATCTTAATCTTTTTTTTTTATTGGCCAGTCTCAGATATGGCTTTTTCTTTGCCACTCTGCCCTGAAGCCCAGAATCCCACAGCCGCCTCTTCACTGTAGATGTTGACACTGGTGTTTTGCGGGTACTATTTAATGAAGATGCCAGTTGGGGACCTGTGAGGCGTCTGTTTCTCAAACTAGAGACTCTAATGTACTTATCTTCTTGCTCAGTTGTGCAACGCGGCCTCCCAATTCTTTTTGTACTCTGGTTAGAGCCTGTTTGTGCAGTCCTCTGAAGGGAGTAGTACACACCGTTGTAGGAAATCTTCAATTTCTTAGCAATTTCTCGGATGGAATAGCCTTCATTTCTAAGAACAAGAATAGACTGTCGAGTTTCAGATGAAAGTTCTCTTTTTCTGGCCATTTTGAGCGTTTAATTGACCCCACAAATGTGATGCTCCAGAAACTCAATCTGCTCAAAGGAAGGTCAGTTTTGTAGCTTCTGTACCGAGCTAAACTGTTTTCAGATGTGTGAACATGATTGCACAAGGGTTTTCTAATCATCAATTAGCCTTCTGAGCCAATGAGCAAACACATTGTACCATTAGAACACTGGAGTGATAGTTGCTGGAAATGGGCCTCTATACACCTATGTAGATATTGCACCAAAAACCAGACATTTGCAGCTAGAATAGTCATTTACCACATTAGCAATGTATAGAGTGTATTTCTTTAAAGTTAAGACTAGTTTAAAGTTATCTTCATTGAAAAGTACAGTGCTTTTCCTTCAAAATTAAGGACATTTCAATGTGACCCCAAACTTTTGAACGGTAGTGTATGTATATTCTGTGTTAGTCAGAAAGAGATTTTCAAAGAATGGTCCTCTTGAGGAAAAAATATTGGTTTCCATGTACACAAAATTGAAAACATGGAAGAATAACATATCTAAATGTTTGTATTCAAAAAGCACTAGATATTTCTTCTGCTAAAAAGATTAAATTACTGTTATAATGATGTTAACTATACATTTTTCATTATTTTGATTCTAATAGAACGCCTTGAGACAAAAGAAAGAACATTTGTCACATTGTGACTTTTCCCTGTCTTTGTCTGTCCCTGCGTCCTTAATTGTTTCCAGCTGTCTCGAGTTCCCCTGGTTGTCTCCCTGAGTATTTCCCGGGTGTATTTATACCCCTGTGTATTTCGTGTTCTTCGTGGGATCCACGTCGTCTGTCGTTGTGGTTATTTCGTCACAGTCGTCGTCGTTTTCTCCATCTGTGTACAAGCCTGTAAGTCCTGACATTAAAATGAGACTTTTAAGCTCATCTCAACTCTCTGCGCCTGGGTCCTCATTACTAAATGTGACATTAGGCACTAAATTTAGCTGTTGTTTTTAGGTACAGAAGATTAAACTGTTTTCCTGTTCTCTTTATAGAGTAACACAAGTATAAAAGGCTGATATTAACTGATTGATTGGTCAAACTATCTGCTCGGTTAAGCAGCCTGCAGTCAGCTAGTTAACAGAAATGTCGCTTGTAGCTTTCCAACTGTGCTTTTTAAAACGGCGCAACACTAATAATACTGGTGGGTGGTACTATGTAAGTTTTTACTCCATGACTGTCCATTTTGTTGTGACCAAAAACATTTTCAAAATATGTGAAATTGTCTTGCAACTGAGGAGCAAGAGTGATATCCTTTTATTCACCCAGCTGACTGGCAGTCCGCAGCAATGGGTAAGGGAGGGGAGGGAAGGGGAGGAGCTGCAATATTCTATCCACTATGCAGCTGGAGTAATGACACCTTCTCTGGCATCCCAGTAAAAGGACTTTAAAACTGACGAGGTAATGAATAAAATGTGTTTTACAAACTAACTTTGTAGAACATTCCACTAACTTCGTACTGGAAAGTTATTACTCACAATCACACATTCAAATGGTCCACTAGTCACCTAGATGTAGCAGTTCTGGACCCTAACAGTTGTGTATATCAGGGTTGATCGTATCCTACCAAGCAAGCTGATGGGCTTAGCTTGAATATATGTTAGATCCTTAAAAGCTTTTTACGATATCTTCTGTTTCAATGATCGATGAAAATAGGTGCAGAAAGTAAATATCTTCATTTGCTTCATTGCTTAGCTTGAAAATATGTTAGATCCTTAAAAGCTTTTCACGTTATCTTCTGTTTCAATGATCGATGAAAATAGGTGCAGAAAGTAAATATCTTCATTTGATCTCCAGCTAAACCAGGCTACCACAGATTTTTGTCTGTGGTGAGAAATAATCACCATGAACTTTACTTTAGTTTTTTTAATGTTATGCTATGCCATGCAGATGCACTGTCTGCACTGATGAAGATTCACTCACCTCAGCATTCTTTAGTCATTGAGTGGCTAGCTGAGCAAGCCCTATTTTCTGAGTGAGTGAGCGGTTTATTGTTTGACTTCATGGGAGTACTGGGGGTTTTGAACTTTCAGCCCGAGATGGTCATTAAGTATTTAAAAAATAATAATTAGAAGATGATCCCATGATGAAAGTAACTCACAATATTGACACAATAATAAATGGTACCTTTTTCCTCTTCATCCTAATACATTAGATTTGATGATTTATGTGCTTAACTGTTACATTTCTTTATGTTTAGATCCATATAAGATTTGTGTTTCGATACAACAACATAAAAGGCAAAATAAGAAGTTGTCCACAAAGACAAAGATCGAATATCCATGAAAAGATATGTGTGTAAAAGCTCACAGCTATCCAAGAAATTAATGGTGTTCCCTCCGTTTTTACGCTTGTTTACTGTGGTATCTTGAATTCAAAATTTGTATAAAAACTGCTGGCATCAACATTTCAAAACTAATATGGAGAAGAGACCAGCAGAGGTGTTATATAATACAGAGAGAAAGAAAGAAACAACAATGTTTCCTGTTCAAAGAGGCGGCAACGTGACAGAAAGAGTGAAGAGAAAGGTGTTTCCTTCAAAGACAGAAAGACATGATGAGAATGATTAGACGCAGAGTTTATGACAGAGTGAAAGAGTGTCTCTATGCAAGGACACGCAGTATGACAATGAAGGAGAAAGATGAAAAAACGGAGGGAGACAGGCTTAAGAAGAAAGATAGGCGTGCAGTACTAACCTTGAGGCAAGACTGGGTAGCACAGCAGACGTGGCATCATAAAGATAAAAGAAAGATGGAGAGAAGGAAAAGGGAAAGGTGAGAGGGGGGAAATAAGAGTTGAGCACTGGGTTAGCTGGCTTGATCAATCTTCAAAGAACAGGAAAGACAGAAGAGCAGACAGAGAAACATCATTAACCAAAGATACAGCTGACGGACATTTATACAGGGAGACAGACACAATCGGGCAGACAGACAGGCAGGCAGACAGTCACCAAGATGGCTATATTTTGTAAATTAACGTTTAAGTAATGAGAGCTCTGCTTTCCTCAAATCACTCCTACACCAATAAAACTGCAGTAAATTAGCCAATCAAAGCATGAGATGGGTCCAAGTGCAATATTATTATTTCTTGAATGGACTGGACTGGTTACTGAGCTTCCCACACAGACAGCATGCACTCTGGGGATCTGCAGTCTTTACTAAATTTCATGCAACTTTCAAGGTATAAAAATGTGAAAATTAAAGTATGTTTCTGGTGTCCTCTAAATGGTTCATATGCTGAAGTTGGCACAGCCCTAATTCCAGCATGGTTTTATGCTCAAGAAGATTTTATTGACAATATGTTAGAGACGCAATTCTCATAACAAAACAGGTATAAAATCTGTGAATATCTCATTAGTTGGGTTTATAGGTACAAATCTGTCCCAATCGTGTTAGTTTTTCTTGCATCTCCACCCATTAATAAATGACTTTCTTACTGTTTTTCTTCCTCTACCACCTTCCTTTCACTTCCCCTGCTGCTCCCCCACTCTCTGTTTTCCACTCGTCCTTCCAAATCCTTTATTTTGGCCATTGGGGCAGATTTTCAGCTCCATTTCCCCTCAGTGTGAAGTCACTTTAGTCTGCTCCAATTACCATCCCAGTTCCTGAAATAAATAATCTGGTACCAGTACAGCTGGATTTTCACGAGAGGGGAAGAGAAGCCTGAGTTCTACTCTTGTTGCTCTCTTGTTTAAACTACAGCTGAACTTTTTATTAGACATGTTCCCGTGGCTCCCTCATAGCCCAGAGTCAGCCTTGGTCTGGCCAGGCTAAGAGCAGGCCAGAGGCGTTTCTATTCTTCTCTGACATACCTGTTAGCTACCTGTCAGGCAAGAATCATTATTCCCAGAAAAGCTGTGGATAAATTCCCTATTTGTACATGTAATCATACTGGGTCAGCCCTGGTGGGTTTAACAAGCTTAGTTATGAAATAAAATATAACTACCTTCAGGGATTGTGCAGGGATGACATGTTAATATATAAAAGCATTTTGGCTCACCAATTACATGAGCCAAAATCTGTATAAAAGCCCCTAGGGGGTCAAGAAACTTATGTGGAAGATCAACACAAAGTTGTCCATAACAGCGGAGTGGAAGAAAAACAATTCATGACTTTCCCTGTTTTTCCCCTAAACAAAACCTAAAAAGTTTGCCATGCATGTTTATTGATATCAATCTGATACCCAAAAATAATATCCAGAGCAACCAACTGTCTTCAGAATTCCCTTAGTTAGTAAAGAGAGCAAACCTGTGTGTAATTTCATCTAAATATACGTTCATCTGTTCTGTGAAGGCTTCTGAGGTTTGTTGGAGAAAACTAGTGAACAAACAACATCTTGAAGACCAAGGAACACACAAGACAGGTCAGGGAGAAAGTTGTGGAGAAGTACAAAGCAGGGTTAGATTCTGAAACAATATCCCAAGAGTTGAACAACTCACTGAGCACTGTTCAATCAATATTCTAAAAATAGAAAGGCTCGGCATGGAGAGCATTTGTTAGAGACGCAGCAAAAAAACCCAGAGGTAACTGGAGGAGCAGCAGAGATCCACATTTCAGGTGAGACAATCTGTCAAAAATAATAGCTATCTGTCATGCACTCCACAGATCTGTCCTTTATGGAAGAGTGGCAGAAAGAAAATTATAAGAAGTCCCATTTCACTTTACCACTGGCAACACAATGAATTAAAAAAACTGAAACTTAAAAAGATTTCTACCTCTAATTGCAGCAAAAGGTGGTTCAACGAAATATGCACTTTAAATATGGTGTGAATACAACTGCACACCAAAGTTAATTTTTCCTCCAATTCAATTATTACTACTTTGTGTGTAAACCAAAATCCAAAAAATCTATTGAATTCTGCAGTGAACATGTCAAAAAGTTGCAAGACACTAATGCCTCATCTCCACTGAGCGATCCAGTCCGGTCCGGCTTTGTCCGGTCCGCCTTTTTGTCTGTTTCCATTGTAAAATCAGCCCATACAGCAGGCCCATCGGTCCATTAATGGTCCCTCTTCAGGTGTATGTCCACAGGACAATGGTCCGATACGGTTAGGGTGGAGCTACTGGTGTCACATAACACAGTCCTTTGATTGGGTGAAGTCATAAACACTGCAGTAAGTTTAAATGTCACCCCTGCGACAACTTTACACACCGGTCCTCTGTTCCGCATGGAGCCTTTTATTAAACACAGCAGTCGGATTTGTGTAAAGAAAAAAACAAAAAGCAAGAAAGACAATCATAAGCTGCTGGATGGACTCCATTGTTGTAGTTTCTTCCTCCACTTCTTCTGGGTTTTTCGCGCATCACCCACTTCCTCGTCTCTCCAGTATGACGCCATGCAAGCGTTGAGGGTAAACCCCGACTGCTCAAGGAGAGTTCAGTAGGCACAGGAAACGCTCCCATGAAAAGTCAGAATTAAACAATAGCGGACCGGACTGCACCGTTTTGCTCAGTGGAAACAGGGCTTAATAGGTTTGTTAAAAAAACAACAACTCAAAAACTAGATTACAGATAGCTTAAATTTTAAACTCAAGGTGTGTGGTGGTAAACCAAAGACAAATGATGCCATTTTGTATAGGTAAGTGAAAAAACTTTAGAAACTAATTTTCATTCTCCCTTTTTAACACTTGAATAAGTAATGATGTCTGGATCAGGATTTGTTCATAAAGATAAAGGTATATATTTTACAGTTGAAACCAGAGGTTACCATACACAAAATAAAAATACAACATTTTTACTCAGTCTGAAGATAAATCATACCAAACTTTACTTGATTTAGTTCAGTTAGAATGACTAAAATTGTTTAGATTGGCTAGATGCCACAAAAATGAGAGAAAGAATATGTCAGTGTTTTATTTATAAATGTTTACTATCTCTAAACAATGAGGGGAAGCCAAGATGATGATGTCATGGATTTGGAAACTTCTGATACGTTAACTGACACATTTGAGTTATTTGGAGGCACACCTGTGGATGCATTTTAAGGCAGGAACCTGGAACACTGCTTTCTAATTCGAGCAAAAAGAAATCAGCCAAGATATTAGGAAGAGAATAGTGGAGCTGCACAAGTCTGCTTCATCTTTGCGAACAATTTACTGATGCTTAAAGGTGCTGCGTTCATCTGTTCAAACTATTATATGCAAGCATAGCCATGATGGGAATGTCCAGCTATCATACTGCTCAGAAGCAATAGACTGTGTCATAATCTGCAGTATGGGCTGAAAGGTCACTCAGCAAGGAGGAGGCCATTACTCTAAAAGAAACATAAAAAGCCAGATTGCAGTTTGCAGATGCACACAGGGATAAAAATCTTCAGTTTTGGAGACATGTCCTGTGGTCTGATGAAACTAGAGTAGAACTGTTTGGTCACACTGACCATCATTACATTTGAAGGAAAAAGGGAAACGCTGTCATGTTTTAGGGCTGTTTTGCTGCAGGAGGAACTGGTGCACTTCATAAAATAGATGGCATTACAAGGAAAGAACATTATGTGGAAATATTGAAGCAACATCTACAGTCATCAGCCAGGAAGTTAAAGCTTGTGTGCAAATGGGTCTTCCAAATAGACAATGAACCTAAGCAGACAGCCAAAGTGGTTACAAAATGACTTAAGGTCAATGTTTTGGTGTGGCAATTACACAAAGCCCTGATCTCAATCCTATAGAGAATTTGTGGGCAGATGTAAACCGGTTTGTGCCACCGAGGTGGCGTATAAACATGACTCAGTTACAGCAGTTCTGTCAAGAGGAATGGGCCAGAATTCCACCAAATTATAGTGAGAAGCTAGATAAAGGAAACCCAAAATGTTTGACCCCAGCAATACAGTTCAAAGACAATGCTCTGAACTGTATGATACTAAGGCAATGTTTGTAAACTTCTGATTTTGAAGACAATTAATTAATAAATCATTCTCACTATTGTGGCATAAAGCAAATAGAAATAATTTTGGTAATTCTATCTGAACTAAAACAAGACAAGTTTGGTCTGATTTAACTTCAGACAGTGAGGAAAAGAGGTGTATTTTTATTTGGTGTATTTAAACCTTTGGCTTCAACTGTACTTTTCCAGACTTGTCAATAGCATGTACAGTAGGAACCCTCAAGATTTCTGGGTAGTTTTAGACTATAAAATCCTTCAAAGTGTTTTTGAGTATTAAGAAGTAGCCAATGAAGTCAGAAATATTTATCTATCCATCTATCCATCTATCCATCTATCTATACAATTTTACTTGTAGGTTCATGTAGTTTAACAACAATGTCTTTGAAGCATTGAAACGGTCACAATGCTTTCGAATTCTCGATAACTCCCCTACAAGCCTATAGTCCACAGCAAAGGCTGTGAAAGCAAATTTAACTTCGCAGAGAATAAAAGAGAGCCTGGAACTGACTGATTTAGTACACTTTAATTGGACAAACTCACAATTGTTTTCAGAGCACAGTGCTTTCATCAGAGTCCTAATTTGCAGAATAAAGACACAGCACTTTCAAAAGTAGAAAAAAAGAACAGGAATTAAATCAGGGTGCCCTGGCTCTTTTTAATTCTCTGGAAGTTTGTTGTCCTGGAGTTTTAGCCTGCTTCAATGTTATTTTGTTGGAATATTAACAATGTATTTAGCTTTATTTTTAAGTTTAACATTCTATTATGCTTATATTTAATTAAGATATATTTCTATTTGCCTGTGTCTTTCACGTAAATAGAGGAGAGAAGGAAACAAAAACTGGTCCAACACAACCAAAAATAAAGCTCCATGACCTAGTGAACCCGACACAGTCCATGAAACATTCAGAGACACAAGTAAAACAGAGTTAGGGCGGCATGCAGACACAAAACAAGTAGACATAAGGAAAAGATAGATCAAGACATTATAATAAACTAGAGTTAATGTAATCTGGAAGACTTTACAGGTGTGATTGATCCAAAGTTATATTAGGCCAGTGGAAAGTGGTTAGAAACAGCAGTTTGTTGCTACATACAAATCACATATTAGTGAACAAGCTAGATTCCTAATGAAGGGGAAAAACAGTGTTAAACTCTGCAAGTCAAGCCTCAACTGAAAGTAAGCGAAAGTGAAGCGAGAGAACAGAACCGCAAACTAAATAAAAAGTTGCATCATTGACAAGAACAGAGGCTCAAAGAGTGTCAGGTCGTGCAGCAACAGCAGTGCCAGGCTGCGCCTCATTTTACAAACTCTTAGGAGCTTTTTGGCTTGTCATGCTGCAGTAACAGACGACCCAAACCTCTGCTAATGTGTAGTGTGTGTCACAGTACCAGTGCGTCCAATTTCTGGATTTGAAAGATATAACTGTCCAAATATGCAATAAAATATGATTTGTGAGTAGTGAGCCAATGCTACAACTCTTTGTTGGTGATTATTAGTGAGCAGACTGAGCCCTACCCATGTGGAAAAGATGCATATGTCACTTTAAACTGTACTTTTTAATATTTATAAAAACCTATTATAAATTACTGCCAGTTTAACCTTGGTTGAACTCAACAGTTAATGTGTGAGATAAGGCCACATAATATTTTAGAGACATACCATCCATAACGGCTGGCAAAAATATTCACATAACTGGAACTTTTTCACATTTTGTTTTATTAAAAAATACAAACTGCAACGCATTTTATTATGATTTTATATGATAGAGCAACACAAAGTTGTGCATGATTGTGAATTAAACACAATTAAACATGTGGGAGAAGATGCTCTGGTCAGATGGGAATAAAATGTACCTTTTGGGCCTATATGCAAAATGCTACATGTGGAGGACATCGTCCTGAACACATTATGTTCATATGTTGGTGGCGGCATCATGCTGAGAGAATGCTTTTCTTCAGCAGGGACAGGAAAGCTGGTCCGAGTTGATGGGAAGATGGATGGAGCTTAATACAGAGGTTGGCGGCTGAATAAGACTTGAGACTGGGGTTTAAGTTCACCTTTGCTCAAAACAACAACCCTGTGGGAGGCTTGAAAGTTCATGCTCCCAATGCTCTTCATCTAACCCAGAGCTTAAACTACTTTACAAAGAAGAATCAGTAAAAATCTTACCAGACATGAAAAGCTGGTAGAGATCTAGCACAAAAGACTTTCAGCTTTTTTATTGGCTCTGGAAGGCTGAAAACAAACACACTCGGCCCTTTTCAGATTTTTATTTGTAAAAAGATGTGGAAACTGTAGTACTTTGTGTTGTCAATCACACAAAATTCCAATAGAATACATTGATGTGTGGCTGGAATGTGACAAAACGTGCTCAATTTAAACATGGATGAGCACTTTTGTGAGGCTTTAAGGACTTTTCCACATGAAAGACTGTAATTTTCGTGCCCTTCTATCCGATCCTCTGACAGGCAAAGTGAGTTTTATCGTGCAGTGGTCTCGAGCTAACTGACAGGGGGCCACGAGCCACTCACGTGCCCAGGTAGTCCCACACCAGCCCCCCCACTGGCTGCTGAGGGGCAGCGGGGGAAGGGGCCTGTTTTTGCGACCGCCACAGATGAGAGGCTGAAGGATTTCTGAGGTGTGATGAGCACGCCCGCACACACACACAAGCAAGTATAATCGCACTCGCACAAATTCAACGTCACATGATTATGTAGTGTAGACACACAGACATGAGAAGAGTAGAAGGATGGCATGAAAAGGAAAAGACAAGGAGGAAAAGGGAGAGAGAAGTTGTTGAGTGATAAATAATGAGTTATTCAGACCGGAAGGATTAACCTAAACTCAAGTATTATGTTGTCTAAAACTGAGCAGATGAGGAGTGAGGGGAAAATTAAGCCACTTTTTTTTTCAATTAACCAGTTTTTCTTTATTCTTTTTATGTTCAACCATGAAGGAAAACGTTTTAGAACTTTGTTTATTTTGTTTTTGTAGCTAATCTAATTCTCCTCTCTTACCTCTCCAATTCATGGATCTTTTTCTCCTTGTCGTTCTTTTCATTCTCCATCTCCCTGAGGATCTCCAGAAGCCGTTCAACCTCAGACTGGGCCTTCCCAGCCTCCTCTCTGCCCCGGGTCACTTCCTGCTCCAGGGACGAGATGCGTTCAGTAAGCTCAGCGTTGGCCTGGGACTCTGCTGCTGCACTTTGAGCCTGGAATAGAAATTATTATTAAAAATAAACCGAGCGTTGGCTTTCAAAATGAGCGGATCGGAATGAATGTGCTTGGCCGAATATGTGTGGTGGGGGGTGTAAAATATCAATACTCAGGGGGAAAGTGGAGCTGCAAATAAAAAAAAACCCAAAAACAAATAAGCAGTAATTTTACTCTTATGTTCTCATAAGAGGGAATTCCATGGTGTTCGTGGGATATTTTTTTTAAGGGATGCAGTTTAATTTTTCTTTTTTAACAGTGTAAGGACATTTGTTTCCTAGCAGCACCTGGCTTTTAAGCATAATCTACAAATGATTAATAGGGGTGAAAGGTCAGGGGGTTTGGCATCAATGTCCTGTTTCCCAGTTGTATCCAGGTTTCGAGTGATTAGATTTGTTCTAGCTTGTTGAAGGGTCTTTTTATACAGCAGTAGACTGTTATTCCAGGTTAAATAGGAATCCTCTAGATGTGTAGAGCGCCATTTTCTCTCCAACTTCCTAGTATTCTGCTTTAAAGTATGCAACTCTGCGTTAAGCCAAGGAGTCAGCCTCCTATGGTTAGCCACTTTGTAGGGCAGCAAAAATAGCTTTAAATACAGATTTTATACCATCAATGGAAGGGGGATTTGAGAAATTGAAAGAGAAAGGACTGGTATATTTAGGACAAATTTTCGAAAATAAAAATATGAAATCTTTTGAACAATTAAAAAATGAATTTAAGTTATCTGCACAAGATTTTTATAAATTTTTTCAAATTAGTAGTTATTTGACCAAACATAAGGAATGGGATTACATCTGTAAGAAACCAAATTGTTTGGAGGAACTGTTAATAACAAAATCAGGCACAACTAAAAAGTTAATTTCAAAAATATATCAAGCCCTGCAGATGGAAGTAGACAACAATAGGGATACAAAAGATAGATGGGAAAAGGAACGAAATATAGTGACATTGGGAGAAAATTGGGGAGAATCCTTTAAAGCAGGACATAAAGTATTGAGCAGTATCTCATGGCAAGAGTTTGAATGGAAGTCAAAAATGCAATACTTTATTGTACCAGTTAATTTATCAAAATACAGTAAAAAGTCTGATAAGTGCTGGAGGGGCTGTGGCCAGTCAGGAGACTATCCACATATATGTTGGGACAGCCCCATAATTAAAGAATATTGGGACAACGTAAGGAAAAAAATAAATAAAAATTTTAAGGAAAAACTACATTTAGAGTTGCAAATATTCTTGATGGGCATTATACCCGAAAATGTATTACCTAAAAATAAGAAAATTATTCAAATTTTGCTCATAGTAGCAAAAAAAATGATAACAGTCTTCTGGCTAAAACCACAATCCCCTTGCAGTGACTTATGGTGGGAAAGGGTAAAGGACGTGATGGAAATGGAGAAAATGACAGCTAAATTACGGTTTAAAATAACAACATTCCAAGAGATTTGGGCACCCGTACTTCAGGAGATAGATAAACAATAACTACCTAGAGCTTTATTATTATTTTATTTTATTTATTTAAAGAGTACTATTGATTGTAATTTGTGTCCATGTGGAAACGGGGAGCAATATGGCGGAAGATATGTACTTTTTATGTATCAGATCAGATGCTCCAAGCTGTGGGTATAATTTGTTTTTGTTTTTTTGTGTTAATCACTTTAATATATGGTACCAATCAACAAATATAATCTCTTGTCTGTGTTTTGATTACTGCACCCACACCTCCGATAGAAGAACTAGGTCTTCTGATCCTAAAATTGGACCAGAATAAATGTAGGTTCTGTGGTGTATAAAAGATTACTTTGTGTACATGCTACATAAATGGTGCTCAAAAGCGTCCGATTAATTTTCTCCACTCACTGACCCTGCTTGCACAGTAAGACCCAAAGAGCGATTGTCCTCCATTAACATTTCTGCCAGCGACTTAAACCCACCTGAGGTTCAGAGATATGTGGTGGAGCACATTGTTAAAAGTGAGGATATAGCCATGCACACACGTTCATCTCACAGACTTCGTGTTTTCTCTGGAAGAGTGCCACGTCCACCACATGAAGTTGATTATGACACTTGGCACTCTGGAGCTGATCTGATTATAAAAGATCCAGCTATATCTGACATCCAACGATCACGCTTCATCCTTCACAGCTTACTACCCCCTGCAGCAGAAATTGTAAAACATCTGAGCCCTGATCAGCCAACTGTCATTTACATCAAGCAGCTGGACTCGGCCTATGGTACCGTGCAGGATGGGGAAGAGTTGTATGCTAAGTTTATGGACACCTTTCAGAACGCCGGGGGGAAAATCCATCCACCTATTTGCTGCGGTTACAAGTGGCATTGAGTTTGGCAGTTAAGAGGGGAGGAGTCCCAGAGTCTGATGTGAACAAGCACCTGCTAAATCAATTCTGCAGAGGCTGCTGGGACAATACACTCATCTCAGAACTCCAGCTTAAGCAAAAAAAGACCAAGCCACCATCCTTCGCTGAACTGCGGCTGCTTCTTAGAACTGAAGAGGACCGAGAATCTGTAAAAACCCAGAGGATGAAGCAGCATCTTGGGAGCACAAAACAAAGAGCTTTATCACAAGCCCAGTTTGCATTTGGAGAAGAGGAAAAAAGGATGCGGGCTACATTTACCTCCCTTACCAAGCAACTCACCCAGCAAATGGCTGCTATACAGCAACAGTCAGCTGCTCTGACCACCGCCCAGTCTCTAGGACCTCCATCCAGCAGTTCAAGGGTCAGTCAAGTTGTAAAGTCCCTCAAGAAACAAAAGTCAAATCCAAAGCCTGGGTTCTGTTTCCGCTGTGGTGAAGATGGACACATCAAACCCCAGTGTGAAAGTCCACCAAATCCTGCTCTTGTCAGCACTAAAAAGAAGCAGTTCAATGAGAAAAAAACAGAGATGGCAAAATCGAACATCTCATACTGAACATTTAAACTAGTGTGCTGGACTCAAACTGTCCCGCAACTTTTAAGAAAACTGTTCGGTGTGAGATGCAGCATCCTACATATGGGGTGACAGGCAAACTGCCCCATGGGCTGGTGGGATCCCGCTGTATAGCTGAAGTTGGGATTGCTGGTCATGAATGTCGGTGTTTGTTAGACACTGGGTCACAAGTGACCACCGTACCTGCATCATTTTATAATCGCCATCTTTATGATGAACCTATTCATCCACTCAATGACCTGCTCCAAATTGAAGGAGCTGCAGGCCAATCTGTGCCCTACTTGGGTTACATTGACCTTATAATTAAATTCTCTAAAGACTTCCTGGGCAAAGACATTGAAGTTTCCACTCTAGCACTTGTGGTTCCTGATTCGCGCCCTGATTCTCCAACTACTGTACTGATTGGAATGAATACACTTGAGCCATTGTATGAACATCTATGCTATAAACCTTCAACCTTTAAGCCCAGCACTTATGGCTACAGAGCCTTGCTAAAGACATTGCAACTGACACATCAGCAGAGACACACAGAAAGTGTTGGAGTCCCAGTCCCAGTGCGAGTACCGGCCGGCCGCACTATTGTCATTGAAGGCTCAATCAGTATGTCTTTTCAATCTTCTTCACCCTGCCAGTCTGTCCTGCTGCACCATCCTGTCTCTGCTCTGCCTGGTGAGTTGTGCATTAGCAGCTGTCTGATTTCGCTGCCGGCTCAACCCCCTTATAATGTGCCTGTAATTGTAGCTAATGAGTCAGAGCAAGATGTTTATATTCCACCTTTAAGTGTAATTGCAGAGATTGAAGTCTACCAGTGCATCCTGTCTCAGCATCAGTTGACCAGCCATTCAGCCAAGTTTACATCTGCTCTGAATCTGAATTTTGGCAATTCTCCAGTACCACCCGAATGGAAAGAGAGAGTTACCACGAAGCTTACTGAAATGTCAGAGGTATTTTCCCTTCATGACCTTGATTTCGGATGTACCAACCGAATCAAACACCACATCACTCTTCATGACGAGACCCCGTTCAAACAACGAGCCCGGCCTATTCATCCACAAGACATCGAAGCTGTACGCAGACATCTTTGCGAGCTTCTGGAGGCTGGTGTCATCCGGGAGTCTACCTCTCCATTTTCATCCCCTATTGTGATTGTCAGGAAGAAAAATGGTGATATTCGGTTGTGTGTTGATTATCGTAAACTCAATCTTCAGACAATAAAGGATGCCTATCCTCTGCCTAATTTGGAAGACTCTTTTACTGCCCTCACCGGTGCAAAATGGTTCTCTGTACTCGACCTAAAGTTAGGTTACTACAAGATCGAGATGAATGAGTCTGATAAGGCCAAGACTGCTTTCGTCACTCTTTTAGGTTTCTGGGAGTTCAACAGGATGCCTCAAGGGGTCACCAACGCTCCCAGTACATTCCAGTGTTTGATGGAGAGATGCATGGGTGACCTCCATTTAAAGGAAGTGTTGGTGTTTCTTGATGATCTGATTATATTTTCAGACTCCCTGTTGGAACATGAGAGAAGACTGCTTAGAGTACTAAATCGATTGAAGGAGTATGGGTTGAAGCTTTCCCTGTCAAAGTGTAAGTTCTTCCAGACTTCAGTTCGATATCTTGGACACATTGTGTCAGAGAAAGGCGTTGAAACAGATCCAGAAAAGATTGCTTCCATCAAATCCTGGCCAGTTCCCAGAAATCTGAAACAACTACGATCTTTTCTTGGATTTTCTGGGTACTATCGTCAATTCATTAAAGATTACGCCGTCATTGCAAAACCCCTAAATGATCTTACCCGTGGCTACACTCCTGTTAAAAAGTCAAAGATCCAAAGGTCCACCAAACCACATTACAGTCCAAACCAGCCGTTTGGTGAGCGATGGGATCAAAACGGTCAACAAGCATTTGCAATGCTCATCGACAGGCTGTCGTCTGCACCGGTTCTCTGTTTTGCCGATCCTTCTCTGCCGTACATATTGCATACAGATGCAAGTGCTACAGGATTGGGTGCGGCATTGTACCAGGAACAGGACGGAAAGCTCAGGGTTGTTGCATTCGCCAGTCGTGGATTATCTTTGAGTGAGAGCAGATATCCAGCCCACAAGCTAGAATTTCTAGCGCTTAAATGGAGTGTTACTGAGAAGTTCCGGGATTACTTATATGGAGCTGATTTCACTGTAGTGACGGACAGCAATCCACTGACCTATATTTTAACAACCGCTAAGCTGGACGCTACTGGTCATCGTTGGTTGGCTGCCCTCTCCACGTACTCCTTTAAGTTATTGTATTGGGCTGGAAAGCACAATTACAATGCTGATGCACTCTCCCGACAAACTCACCTGACCTCTATAGAAGAGGCACCTAAAGACAATGACTCATTCATCAATTTGTCTCACAACATCTTGCAGACTCTGATGCCCTTGCTCCTGATGTTGTTGATGCAATCTACCAGAGTCAGCTGATTAAAGTGACTGAGCCCATTGATTCTGGTCAGTTTTGCGTGACACTTATTGAGTCGCTCTCTATCCAAGCTGCTTCTGTTCCTGCTATGTATACCTGTGAAGATTACTTACCTATTGTTCCTGAGTTGTCTCACTCCAGCCTGGAAGAAAAACAGAGAGCAGATCCCAGCATTCGAGAGCTCATTTATCAAATGGAGACAGAAAAAAAAATCTCTCCAGCAGTCCGAGAAGAGCTTCTGGAAATCCGCCTCTTGTTAAGGGAATTGACAAAATTAGAGCTCATCAATGGGGTTCTCTATCGCAAACGGCAAGATAAAGAGACTTTGTCCTACCAGCTTGTCCTTCCTGAGGAACTCCGTCCTTTTGTCCTCAAAAGTCTTCATGATGACATGGGTCATTTGGGAGTTGAGCACACCCTTGATCTGGTTCGTGCTCGTTTCTACTGGCCTAAAATGGCTGTAGATGTAGAACAAAAAGTTAAAACCTGTGGTCGATGCGTTCGGAGGAAGTCTCTACTTGAAAAGTCTGCTCCACTAGTTAACATCATAACCTCACGTCCACTCGAACTACTGTGTATGGATTTCCTGAGTCTCGAGCCCGACTCCAGCAACATGAAAGACATTCTTGTTCTCACAGATCACTTTACCAAGTTTGCGGTGGCTATTCCAACGCCAAACCAAAAAGCAAGAACTGTAGCAAAGTGTTTGTGGGACAGTTTTTTTGTCTATTATGGCATCCCTGAGCGAATCCATACTGACCAGAGGCCGGATTTTCAATCGAGGCAAATTAAAGAGCTGTGTGAAGTAACGGGGATCCAGAAGAGCCGAACAACGCCATACCATCCAAGTGGTAATCCAGTGGAGAGATTTAATCAGACGCTTTTGAGCATGCTTGGAACACTTGAAGAGAAGCAGAAGTCAAAATGGAAAGACTATGTTAAGTCATTAGTTCATGCATATAACTGCACCAAGAATGATGTTACTGGTTATGCACCGTATGAACTAATGTTTGGACGAACACCTCGTCTACCTGTTGACCTCGCTTTTGGGTTGTCTCTTCAGGGAAGTAAGCACAGGAGTCATTCACAGTACGTGCAGGAATTGAAATCACGCCTGGAAGAGAGTTTAAGGATTGCTTCAAAGAATGCTCTTAAATCAGCTGAACGAATTAAGACTCGTTATGACCAGCATATCATACCGTCAGCACTGGAAGTGGGAGACAGAGTGCTTGTGAGAAATGTACGCCTAAGAGGAAAGCACAAACTCTCGGATAAGTGGGAGAATGATATCTTTGTTGTGGTCAGCAGAGCTGGAGGTCTCCAGTTTACAAAGTTAAACCTGAGCACAAAGATGGACAATTACGTACTCTCCATAGAGATCTCCTCCTTCCTTGTGGTTTCCTTCCAGTTAATAAAAATGTTGACTTACCCTGTGATAGAACTCCTGTGTCTCGATGCTGTACTCGCTCCAATTCTGAACCAGACACCCCCACAGGTTCTCCTGTTCGTAATGACGAGTTTGAGGACATGGCTCCTCTCAACTTCAGCTCACCTGTTGTCCGGTTTACTGTGGAAAAGACCTGTCCAGTTCCTGTCATTACTTCAAGTGAAGCTACAGAAGTTGGAGATCCAGCCTCATCTTCTGTCAGTCCTGTCCCTTCAGTAGATCTGTCAGAGTTGGAAATTGGTAGTGAGCAAGCTGAATCAAGTGTTGATGTGGACCAAGATCAAGTCAATGAACCTGTTTTAGACTTACCTGAAAATGAACCTACCGAGGACCCACCTGAAGATCCAATGGTTAACCAGTCGGACCCGCCAGTTGTTCCTGACATTGACATAGTTGACCATGACTCTAATCTTAGGCGCTCAACCCGACAAAGAGCACCACCAAACCGGCTGCGACATAAGGCCCCCGGTAACCCACTTGTAAATGCTGTTCAGGTGTTACTACATGGGTTGTCTGTCTTAGGTGTCCCTACCTCTGACAATGCTTTTTTTTCGTCTGTTCATATTGTTTGATGGGTTTAGCATGCAACGGGACGTACCTAGTTTATGGCGGGGAGAGTGTAACCCTGATTTTGTCACAGATCACAAAGAGCTTCACAATGACAGGGCACAAAACATTAAAAGATGATTCAAAAGATTAAAAGACTTAATCATCCAAAATCTAAGGATAAGCATGTTTAACAGACAATATATTGACATTGTCTCTTTGCTTCACCTGATTTGAATCAGGGAGTGTCCTTAAGTGAGTACCTGACCAATCACATAGCTTGTAGTAGGCATTATAGCTGCCCGTGTTTTGCCCCAGTTAGTAGCATGTGGGGAAGCAGACCGGATAGCTGCCACAGGTTAGTAGTGCATATTTTTGTGACAAATAAGATTCTTAATGTTGTGTAGTGTTTAGTCATTGTGTAGTCATTGTGCTCTTTTAGTCATTGTCTACCGCTGGATTGAGAGCCGATTTGGTGGTATGGTGTGTCATAGATGAAAAGGGAATTGGTGAGTCTGACTGTTTGTGCTACTAGCATTAGCATATGAGCCAAATAAATCCTATGTACTGGCTACGTAGCATCTAGCCTGATATGCTACATTGTATTGAATTGTATTGGTTTGTTTGATACCCCATTCTAGTGCAATTGTACTCTATTGCTGAGTAGTTTTTCTACAAATGTTTTGACATAAAATAACTTGATCTGTATCAGAAAAATAGAACTTTGTGATTTTGCTTGTTTACTCTTATTGGATTGAATTGTGAATTATTGTGTACATTTATTCTGATATATGACCATGTGTGCAACTGTACAGGCCAGGTTTATTGATTGGGCAACCACCTGATGGCAAGCTGAAGCATTCCTGGCTGGGACCTGAGAAACTCCTGTCTACACCTTCTGCTGGTCTGGTAGGAGGCTGTGGCAGTTTCATCCCCCCCATACCTTCTCGCTCATACACACACAATCACATACAAGGCTTTTATATGCCTGTGGACATTAAAGACTTTCGCTTTGTGGACTAATGGACTCATGGAATGTTGCCCATTTTTGAATATACTAAGCAGCTGCGAATAATGTGAAATGCACCACCTGTGTGTGTGATCTGTTACCGACCAGATGCTCCAAGCTGTGTTTTTTTTTGTATTTTGTTAATCACTTTAATATAATCTCTTGTCTGTGTTTTGATTACTGCACCCACACCTCCGATAGAAGAACTAGGTCTTCTGATCCTAAAATTGGACTAGAATAAATGTAGGTTCTGTACTGTATAAAAGATTACTTTGTGTACATGCTACATATAGATTACAATTACTTGAGGACTGTTCTCCCTTTTGTTTTTTGTTTTTTGTTTCTTTTGTTTTTTGTTGAATGTTTGCTTTTTTCCCCCCTGTAACTACATTCTAGCACATTTGGAGGAGAAAAATGGAAAACACTATGATAAGATGTTATGTGGAATGGATTTACTATGAAATGTCTCGTCCAAATAAAATCAAGTTGCAAGAAAAAGCAGTGGATTGTGGTGGTTCGGCCATGGGTGTCTCCTTTTGAAGGCTTTCCAGGCATGTCCAACTGGAAGGAGACAACGGGGAAGACCCAGAACTTGCTGGATGGACTATATATCCCATCTGGCCTGGGAACACTTTAAGATCCCCCTAGAATTAGCTTAAAGTGCAACTCACCCCCAAATCAAATTTATTTTGCTGATAAACTGTATAAATGAGTGTCTAATAGTGCTGTCTACATGTCTGGTCATTATTTTCATATTTTAGTACATTTTAATAAAAATATTAATGTTCTAAAAAAAAAGTCAAGTTAAAACGCTACACTGCACTTTAATTTGAATCGGGCATCGCTATTGGCTCTGTGGTGATGGCTGACGTCAGTTTTATACCCATCCTGCCGGTGGGGAGTATAAAACAAGCCGAGTCTCAGCCACACCACCGCAGCGAGTTGCTATTGGAATAGCAAGGAAGTGTTGACGCCGCCCAGCCCTCTCCCCCCGCCGTCCCTCTATCTAACAGACAACACCTCCTTTTGCCACTTTTTTCAAACTGGAAAAGTAGGTGGAGTAAGACTGGAAGGGGAGGTGAGTGGCAATGTAAGTATTTTGCTGGAGAGGAGCCTTTATAAGGGTTCCCTCCTGGACCTGTTGCCGACCTGCAACCAGATAAGAGGTAGGTAGACAATAGATGGATGGTGTCGGTATATCTTCTGTAGAAGGAACCCTTTTGAGTAGAGTTTCAATCTACATATATTTGGGTATCTGGCTAGATGAGACCCTTTCTTTCAGAGTTCATAATCAGCATTAAGCTGGAATCACACTGTGCAATTTCGGCTATCCTAGACCTTTTCTTTCGTAGTGAAAAGAATCATGATGAAAAACGTGCGTGTGATTTGCAGCTTTGTGGCCGTGCAGCTCCCAGACAGCTTATTTCGTGCTCGTATGACCAAAACCAGCCCTCGGCTGTCTAAAGGCAGTGTCAGAAATTCTACAGCCCTAGTCTGTCATTGACCAATAAAAATACACCTTGGGAGTGAGAGCGAGACGTCGTGCAGTTTGATCCACAGAAATCTTGGGCCGCTCAGTGCGACTCACCTCTAGAGCTCGGGGGAGCTAACAGTGTGGCATGAAGCAGTCCTTTGAGACAGCTGAGAAACGCACAGTGTGAGCTTTTATTGACGCAAGAGGGCCCATCTCAGTTTATCAGTCGGAAAAAAATGGTCCAGGCCGTATGTTTTCCAATAAGAAGACATAATCTATATGCAGGTGGTGTCCTCCAACCCTCATGCCTCAGATTCTGTGTTTCATAGCTTTGTATGCCTTATAGGGAATTTGTTACAGAGAACAGGTTTATAACCTGGTTCTTTTACCATTGTTAAGTCTAAGGAGAGAAGAGCTCTGGTGTAACTTTATGTGAAAAACTATACATGGTAAATTAACATCTTATGAATACATTATTAAGACCATCAACTGCTGCTATAATCTGCAATCCTCAGCTTGTCTTCTCTTTAAAGTACCCAGGATTTAATTTTATTTTTTTGTCTCAACTTATTTTGAGCATTTGTAATGGAATAATCTTTGGATTAATCTTGGAAGGGTTTGATGCTCTGAAGACTTCGGTTACTTTGGGGTGCAACTGCTATGTTGAAGCATAAGATTCTTTATATAAATGTTCTTTCTTAAAAAATCTGCACCATCTGTAAATCTCTGTAGGTTGAAAAGCACTTACAGTAACCTCCATAGCCCTCGGCACGTCTTGTAAGATGTACAGATCCCTCCAAAAAAGCTGAATCTTTTACTGGAGTAATATAATTTCAAAGTAATGGAAAAAATTAGTACGTTTAATTTTGCTAGAATGGTTTAGATAAATCAGTCTCAATGTTAACAGTTAATAATTAAAGGTTTCTGTATAAATGAAAAAAATGCTTAAGGGGCATTTAATTAATAGGGAAATGTTTCCAGGGCAATAAATTTTCAATTTTTCTAGATTGTCAGAATGAGATTATGTTCCTGGAAGTTCCTATTTAAGGCCTCATCTATACCAGGACTCCACACCCTCCACAGCCCAGTGGTTCACAAAGTGGGGGGCATGCCCACACCCCCCCACACCCCCCCATTGCAGGGGGGGTGTGGTATGGAAGGATAAAATGTAAAAGCTGATATAACCGGATATTTGAGGAGGCTCCACATAAACCAACTTCCTTCCATGCCAAAGAGTAGAAAATATGACTAAGCATATCTTGCCTTTGGTTTTGTTTCACCAAACACCTACAAATGCTCAACTGAGCTTATATAAAAGGTGCGTTTCCAATGTCAGAACTTCAGGGTAATCTAACTGGACCTTCCCGATATGCCCATGTCTCCACTTCAACGGGCCGGGCAGACAGGACCGTTTTCGGGGCCATTTCAGAAACCGACAGAGAACCAGTATCGGGGTAAGTACTCTGAATGGCCGGATCAAGTCGCTCAGCGGGAGATATGGTTAAGCCGCACTGATTGGTTGTAATTCAGAGGGAAATGAGCAGACATTGCCAAACAACCGGCTTTGTGAAAATAAGAGTTGCAGGCGAAGTAGTTTATAACAACAGCAAACAGAAACAAGCCCTGATCCTTCCACGTCGATCTCTTGTTATTTCTGCTGCTCTGGGTGCCTTTTTGTCCTGATCCGTGATGCTACTCGCTGCCAAAACAGTCATGATATGCGGATGTCTTTAGTTAATTTCTTAAAGGGCTGATTGTATGTGGAGACACGGCAGCTGAGAGGAGCGGGCCGACAGATTACCTCGTCAGAAAAAGATCTGGTTAAATTACCTTAAAGTTGCGATAGTGAAAGCACACCTTAAGTTTTGTACATAATGGCACAGTGTGAAAAACTGCATACAACTGCAGAGGAATACATACTTCCCTGCACTATGGACATGGTTCCATCTAAGATTCATAACAGAGGCCAGCAAACTTCCTCTGTCCAATATGAGCATTTATGAGATGTCAATAGACATATAGGGATTTTGTAGAGATCTGTACAGATGGGGCAACGACTACGGCTGGGAAACTAGGAGGGCTGTAGGCGTTCATGAAGCGCCTCTCCCCCAATATCGCAGTGCATGCGCTGCATTATACACTGAGACACAAACAGCCGAATCCCAAGCTGAATGATGTAATGATCGATGTTTTTAGCACAGTCAACAACATCAAAACACAACTGGTCAAAGCCCCGATTTTTGCTGTACCGTGTGAGAAAACGGGCTCCAACAGACAGCCGTTGTGTTTCACAGCGAGTCCCGATAACTGTCATGTGGGAAGGTTCTGTCCAGGGTCTTTAAACTGCGAGATGATATTTGCATCTTTTTGAAGGAAGAGGGCAGTGATCTGGGCCAAAAATGTTACTGTAACAAGTTTGTAATGAAACTTGGGGGGAGTGAACATTTTCTTATAAACCAAAGGGGGGGCCCAGCAGAAATAGTTTAGGAACCACTGTCACAGCCAATAACTGTGGAGGGTGTTGTATTTAGCTCTGAAATGTTGTTTGTGTTTTCTAGTTGAGCTAGGTTCAACCTCAAACCTTGTGTGTGTTTTCTTTACTTTAATTGTCATGGACAAGGTAATGCTTCTCAATTCAAAGGGAAAATTATAGTCAGTTTTTTGTCCTTTTTCTGGCTCGGTTAAACTGATGGAACAGAAAATTGGTTGCAGATAAAACAAAGAAAAATAAAACAGGTTATAACCAGCTTAGAGGTTAGAACAGCTGTGTGTTTTCCCAGAAGCAAATGTTGCTCTTGGGACAGATCGACGTTGTGTGTGTGTGCACGGCTTGGTCCCACAATACATAAAACCCTATTAGTTTTGGACGTGGACGGCAATTTTAGCAGCTCCTTATGTGGGAAGGATATGTTTGGGTGGCTGACGATATACGAAGATCTTGGTGGTGGTGGAAAGAAATACGGCAGAAAGTCACGCATCTTTTCTCCATTGTGGGGAAAAGAAAGAGTAAGAAATAAAGGCTGATGAGGGGAAACACCGCAGATGCACTGACACGTTCATACATATTCCTCTTTTCTCACATTTTTCTCACATGTTAATATGCGCACACATACGCACACACACACACACACAGCCAAACACATTCAGGGTGTGATGGTGGTGCTGTCTTCTAGAGTCTGTGAAAATGACTGTAAGGCTGTCAGCAGGCTGTCACACACACACATTTTACGGACTGCTGTGAGGGAAAAGATATTTGATATGCAGGCACATACAAACAAGTTTTCATCTCCCTCTCTAAAAAAAAGGGAAAACAAGTTAGGAAAGAAAACTGTAACTTTATCTCCTTGCATTATTAGGCCGGTAACCACTAACCTTTTTGAGCTGGTTCTCCAGTTTAATGCACTCTTCCTTCTTCTGCTCCAGGTTGATTTCTAGACTTTTCAGCCTGTTTTCCTTCTTAAGAGTTGAAGATGCAAGCGAGGAGGCCTTCTCTTTCAGGTCCAACACTGAGGTCTAGAGTAAAATAATGACCAAAATGAACAGACTTTTAAATCCTAAAGAGAATTTCTTCCAATTTTACATTTATTTTGGGTGAAACTGCTTTAAAAATTAAAAATATCCTCGAAATTGATCTAATAGTGAGCAGCATGCAATGATGAGCAGAGAAATCTGTTTTCTACTTCAAAGTAAAGCAGCTTCAGCTTCCAGATCCAGTATTTTCCCCCTTGAACATTTTCACATTTTGTCATGTGAAAACTTCAA
This sequence comes from Valencia hispanica, assembly GCA_963556495.2. NCBI lineage: Eukaryota > Metazoa > Chordata > Actinopteri > Cyprinodontiformes > Valenciidae > Valencia > Valencia hispanica. The sequence goes on along the minus strand of OY747722.1, from coordinate 17,471,429 downwards.
ACTTTAAAGTATTTAATTTGACCTGACAGTCGAAGCTCATAAGTTCAAAGTTCATAATTAGGAAGTGGGAGGCAAAATATTAATGGTTTTAAAAAAAATTTATGGATAAAAATCTCAAAAGATTGGTGCACAACAGTATTCAGCCCTACTCAGTCAACATTTTGTAAATTACAGCAGTAAATGTTTTTATAGCTTGTTTCTACCACCTATCCACATCTCGAGATGGAAAGTTTTCTCTTTACAAAATAGTTCAAGCTCAGTCATATTGGTTAGAGAGCATCTGTGAACTGCAACTGCCAAGTCTTGCCAAAGGTTCTCCATACTGAACACATTAATGTGCTTTGATTTAATCCATTCCGTTGTGGCTTTGGCTGTATTTTTTAGGGTTGTTGTCCTGCTGGAAGGTAAACATCCACCCCAGTCAAAGTCTTTTGAGGATTTAAAGTGGTTTTCTTCCCGGATTGCCCTGAATGTAGTTCCATCCAGCCTCCAATCAACTCTGACCAGCTTACTTGTCTCTAATGAGGTAAAGCATGCCTCCAGCATAATGCTGCCACCACCACGTTTCACCATGAGGACGGCTTGCTCGGGGTGATAAGCAGAGTTGCTTTGTTTTAGATAGGTGAAAAGGTTACATTTTGGTCTTACATTTTGTGAGCTGAGAACCTTACTTCACATGTTTCCTGTACCTCCTACATGGTCTGTGGCAAACTGGACTGCGTCTGGCTTTCTTCTTGTAGCTTGTCACCATTAAAGTCAGATTTGTGGAGTGCAGGACCGATAGTTGTCCAGTTTGGAGATTCTCTAATCTGCGATGTTAGCAGTTGTGCCAAACCCTTTGAATTCTTTAAGGCGATAGATTAAACAGCAATCCATCAAACGTTCAAAGCTTGGCATATTATTTCATCCTCAAACTCAAACATCACAAAAAGTAGGCCTTAAATACTTCTATTCTTCTTTTACTACCTCCTCTATTATGTATGCATTCACATTTAAGAGCTAGTAGTGAAACTGATCAAATGGTTTATGTCTGGAAGTATTTTAACCTATAAAAATATCACAACCCTCCAGGCAGCATCTCTCAACAAGAAGGTGTGGAACATTAACTGAGGCCTTTCCGTATCAAATTTGCATGCTTTGTTTGTCGCTGAATGGATTTTTCCAGGTGCTTCAGTTTCCTCTCACGGCCCTCAGTTATGCATGCAAGGTTGATTAGCTTTTCTAAATTGTGTGACCGAGCAATGGTTGTCTGAATCTGTGACGGGGCCAGGGCCTGTCTTGCCCCTTTAGCCCAAACCCAAGTGGTTTAAAGTGAATTTATCCTTTTTCTACAGTTGTATGATTAACTATGTCCCCTGCTGGTTGTAATATATCCCATGACCTGTCTCTTTTCTCACTTTTAGGCTCAATTCCTCCATCCGTAAAAGTCTCTCTCTCTCTCTCTCTCTCCCCTTACTTTCTCGTCTTTTCCTCTTTTTGTAGAGGCAGTGAAACAGAAACCAACAGGACCAGAAGGAGAGATGCTCAGACGTGTAATTTCACCCATGACTGACCTTACCAACTTCAGACTTCAGATCATCATGTTTGACTGGGCTTTAGTCAGAGAAACCTTCCTGCTTACTCAGAGTATATTTAGGTTTGTGTATACACTGGTGTTGTCAGACAAGCAAGAAAGGAATGCTTGTTCTCTTGGGAGACTTTCTGTGTATTTTTCGATGCAAACTGACAGGTTTTATGATCCCACAATCACTAAAATTAGCTAAAGAAGGACTTTTCACAACAGCAGCTCTCTCATTAATGCTTCAAAGGAAAGATTTGACAGCGGTAACTTTATTTTTTTACATCTCAGATCCTATTAATAATTATCTGTTCTTTACAAGGTTTAGAGATAATTTAAACCTGAAGTTTACAAGACCAAATAATGGATTCCATTTTGTCATTAATAATTTAAAAATGACTAAGAATACCATTCATGCTTCCATAAGATTTAACAAAGAAAGGAGTAACCAGGTGTTGCTAATTAATAAATGCACATGATTAATAGATAATTATCTGTGTGACCACCTCTACCAAAACCGTTTGCTGCTCCAGAGCATGCCAGGTTGGAAAGACATCAGCAATGACCTCCCTACCACTGAACAGTGTCTTTTAGACAGATAGAACCAAAATAGAGACTTTTGGCCTTTACGTACATCACCGAACACAGCATAACGTCACTATGTTTTGTAGAAACAGGACCTGGGCATCATGTAGTTATTAAATCACCCATGAACTCCTTTGTATACCAAAGTAATCTCGAGTCAAATGTCAGATCAGTCTGTTTGATTAATAACTTGACCCATGCTTAGTCCGCAACAGGAGAATGATCCCAAATACTGCAGCAAATCTACCAGAGAAAAAAAAGTGGTCGCAATGACCCAGTGAACGTCTCGCCCTCAACTTGACTGAAGTGCAGCAGCAGGACCGATGTCTAGTATTTATGGTTTAAATTTTAGAATTTCTGTTTTTAAACATTTTATAGTTTATTTCCTGCACTGCATGATTGCATTTCCTCAGTTATCCTCTAAAATTGATTAGTTTATTTCTCTAACAATTTCATTTTTTCCCCTTATTTCAACTATTTTGACAACTTCCTTTGTGTTTTTCCATTTTTAACCTACACAAAGCACTTTGAGTTACTTTTGTTCATATAAAATGTGCTCTAGAAATAAAGTAATATTTATTAATTGACTGAGGAGAGCTGTGCAAGACGAAATGCCTGCAAATCTTAGTGAACAGAAGCAATGTTGGCAAAGTTTTCTCCACAGGCATCTGTGAAACTGATAAAGTTATATAGAAAACACCCAATTGGAGGTATCCGGCTAAAGATGGTTCTGCAAGCTATTTAATAAAGTGATAGCTTAATTTTTCTAATCACTGCTTTTCACTGTCTTTGTTTTTCGGGTTTTCGGACAATTGAGGTTGGTTTTAAAAAAAATTTTGTAAACTAGTAAAGGCTTCTAGATTTTCTATTATGTCCTCAGAACCTAGAATTGGAAGATGGTGTCATTTTTTTCTCCAAATATTCTAGTTATTTATATGGTTTCAAATTTACATTATTGTTCATCTCGTTAATGTATTCCCACATGTATTTTTCCATTTTATCTACTTACTTCTGGTAAGTAGAGCCTTATTATTCACTGGTAAAAATAAAACTCCTGGAAATCTAATCATTCTAATTAATTGTGGTTTTAGCTAGCTATAACTTTCCTGCTGTACTGCCCAACGTCTGTAGGGTGAAAACAAAGAAAATGGAGCCAGAAAATGCTTCATCACTCTCTTTGTATCTCTCTGCCTCTGCTCTTAAGTCCTGTACAGCTCACAAAGATTGCTTTTGGAAAAATTCAGCTAAGGTTATTGTTTCCATTAGCTATGGCCTCTGAATTACATACAATTAAAAGGGACTTCAGCTCTTTCTATTGTAGGATATAGGTTTGGATGTAAATTAATAGGACATTTCCTGATGTTTTCTGACCACAATCAACATGCTTGTGGTGATTGTACCTCACGGTCGGCCAGCTCAGCCTGAAGCCGAGAGACTTTTTCTCTCAACTCTTTCAGCTCCTTCCTACTGGTCTCCATCTCATCTCCCTTTTCTCTCTCCTCCTTTTCTCGCTGCTCCTTCAGCCGCTCAATAATCCCCTCCTGAAGAAAGAAAGGGAAGGAAAGCCGAAACAGAACCAGGTTACAAAAAGACAGTCCATTCAAAAAAGAGGAAGATAAGAGGATGGAGAAAGAAAGTGGACAATGTGAAGGTGCCTTGGAAAACGAGAAAAAGACAATAAAACACCTCATACTCTCCAAGAGGCATTCATAGTCACTCAATATCAAATTTTGGTACTAATAACTGTCACGTTAAACTTTACGTACATGGCAGCTTTGACAGGATCTAACAGCCAACGGTGATTTTTACACACGTAATGTGCTTTGGCGCAAGATGTAAAATTCACAAGCACTAAAACAGAAAAGACCATCTCTATAGCTACAGAACAACAGTGGACAGTTTAAAGAAAAGCACAAAAGTTCACGCACCTAAAAAAGGGTACAAGAACCCAGAGAGTGCACACTAACGAAAGTAAAAGAAGTCATGTGGAAAGGTTTGAATCTAAACAGGACATTTCAGAAAGCAGCAAAGGAATGGAAAGAAAAGGGAAAAAACAGGAGTGTGTAAGCTCTTTCATCCTGCCAACAATCACACACCTCACCGACACCAAGACTATTAGTTACTGGTCAATTCAAACCCTGGTTCCTGTGTCTGTGGAAGCCCAAAGAAGATTGAGTTTATAACATAATAATCTGTAAGAGTACAAAAAAGCTGAAACATCACTGGTCTCTGAGAGCTCAAGTTCAGAGTTCAGAGTCCCCTGAAAAAACTGCCTGCAGAGTCATAAACCCTGTACTTCAGTACGGTTTTGAACTTGAATGTTCACACATAAACAGTGATCAATGAGTAAATCTGAGCCATGTGGCTCCATGCCGGTCGGCTCCTTGTGTTTTATAAAAACAGCGTGTGAGTAATTTAATAATATGACAGCTAGTGTAATTATTGGTTTATTTCCATTTATTCCGAGTCACCGGGTCAACATGTGGGTGGTCGGTGGTTTTGCTCATAAAGCTTTTATTAATCTAACCTTGGTCGGGCGCTGACCCGAGGTTGACCAGCGGTGGGTGTTCATGTATTCGTGTACGTGCATCTGTGTGTGTACCTTCTCAGCCAGAGCTTCCTCCAATGTTCCCAGTGCGGTATCTGTGTTTGACGTGTCTGTCTGCAAAGACTTGACTCTGTCTTTCAGACCGCTCAGCTGTTTCTCCTTATCCCGCAGCTGATCCTGGAGGTTCTCTATCTGTAGAGAGAAACATTCATCAGCTGCACTAGTTTTGATGCATATTTCATTTCTAAATGTTAAGAATTATATTTTTGGCAGGTGTATGGGCTCCAAGAGGTACTAACATAAATTTTTTTACAAACGCTAACATGGCTAATTGAAAGATGACGTTTTATATCTGTATTCATGAGGCAAACAACATAAAACACATTATTTTTTGTTAATTTAGGCGAAGTTACTTAAAAACACTGAAGTTTGATATATTCTTTTCGTAGGTATTTAGGCTCTACTAGTTTCCAAAATAAACAACAGAAGCTGAAGTACCATTAACAGCAAAGAAATAAGGTAATGTGGCTAATTTCACTAACTAATTAAACTATGCTATAACCAACAGTGTTCGTGTTTTCATTTAACAAGAAAAAGAAATTCTGGAACACAAAAAAGAAATTAGCCAAACTAGCATAGCTCTTTTTTGGAAATTAATTGTAAATTTCTAAACTAGCAATATGCTAATTGCACTGAATTGAACAATTAAGCAAAACTGATCATTTACTAAATTTACTTGTTAGCCCAGACTGTAAAATCTACTCAGCTCACTTTAAATATATTTTACCACCTCCAGAAGAATATACCATTGTCAGTTCTAGTTATGGAAAATCAGCCAAACTGGCTAATCTTATTGCTAATTTGTATACCGTTGATTAGGAAAGTGCTAACCAACTTCCATACTTTTTAAATTTAAATTAAATGGAACAATGAAACAAATTTGGCAATATATGAAAGCTACCAACCAGACTTTGATGTCAATTAAATCAAATTCACTTAAGAAATAGTTTGTCTGCTTTAGGAAAGCATGTCACAGTCAGTTTTTCAATTAACTATAAGTACAATCCAGTGCAGCAATTACAATAAGAAAGAACCTATTTAAAAAAAATTTCATCTGTGTATAATCGGCTCAAAGTATAAATCCACCTCTTCTGTGAAGACTTCAGAGATTTGTTAGAGAACAAGTTCAAGCAGTAGTTCTATAAAGTATTGGCACAACTATGTGCTACTTTGTGTTGGTCTATGAACATTAAATTCCAATAAAATGCATTAAAATATATGAGGGGTATAAGGGGTATGAATACAGCTGGTTTCTGTTTCCCTCCCATGAGAGGAGAAGACGAGGCATTATAACTAAACTGTAAGCTATGAACTCAAAAAAATAAAGTAGGAATACCTTAAAGCTTATTTTTATTGTAACTTTCACGTCTTTTTGTTTCTCTTTTTCTATCCTCTCAAATTCATTGTAAAACAATCAATTTTCTCTTAAAAAACCAAACACAAAAATCTCTGATAACTATCGGAAATGAAAGAGAATTGATTCTGGCTGAAAGTTTCAGGCACACGAAGAAGGCTGAGAGGTATGTTTCATATAACATTTCTCAGCTTTGCTTCCTTTAACCCTAAATCCAAATACACACTCTTTCCTTCCACCACCTCCTCTCATTTTCCATCCCTTTTTCATCTGTATTGTTATTTTTGATTGGGTATCAGATTGATTTTCCCCTAAAAAAACAATCTACCAGATAACACTTTGCTGAAATATAAATTATTTGGCCAAAAGGATTAATACCCTTTGAAATGTAAATTTTTTTTGCGATATTAGAAACCAAGAAGTCCTGTTTAAAGTTTACCAAAAGCCATCAAGGGGACACAGCAAACATGTGGAAGAAGGTGCTCTGGTCAGATCAGACCAAAACTAAACTTTTTGGCCTACATCCAAAAGACGTTGTATGGTGGAAAACTAACATTGCACATCACCCTAAAGAGATCTTCCTGATATTGAATTTTGGTGGTCACAGCATTACGTCATGGGAATGCTTTTGTTCAGCAGGCAAAGGGAGCGAGGACAGAATGAACGAAAAGAGGAATGAAACTGGGGCGTCGCGTAGCAGAGTGGTTAAGACGGGCGCCCCATGTTCGGAGGCCTCAGTCCTCTACGCGGTTTTTCAAGGGTTCGATTCCACCCCACGGACATTTGCCAAATGTCTCTTTCCCCACCTCTCTCCTGTTTCTACACACTAGCCACTGTATATAGCTATATATATAAGGTATAGAGGCTGCACAAGACATGAGACTAGGGTGGGGGGTAACAAACCTAAACATAATGCCAGAGCTTAATATTAAATGGTTTAGATTAAAGCATATCCACACATTAGAATGGTCCAGTCAAAGTCCAGACCTAAATCTAATTAAAAATAAGTTATAAAAGTTGATGTTCACAGATTCTCTCAATCCAAAATGACTGAGCTTGAGCTAATTTGCAACAAAAACGGAGTAAAATCTTTAGTCTCAAGATGTGTAGAGCTAGTAGAGACATTAGAGCCTTTCATCTGTAACAGCGGGGCAAGGTAGCAGTGCTGACTCAGGGATGAGTACAAACGTGTGTCACACTTTCTTAATTTTAATTGGAAAAGATTTTGAACACCATGTGTCCTTCGGATTCTACTACACAATTATGTGCTCCTTTGTGTGCATTATGAAAATCCTAGTAAAATACATTAAAATGTATAGCTGAAAAGAGCACTTTCACAAGGCACTGATAATGAGCAAAATTTGCAACATTAGGGAAAAATGTATTTTATTAAATAGTTTATGTAATGCCATATTATATGTAAATCTGAGTGGCAGATGTGCAAAAATTCAGTTTTCATTTCTAATTGTCATCTCTTCGATCGGGGATAGCTGACAGCATCACTCAAAAAAAGGAGGGGGAAAAAATGAAGTCAGCCTGATGTGCAACCTTTGACTCCTCTGCAGGTGAGAGATGCACATTTCCAGTCCCAGAGAAAAGAGCAAGTGTGTGTGTGTTCATACAATAAACATTTCCCAGCACCTCATTAATCAACAGTTAACCTGACAGCTTGACTGACACATCCTCCTCCTCACACTCCTGCACACACACAGCGGAGCCCTTACAGTTGACATTGAGAGGTTATGGGACTCTTTGATCTCGATGGCACATGAGCGCCACACTTATATACATATAGGAACGCTGTTTGCACTTTCTTCTCGTTCTATTTCAGTCCAAAGGAGGCAGAAGATCAAACGGATACCTTAACTACTAATCGGCTGCGAATTCCGGGTAATTTACTCACTACAACAGCAAGTTAAAACATAGGAATGGGTGGGACAGTCGGAAAACCGAAAGCAGGAATGGAGAGAGAAAAAGAGGAAGTCAAGGAGCAGAAAACAGCAGCATTTCTCTGTCTCTTTCTCTTGACTGCTCCGAACTGTATTCTATTTGAAGACAGCAGAGGTCATCATTTATTAACAAGAGGAAGTCATTAGTATGCATCGGATTTTAAACACACCATGTCTCTCTCCTCCCCCTCCCTGTCCCTGCTTTATATCTGCCTGCTTGATTTTCCCAATCGATTAGCTGCACATGTTTTCTACATTCCGACATATTCCTCTGCAAGGGACAGCAGGGAGGACAAGGGAAAAGACGGAGACAAAGGTGGAAAACAAAGAGGTTTTCAAAGGAAAAGTCAACAGGGTCTCAGTTTTCAAAACTTGTTTCATCCACCAGCCTAATTACTATATTTCTGTATATTTTATGCAATAATATACATTTTCATATATCATTATGAATGACTACCAAACAGAACATTCCCACAGAAATCTTCTCATACATGACACCTTTTGTAACAGACACAACTTCCAAGCTATACCTTGTCCTACACCCCCATCAAGTGGTTAATATCATGGACTGCAAGTTATTTTCAGAAAGAGAAGATTTCTACTAGCATGAGAAAAAAATCCATCCATCATCTACCCTTTGCAGGGTTACAGAGGAAGGGGGCTGGTGCCTACCTCCAGCGGTCATCAGGCAAGAGGCAGGCGGGGTGCACCCTGGAGATGTCACCAGTCCATCGCAGGGCAACACACAGAACAAACAACCATGTATGCACAGACTAGCACCTAAGGGCAATTTAGAGAGACCAATTAACCTGACAATCATCTTTTTTGACTGTGGGAGGAAGCCAGAGTACCTAGAGGGAACACACACATGCACAGGGAGAACACAAAAACTCCATGAAGACAGATCCCAGGCCGGTATTCGACCCTCTAGCTGCAAGGCAACAGTGCTACCAACTGCGCCACTGTACAGCCCCATGAAAAAGCCTTACAAATAAAATCTTTCAGACACTTTAAATCTAGATAAAACCTATAACCAGTCCACAAAAGCTAGTTTTCCACTTCTGTCTCACATGTTGAGGGAAACCATTTAAGTTTAGTGAATATAGGATTAAAAAAAACGGCAACCCACAAGTTTGAATTTTGCTGTAAAGTTTTCTCTGGCTCATAATTATCCATTCCATTTCTAACATATGTTTTGTAGCCGTCGAGGAGATTCACACATAGTTCTTCTCTTTTAAAAATAGCATAACGGTTGTTCCACTGTTCATGTTCCCAAACACACATACAAAACTGGTTCTGGTTGGACAAAGCTGCCTAACTTTAAGCTTTTGGAATGACCTCAACCCGCTGATGTCACGGTTGTAATGTATGAGTTATGCTTCAAAGTAAAGTCTACAAAATGTAAACTACATCTTCCATTTCTGAAAAGAAGAGCGGTCAAATATCCAGCCAAAATAATGGCAGAAGCTTGCTGAGGGCTGCAAAGATTGTGTCTTTTCTCTGCGACTCGCTATGGGACTTTTACCCAAATATTGGTGAGGATGTATGTATATAATTGAGCCTGTATGAATAATTCTGAACCTGACCACAAAGAAAATCAATAATTTCCAACCTCGTGTTTAAATTGCATTAAAGATGTCTTTTGTACCATCATTCCTCCTTGGAAAAAGAACAACTAAAATAAAAGATTATGGGTGTATGTAAACTTCTGACTGAAACTGTAGTTGTTAAGACATTTGAAATGTTAGCTGTATACATAAGATGAAGCTTCCCACCTTTTTCTGTAGCACATTAACTTTGCGCTCCTTGACATCCAGCATGTCTTTGAGATCAGTGATCTCTCCTTGCTGAGTGCTTTTCTCCTCCGTCAGCTCTGACATCTGCTGACTCTTTTTCGAGAGGAGGGACTCCTTCTCTTCCAGGCGAAGACGCAAGGCATCCACCTGAGCGCAAACAAGAACAAGCTAGCAGAAACAAACACTCACAGATCGAATAATGGCGATAAGTGGACAAAGAAGGTTTACCTCGGTCTGCAGTATGGCAGCTCTCTGTTCCTTGGCAGTGAGTGACTCTTTGAGTACGTCCACGTGTTGTTTGCTGTCAGAAAACTGGTTGTTCAGAGTCTCCAGCTTGGTCCTGAGAGCTAGCAGCTCGCTGTCCTTACGACTCAGCTCCTGCTTTGCCTGTTCCATCTGAGAAACGTGCAGGAAGGACAAGAACATATGTGCTTTAGAAGATCTTTCTTTTTTTGACATTCAATTTCACTGCAAGCATTATATACAGATCCAATTTTTTGATAATGCATTTGAACCATTCTTTTTTTTTTTTTTGGAGTGGGCTTGTTGTACAACCAATGTCTTCAAAAAAGAAACAGGTGGACCAGTTCTGTTTGTTGTGGAGTTGTTTTTACATACACCTCCATGAACAATAGGATCGATACCTCTTAGAAAGTTGTCACCATCAACTACTCTTCTCATCAGACGTGATTTTTTTATCTTCCTCTTCTTCTCGAGAGAAGAAAAAATGGTAATTACAATGGTTACATTTCTTGACACATGCGCGGCTTTTCACCATAGATGTCACAAATCCAGAGTTAAGAATTAAGCTGCTAAACAAGTTTAGATGAGACCTTAGTAACACTATCCATGCTGTGTCCAAGTTGGAATCATTCAGCTGTTGATTTGCGATGACTTTGGAGTGAACGCCCCACCTTCACTACATCAAGCATACTTCCTGTCATAGAAGCCAAAAAGCTTAAACTTTTCTCCTAAAAACATTTTCAACTTTCACCCTAACTACATACCACTGCCCTCTCACTTCCACAATGAAAGCTTTGAATGAAAGTTTTTTTATAAGTGGAATTAAACCAAAGAATATTGTGTTCCAGTTCTAGTTGATAGTTTCTTCCAAATTCTTTATTATTCTTAGGAGGTTCTGCAGGAATCAATATTGGCTTCAAATGTATTTGCTATTTACAAAAATAACGCGTATGAATAAAATTGCTGCAGGGGACACTATTTTATATCACTCAGCTTCATGTTTAGCAAATGTAAATCTAAGATGACGTGCATTTCAAAATCAAAGAATACAATGGATATTGCTTGTCACATTTTAACTCTAAATTGTAAGATGATTAAATAAGTATAAACCTACAAATACAATGGATTTTTCTGTCATTTAGATATCCGATTGAATGTGAAGAAAACTCAGGGTCAAATAAAGTATTTTACTTCAGAAATAAGGGACTGTCTTTTAGTGCTGGAAAACACATTTATACAATACACATCATACAGGGATATGTTATACTTTCAAATGTATCTTCTTTGAAAGTGTGAGACTCAAAGTACTGTACCATGCAATGTTATGATTCTGGATGCTCTACTCGTCATTGCAGCTTGTATGAGAATGCTTATTGGTCTTCTTTTCACAATCATAGATTGAAACATTGGGGCATTTTCTTTACAGAACAATTTTTGGTGACTAATTTTCTCTCTTCACTCCGAAAGTCACAAGAAGCTCTAAATTTTTAAGACAGATCGATAAATTCCTCAAACCTCAATGTTTTATTTGGTGGCAGTGCCTTTAAAATATACACACCTCCTTCTTTGTTTGAGTTACAGAATACTTGCCAAGTCCGGTTCATTTTAAAAATAGGATTGGGTCTGCATGTACAGGTATGTATGCTATTACTGGAAACTGCTGATTACTATAGTGCTTTGATGAAAAGTTTGTTTCCGGATGTCTGTTTGAAATTGTTTTAAATTGTGCAACTGTTATTAAGCTGTGAGGGATAAAAATGGGGTTATTCCTGATTAAATAAATTAAAAAGTATATTTGTGTTGGCTACAATTGTTGATGTTACGGAGCCTGATGGTTACTAAAAAACCCAACCATCTTCTTTTCATTGGAGGTCACAGTTTGGCTCAGATCAGTGAAACTTGACACAGCTGGGTCTTGCAAACACACAAAAAAGTAGTTTTGGAATAGATAAATCACTTTCAGAATGGTCTCAACCTCTACACTTTTGAAAATTTGTAAACTATGCTCAAAAGTCCAGACCTGTGCAAGAAAATCCCCAAAATTGACTCGACAAGAACCATGTAGCAGAGACCAAACTTGAGAGAGGATGTAAGTATATATTTGAGAAGTTGCATATAATTTTGATCTTGTGGTGATTAGAGAAAATCCACAATAAAACAACTTCTGCATCAGATTCTTGTTTTTAAAAAGTAAAATAACATTCAAGCTGATTACAAGTACACGTAAACCAGTGAGAGAGTTCTTGCAGTGGAAGGCATATTATAGTTTGAACTATTGCTCAAAAGTCAACTGTAAAAATCTAAGTGAAAGAAAAAAGATTTAGTGAGATGATACACAAATTAGCTATGTTACCGGAACAAAAATGTAAATATTCATTGTCCTTGTTTTCCAGGTTATCTACTGAAAAGCAAACAAACGTTAGAAACACAAGTCAGTAATTAATTTGCTCTGGACTAAAAATGTGAGCTGGCTATCCGAAAGGCCTGGTTCAATTCTATTGCGAAGCCCACACTGGTTTTAAAATCCCACTTCAAAGCAAATGATAAACAATTCATTTTAAGGTTATCTTTTCTTTCCTTTTTCATTTACTTTACTCATTTTAAGGTAATCTAAAAAATGATTCCTCCCTTTTTTTAACTATTTTACAAAAAAGGCGGATCAGTTAAAAAATGATCCTCTCTATTTCTTCCAGCATTTCACCCTGAATATTACACACTTCAGGCATCTGAAGAGAATTGACCCAGACCTTTAAGCAAAGACATTTGTTCTAGAAAACCAATAAAAACACATCAGCAAACTGATCCACTAGATCAAACGTCATGCAAGAAGAAAGAGGCAAGGTTAGAAGCAACAAACTAAAAAAAGTTTGTTTCTGCAGTGTAAGTGATCTAGCTGCTAAACACAGAGTTGAAAGGCTACAGATCTCACACACAGAGGTGTAATACTCATTCAAAGAATAATTGTTTATCTTTGGCTGGTGCAGTGGCGGTGGTTTCATTAGAGTGCATGCAGGGTACCTATTACAGCACTGCTGTGAGATCTGAGGAGAGTTGAGTCTTATAGCTGCTTACAGCTGTACTGACACATATTAGGGCTAAGTGAAACTACTGAAGCTTCAGCCTGGAAGGAAGGAAGGAAGGAAGGAAGGAAGGAAGGAAGGAAGGAAGGAAGGAAGGAAGGAAGGAAGGAAGGAAGGAAGGAAGGAAGGAAGGAAGGAAGGAAGGAAGGAAGGAAGGAAGGAAGGAAGGAAGGAAGGAAGGAAGGAAGGAAGGAAGGAAGGAAGGAAGGAAAACGAACAGAGAGGTGATTCTCTTACTGCAGAAACCTCCTGCTGAAGCTCATTGGCTCGTTGCCTTAGCTCCTCCTTCTCTGATTGGCTGTGAGTTAGCTCTTCCTTCAGCTGTTCAACCTGGCAGGAGAGGAAGGGGTCATGGGGGCTTAACATTATGTGGCCGGCCTCATGGCCTCTAGTTTTCCTTAAACCTGTTCTTCTTCTTCATTTCTCAGTTCCTCACATTCAGCAAAGGGAGATGGAGATGTGAGGAGAAGACACGACGCGCGTCTGTAAATGTCATCTCGTAAAAAGCAACGGCAAAAACATGACAGAGGAAAATTACCACATTTTTTTGTAAAGAAAGAAAATGGAGAAGCTGAAATATGCCATCTGAACGCATATACATTGTCATGCAAATAACAGTTTCTTAAAAACCATGGATTTGATTTAAATAACCAGAATTTACAGAGACTGACATGCTTTATTTTTTATGTTAAGGTAAGACTTTTGTCCACTCACTCTCTGGAAAGAAGCTTTCACACACATCTGATTTTGATCATTTTGGATTGAATAGAACATGTTGGAGACATTCGCGATTTACCCTCCTAGGTTATTTTCCAGAATAAATTGAAGCATAAATCTGACCAGGTCAGACCAAGTATCACATTCACAGGAATGTCCAGATAAAGAATGAAAAATATAAACCGAAAATAATCTGTGTTCCGAACGTCAAGGTTATTGAATTTCACTTCAACAGATCGATGAAGCGGTTAATATTACGACTGAAAAAAGGTATAACTGTTCCTCAGGTGTGTAAAACAACCTAAACCACCTTCCATGGAGGCATAACCAAAAATACGATCAGGGTAAAAACAAACAGAACAAAAACTGTAACTGTGATACGAGTGAGAGAATGCAGCATTTGTTTCCCTTAGAGAAGAGAAGATTTAAATAAGGTTCATACTAGTGTGAAGTCGTAAAGCCTTTGCATAAGTTGATCACCTTGTTCTTCATAAACTTGGAGTGGGATCTGTAGACCTCCATCTGTTTGATCTCCTCCTCCCTCTCCTCACTGCTCAGAGCTCCGTTGGACTTGAGGATCATCACCTCGTCCTCCAGCTCTCTCATGCCGCGCTCCAAAGAGCTGATCTTTGAATCCTGCCAAATAAGTAATAAATAATTAAATAAGACTCAGTATTATTAACAGAATTTATGTTTGATCTAAACAATTGGAAACTCTGATTAAACATGATCATATCTATTGTTTTTTTTTTTATTGTGGCCACTATGAGGTTTTGGAAGAGTTGAGCTATACCTACAGATGTTTCCTTTAGAAAAAAAAAAGGATTCTCTCTTGCAACCCAACAGCTTTGCAGAAGTTTCTGCAGCTACTTCAGTGATGCAGTCCCCCTATTAGCAGCCTCTCTGACTAGTTTTCGTCTGGTATATTAACTATTTTGGATTAAAAAAACAGTCTTGTAACGACACAGTTGTTCTTCTAATTAATTCTCAATGTCTTTATTGGGTCATGGTGGATATCAAATTTTTGTAACTTCTCTGCCAACTGTGACTGAAGCTAAAGGATGTGAATAAGCAAATATCAGGAAAACCTATAGAATAAATGTCAAATTAGAAGAGGTAAAAATTATCTGGAAGGATTAATCCACATAATCAATTTATATTACAAAACATGTTGTCTAATTAGGGTTTTGAACACTCAAGAGCCACTGCAAACCTTTATTTTTATTATTATTTTGTTTTATTTGAGGTCAAGCACCAGGCTAAGATGAATTTTACAGGATTATGTAATAAATGTCTAATTAATTTGGGCAAATTTATTACACGTAGCTATTGAAATAAAATGATATCAAGATGTTTACCTTCATTTCAATAACAGTCTGAAGGGCCTTGGTCTTTGTCGATTCTGGAGCTGCTTCGTATCTCCTGTGAAGCTCCTGGGAGACACACATACCACGATGGTCAGCAGAGGACAAAGAGGAACACACAGTGGGATGAAGGGAAGGACAGACAGAGGAAGCGGACGATCGTGGGGCAGGAGAGGAGGCGATGGCCGCTAATGGAAAGGGATGACGGGAGGGCTGGATGGCTGGTGTAGGTCTTGGAGCGGGAACGGGAAAGGATGGTGAGTGCTGGATGGTAGATCGGTGCGAAGGATGGGCTGAAGAAATAACGACGAAAGAAGGAGAGTGTGGAGGACAAGATGAGGGCATGGGGACGGGATAGATGGAGTGGCGTCTGGGAGGAGGTGAAGGGACAGGGAAGGATGGAGAAGAAGGGAGTGAGGGTTGGCGTGGTGGGGAATAAACAGGACAAGGCAGAAAAGGGGGGGACACATGGAAGGGAGGTGGAACAGAGAAGGAGGGAGAAACCGGAGAGGACGAAGAGGCAGAGAGGAGAGGTTTCCGTCGAGCAGAAACGCTGGATTTTAGCTTCCTTGGGTCAATTCGGCCGTCCCACATAGTTCAAACAGAGACGAAAGAGGCTGATAACACTGACACAGTTTCAGAGAACGGTCCAATCTTACAGCCTGAAGTGATGCTAATTCGATCCGTTCACTCACAAACTGGATCTGAAACAGATTAATCTAAAAACAATCCTCGACAGACACAAGCAGAAGCCTGGAATAAAGTCAAATCATTAGCTGGAGAGCCACACTCGATTTCCATTCCGTGCTCAACTCTAACACATTTCTAAATATGTAGCTGCATTCAGTTTCAAATATATTTGCGACTAAACTGCATCTGTCTGGTAGATCCTTCTCCATCACAGCTACCCAATCAAATGAAACAGGAGTAAGGAGAAGAGGTAGATGGGGGAGTGCAATGGTTAATGTGAAGGCACAATAAGAAAAGGAAAGGACAGAGGGGAGAAATACCAAGCAGGGCAAGAATAAAGCCGATAGGAGGAGATGACACAGTATGCATCACTGCTTTTCTTTGGCCTCTTACAGTTTGACAAAGGCAGTGAACACAAAAAGCCAGGAAGCATAAAAACCTACACATGTGAAGAAGACAGCTGGGTGAAATCGCTGGAGGTGTTGGCGAACATGCACACAAAGTCAGATATCTCCTCTAAAAAAGTCCTTTGCTATCAATGATTGTGATAAATGATAAAACGATGACAAAAGTATTGCCAGCATGACTGTGTCACCGCCTTGGCTGCTGCTGTTCATGTGGTGCTGCCAGTGCAGATGACTCCTTTGATGGTGTTCACTTACCTTACCTGGCTCCTCTGTACTCGGCCCAATGTCCTTATTAATGTTGCTCTTGTGTGTGTGTGCACATGGGAGTTGGGTTGGGGGAGAGGGGTATAATTCTGATCATGCTTTTAAATCTGTGGGGGAGGGATGGGAATGTGGTTTATGTGGGGTCATTTTTATCTGTAAAGCACTTTGAGTTGTAATGTTTGTATGAAAAGCATTTTATTAATAAAGTTTGATTTGATTTGATTATATTCTGATAGATCATGTTGTATCACTTAATATACATCAAATTATAACAATTTTAACACTGGAAAATGTATGTAATATAACAGAACTTAAACAGAATCAAAGAGGTTTTGACGCTTACTCAGCATTTTGAACTGCAGATATTTAGCTTGATGCGCTCCGGTCTTTTAAACTGAGAACGAACATAATGGTAAAACCAAAGGAGCTCTCTGAGGCCTTTAGAAAGAAGATTGTAGCACTTTATGGGTCTGGTAAGGGATTTTAAAAGGTGTCAAAAGATCTGAAATCTGTTTATCTACTTGATGGAAAATAGTCTACAACTGGAGGACGTTTTGAAACAACTGCCAACACGCCAAGGTCTTTCTGTCCACGGACGTTTACCCTAAAAGCAGACTGCAAGATTCTAAAATAAGTCTCCAAAATGTCTCTTGCTATTATTGATTTGAAGATGCAAGTCTGTGGAAGCAGAAAGATACTTCACAACTATAACTTTCATAGGAGGTGTAGAGGAAACCTTTGCCCTCTAAGTCACTGACTGAAGTTATTTCTGCCGAGACGGGCAACAGGAGCTAAAAGAGAGAAGAGTGTCATAACTTTTCCAGGTAGAATATCCATTAATAACTATGATAAATAAATATAAGATTAGAAATTAACACATGAACATTGTTTTCTAAAAGACTGATAATTTATTAAAGCATCTTTTTTTTCACGACCGTTTAATAGCAAAGACACCCTAGAATGTCAACTCCATAATCACGCTTTTGTTTTTGCAGGATC
Organism: Valencia hispanica; assembly: GCA_963556495.2. Classification (NCBI taxonomy): domain Eukaryota; kingdom Metazoa; phylum Chordata; class Actinopteri; order Cyprinodontiformes; family Valenciidae; genus Valencia; species Valencia hispanica. The sequence goes on along the minus strand of OY747722.1, from coordinate 17,453,815 downwards.
TGCTCTCTCATGCGCACAGTGTCACGTCACCTGTGCTCCTAGTATGAATAATTAATAACTACTCATAGCGGGAAGGATAGAAATAAATATGTATTTTGATTGTTGCTAATGATAGTTCCTAAAGATCAGTTAAAATCAGAATTGGCAGCTCAAAGCTATACAAAAACTGGAGGTCAGAAACCAGACATAAAACTCTAATCAGCACCTCTAATAAAAACCTCTTATTAATTTCACATAGGCCACAACAACACAATAGCCAGTGCTTTGGTGAACCTTGATTTTAAACCTTTAACACTACATTTTTGCAAGTCTTCTACACAACAGATCTTTAATTAAGTAAACAGCAGCACCACTCCCAGGAGGGACTGTGCTTAAGAGCAGGAGATATGGCAGCAAAATGCTGTAGGGAGTGGTTTATTAATTAGTCAAGTGAAAAGTGTCCCGTAGGGGGGAGCACCAGCAGCACATCAGGAAATTAGCAAGACAAATTCTCAACAGGATGTATTTGAAATAATGGCATAATGCCATTGTTCCTCATGAGATTGTTTCCTGTAGTTCTCATACACCCTGAGTGAAATTTCTAATTAATGTATTGAATTAATTTCAATTGCACTTTAATTACCCTTAAATGTGTTCACATTATGTCCTGTTGGAACCAACAACTTTAGTGTATATATCATTATGTTCCTTCCGATTCACAATTATCCGCAACTTTGTGTTGTAATGTGCCAAGATGAGAAAAGGTTGAAGGGGTTTAAGCAATTTTACAAGGCACTGAAAGTACACTGAACTAGTTTTAAAACATTATACTCAAAATATTTGACATCTATATAAATGCTTAATGTAGATAAAATATGTCATGTTGGATAAAAGTATTCTTTGTTGTTCATTTCATATTTCTTGAACACTAGGTGGAGCTGTTGCACGACAAAAAAAGCATCATAAATATACAGGTTAAAATAAATGGGAGAATTTAAGAAAGAAAGAACAAAGAAAAGACTAAAGTATTGATTTAGGAAGAGGTGTCCCAACAGGATCCTTTGTAAACTGCTTAAAATTTAGCACATCACCAAAGGTACATCCCATGTAGATCACACACACCTCTCTGAGCTGAAGCACCTCCTTGTCTTTTTGCTCCAGCAGACCCTCCAGTTGGTGGATGGTCATCTCTGCGTCAGCTAGTCGCCTCGTTCGCTCGTGGTCCTCCTCTGCAGCCCGCGACGACAGACCTTTACTCTGCAACATCTCCAGCAACTTCTTTATTGACTCATCCCTGTTAGGCAAGAAGGAAACACAGGTCATGCAGTACCTGAAGCGCTTTGAGCCGGAAGAAGTTATGGTTATGCAACAGCTGCAATTCTGTCCATCTCTACCTGGCGGTCAAAGTGTGTTTCTGCGTGTCTATCCTCAGCTCCATTTCTTCCAACGTCTTCCTCAGGAGGAAGAGCTCCTTGGCCTGCCGCTCGAACTCGCTGTGGAGACGAAGGAAGTTCTCCTCGGTCATCTCCTGAGGGGGAATGGGCTGGGTTCCAAGTCGACCGGACTCCGAGTAATCGGATTGAAAGAGCTGATTGAGATCGCGCTGGATCCTGAGCTCATCTTGTAAGGCCTGGATGGTGCACTGAAGATGCTGGCAGGACAGAGACATAATCAGTTAATAACTGAGAGCATGTAGGGATGTTAATGAGGTGATTATTAGAGAGTGCAAAAAGAAATCTTAGCAGAATAAAGCAGGTTCTGGCTCACTTTAGTTCAAATTGGCCGACGTTGTGTGGCATTGGCCGTAATAATACCTGCTTTATCTCAAAACAAAGCATGTTCTGCTTCCACTGCTTTTTTTTAAAGGTGTTCTGACCTCATCCCAGAACATGCTGTGGGGATTATATTTCCCTGGTGACCTGTGAGGATCACAAGGTTGAGCCGAGGTACGCTGCAGAGCAAAGGAACATTTGCCAGGCTGTAATCATATTGTCTACTTGGCTGAGGATAAATAGGAACCACCGGAGATGTAACGGAGGCCGGAGTAGTGCGTTTCAGCATGTTTTGCTTTTACGATGACTGCTGATGTCTTTGTAGGGATCAGGACTGTAAATATCTGAGGAAATACCTTCCCTAAACTGCTTCAGGACAGGCAAACACACAAAAGATCAAGTGTGAAACATTCAGAGGAATATATCTAAGAAATCCAACAAAATTACCTGATCAATTAGGTTTATTATTAATGTCCCGGCCACTTTTATACTTTCCTGATCAAAACAGAGACCAGTTTCTCTTGATCGCTCCTCAAAATGGGTAAGATGAGAAAACATGCAACAAAAGTAAGGCTGATATGTGTTTATCTTCATGTTCTGCAAGATAGGAAATGAGAACAAATGGAATTTCAGGTGGAACCATGTGCTTTGGTCATATGAGACTAATAATTAACTTTTTGGCAATATAATAATATAATAATAATTGTAGCGGATTTATACTGTATACTTAGCAACTGCTTCACACATTTAATGACACTATCATGTCTCACACAAAGTTTGAAGCTGAACTATGGCAGGTCATTTTATGACAAAGCAACCCAAAAAAATAAATAAATGTGTCAAAATGTCGGTTAAATCCCACAAAAATGAGAAGGCATTATGTTGATGTCTCCACCAGTTAAGAGGAATGAGTGGGACGAAACTATCTTGGCATTAAAACATCATAACTTGACCCCCCTTATCTCCTCTTTACCTTCTAAAACTTTCTATACACCATCAAAAAAAGTTCATCACTAAATATACTAAAGGCATAGAGAGTCTGAAATCATAATGCTAAACCCTTTAGCATTTTTACATCTCGCATGCGGTACATACTTCCGGGTCAAATTTGTGGAGTTTTTTGCAACAACCTTTTTGTACTGTATATACATGTTATACATCACTAGGAAAGCTAGGAATATTAAGTTTCTAATGATGTATGGCAATCAAGGATACAATAATATCTGTAGACATGGTAAACGCTTTAGCCAAACCCCTTGAAAGACCAAAATGATGTCAAAATGAGTTTTCCAGTGTACATAGAATAGACTAGCCTACTTCACTTCAACTTCATATCTAAATGATCTTTCTACATGTAATTATGCCCAAAATACAGTAGAGCTGTTCTTAGGGCAAGTAATATCACTACGTACTGCTACTGTAACAAGAAGATCCCATAAACAATAATGAAAAGAATCTATGACAACAGATATCTTTTTTTTTCTTATTTAACACCATTATTCCCTTAAAACTTTTGGGAGTGAGAAGAAGAAGCAGGCATATTTAGCTGGTTGCAATTTGCAACATTAAAGCCAGATGTCACTATTCTATAAAATTATCATTTTAATTATCCTGCTGCAATCTGCATAGTGAGGTTTAATGATTTGAAAGTTGTTTATGTTAAATAGAAACATATCCCCCAATACTTATCAGCGTAAATCACTGCAGGGTGAAACTAGAGACCACAATGCATCATATATAGTGGTGTAGAAGAACAACAAACACGAACATGACTGATTTGTACTTTATACCCTCCTTCAGCATGGATCAAGACTGATCTTAAGCAACATCTCGGATAGTGACAGAGACTGACAGAGAGAGCATATGTGTGTCATCTTTGCGGACGTGTTACTAAAGCATGCTGACAGGTGCATATTCACAGCTAGCGCGTGTAGAGAAGATTTGACACAACCAGGACTGAGTCAGTGTCAGTTAAAGCTGCAAGTGATGTCACAGTAACGTCTGCTTAAATGTGTCACATCTAACCTGTACAGCAGCCAGGTTCTATGTTGCTCCACATTAGGATTCATAAGTAAAGATGGTGCAGGTCGCAAGGAGGTGGGAGAAAACCACAGACATAAAACAAGAAGTCAACAAAACAAAGATGATGAGATGATTGTAAGAGCTTGAAAACAGCAAAGATGGGATCACGTTCCTGTGGCAACAGCTGATCAGCGTTGAGGAGGAGAAGAAAGAGATGAAAGGAAGAAAAATGTTGAGTGAGTATAAAAAATGGAAAACTATTCCTAGATAGGAAGAGAGAGACCAGATAGGGATCTCACAAACACCAAATGCTTGTATAAACAGAATCATTTCAAGTAACAAGCTCCTCATGGCTACAAATCTCTGCAGTTTATGATTCTTGACACCCATAAAGAATCCTCTCTGCTTTCTCTCCCCCAGTTTGTTTATTTCTGCATTCCTACGGACACAAATAAAAGATAATTAACTGTTTTATCATCATAATCACTTTCTGGCTGTTGTATTCCTCTGTGTGAATGTGGGTTAGTTTGCTGACTCATACAGTAGACCTGCCTCACACAAACTCAAATAGGTTGATAGCTGACATTTCTGGGACTTCCCTGAAGACTGAAGATGCATGGGGAGGGAACAAAAAGCCTTTTTTCTTCACGTATTTTTTTTTCTCCTGATCTAATCTCACTGTCTTTATGCCAACAACACATCCTGTCTTATATATTACACTAGTGCTCGCCCAATCCAGCTGTCAAAATATCCTCCAACATATTGAAATTAAGCTTCAATACTACAGTTAAGTAATATTAAAATTTGGTGACTGATTGGCAATTTAACAAAGAAATGCGGGTTATTTCTATAATTTAAAAAAAATGCACTTAATTCATGATCCCAGTGTCCGATTGTTCCCAGCACTCCATGTGACGCAGGGTTTGTAATCTGCACCTGTAAGTAAATGTTTGCCATGCTCCTCTGTGACGAACCTAATTCCACCCAGGAATCAGAACGTTTTGCAGACTGATAGCATGCATGAAACCCTTCAAGAAAATTCCAACACATCTAATTACCTGCTGAGGTCACCTTACCTAATTAAGGAGACGTTTAAAGCAGTTAGGTTGAACATTTCATGGACCAATAATCAATCCATCATCCAAAAATGGAAAGAGGATGGCACAACTTCAAGAAATGCCACTTTAACTGACAAGGAGAGCATTAATCAAAGAAGCAGCCGAGACTTCTTTTGTAACTGCATTATTTGCAAACGGAAGACGTCTGTGATCAATTAAACCTTCTATTGATCTACCCAAACTTAGTAAAAAGTGAAGTGCCTTGAGGAGAGAGCCAAAAACCCAGTGGTTACTAATGGCTCAGGTCTTCCCTTGTGAAGAAAGAACCATCCAGAAGATCAACCATTGCTACTGCGCTGAACTAGTCAGGCTGTCAAAGCAAGAGAAACAAAACTACAAAATAAATGGGAGGATGACATCACCTAAATATAAAGAGATTTTTAGGGAATACCTGGAAAACAGACTAAGGCAACAATTCATTTTTCAACACAACGACTCGAAGCATGAGGCCAAGACAAACTAAAGAGCGCCTTCAGGAGCAGTCTGTGAATCTCCTTGAGGAGCCCAGTTAAAACCCAGACTTAAGTCCAATTGAACATCTCTACAAAGTCCTAAAGGATGTCCGTCTATTGAGACTGGGACGGATCAGCAGAGAAGAATAGTAGAAAATACTCCAAAAACAGGTGCCCCAAGCACATAAAGGCCCACACAAGAGGATGTGAGGCTGTTATTGCTGTTATGTTAGCAGAGTTCTATACTAAATCATTATGAGATATTGTATTTAAAAGCTCAAGAGGAAAAAAAAAACTTTTATTCGTTTTGGTAGAAAGCAGCACCATAAAATATGAATAAATCAAGGAGGTGTCAATACTCAAAACAAACTGAAGAAATTACCATTCATGCTCACACCAACCAAGCATCTAAATGTCTACGGAAATGGATGTCCCCACATTAAAACACTCACAAACAAACATGGAGGAGGAAAAAAGCCTTGATGGTCTTCCTCAAACAAATGTAAATCAAGCAGACTTCAGCAAGAAATCAAGCAGATGCAGTATGAGCACTGGCACACAACTTCAAAAGGCGACAGAGGAAGAATTCAGAACGAGCGAGAGCGCACACATCCATGCAGCTGGAATGCAGAGCTGAGATATGCCAGACCACGAGAGAGGGAGAAGGGAAGAAAATATCATAAGGAGGAAAAAAAAATATCCCAACTAGAGTGGGAGATGAGAACAGAGTGAGAAAAGACGAGAGAAAACTGTTAAACTGTGTTTGCCGGAAACAGAAGGAAGGGAGAGGGTGATAGGACAAAGGTCAGAAGACTAGCTTTATTTTTTCTTCGCAGTTTCCACCGAGTCGTCTCTGGCTCCGTCAACTCTGACCATGGCAGAGTTCACCCAAACACAGATTACCAAACATAATCACACACATATGAGCTGGAAAGATTCATAAAAACACAAACGCTTCATGTACTCACAAATAAACAGATTCAGGTAATCCAAAACCCACATTTATGAAAGAAAAACTTCAAGGCTTTCCTGCTTTAACTGCTTCATCACCATTTCATCCAAAGCAGATTCTGAGTAAAGCTTTGAATTGATCAGATGTGACACGATGACAATCAATCCAATTAAACATTGACGCCCATTAAATCTTCTCCAACAGTCCTAATACGTTTTCATTAGAAACATCCTGCAGGATATCGGCTACATGCATCAGTGATGGAGATACTAATTCATAGATGAGAGAAGATGCATTTCTGTAAACATAGATGAGTACAGCAGACTGAAATGATTGTGGATTGTATGAGCAGGAAGCCCCTCATATTTTAATAATGTAAAACCTGTCAGCAGAAGCTATAATCAGCATTTATCATGCATTCTGAACATGAATTCATCAGTAACCTTAACCCCCCTTGGCATCAACATCTAAACAAAAAGAAAAAAAGCTTCAAGCACTGTGCAATCCTATTAACAATAAGGCTGCACTGAATAGACAGTAAACCTCTGGTTGCTCCTATCAACTGTCTCGCTTTGATTTGATTTGATACAGAGAGATCCAACTAACCATATGATTAAAATTCAACCCTTGGTATCAGCTCAGAATATATTTTCTGTGAACCTCTAGTCACCTTTTCCAGAAGTGTTCAGAAGTTGCAACAAGTCAGTAAACGAGTGATTAGATGAATCTGAGGACTTTCCTCTGAGCTGGGAACCAGCATCCCCCGGCCTCCTGCCTTCACCCCCCAACTTCAAGATTCCTCCTGACTGGTGGTGTGCTCACATGTAGAGGGCTTCCTGCTGCTTCCTCAGGCGGAGCAAGGTCAACCACCAAGCGCTCGCCAGCAAGCGACATTATGGTGCAGATTCTTTCCGGGCATGTCCCAGAAATGTTCCTTGTGTTGAGCCTTTCTTCAACCAGAGGAAGAGACAAAGGTATCCTAATTAGGCTAAGGACAACAAGAACTAGGCTACAGCTCAATGGTACAAAGTCCTCTCTTTAGATGAGAGTATATTTTGCATTTCATTTAGAAAGCAACAGCAGAACCTGGAGGAAAGCAGGAGACACGAGGTCCATGTTGCTTTAGATCCCGAGCTTTATGGGAATGCTGATTTCTTTTTCCAGCAGGACTTGGCACCTGTCCACACAGCTAAAAACGACCACCATCTCCTGTAACACTAAAAGCCAATAACGTAAATGAACAGAAAGACGCTATTAAAGCAACCTGGGCTTCCATTACACCCCAGCAGTGCTACAGGCTGATCATCTTCATCTCATGCTGCATTGATGTAGTAAGTCATGCAAAAGGAGCCCTGACCAGGGATTGAGTGCACAAGGAGAGTAGGCCCGGAGTTCTCAAATTGGTCCTTTCTAATATTTAAATTTTTTGACAGGTTTTCATCATCTTTAATCCATACTGAAAGAAATATTTGAAAAACATCACTTTTTGAATCCGATTACTGAATATTATTTAATTTTACAAAGATATACTACATAAATCAGATGGTCTGGGCACTTCTGCAAAATAAGCTGAAGATCTTTATCAACATTTCAGGTCAGAATTTACTCATTTGGCTTCTTTGTGCAGTTTTTAAAAGCTTTAAAAACATAGTCGCTTGATGTTTTTATCCCAATGTTCAGCAGTGTTCATCAATGTGCCAAAAAAAAAAGCAGCTATCCATAAAACAGAAGAAATAGTAAAACCGCTAACAGCAAACAGGAACAGTCTCATTTAAAGTTAGACTTTTTCGCCTCTTTTCCCCGATACAACTGAACTCCTAAAAAGGCAGAAACACTAAGGAGTGGAGAGGCTGTGAACTGTACTATTGTTAAACAACACCTACACAAGTATGAGCGTAACAAAGGACTCCTCAGGAAAAAAAAACCACGATCCACATTTAGTGAAATGAGGAGCAAACAAGAAAGCACATTTTGTTTCTTTCTTTGTTACAGTTTTTGCCCCATTGTTAAAGGTTTTTTTTCCATCATCTATGTGAATGTCAGACATCTTATTGTCATATGGACAAATATAAGTTGCAGCAAAATAATAGAACAAATGAAATTAAAAACAACAGTATAGTAATAAACGGGTAAGTAATGCATGATCTGTTTGGTGATAGACAAATAATTATTTATCTCTTCTCTCTTTATTAAAACTAAGGCCATTCTGATAGATACTTACTGCAGGTAAGATAATGACCGCTGTTAAGAGCACCACAGGACCCTTTTTGAAAAAACTTCTAACTATTCCTTCAAGGTAACAAGGTAGACCATTCATGGTTTGGGCTCAGGTTAGAGCTAATGGCACACAAAAGACTTTATTCCTGATTTTTTTTTATTAACGCACACAAATCTGAAAAGACAGACGCAACATCTGCAAAAAATTAACATGATTTTTAATTTTGTAAATTATGTTTAAAAAAAATGATAGACACCAAATAAACCAGTTACCAAATGTTGCTTTTTAAACTCTATACATTCTGCAACTCAGGAGTAATATGGAATTATTATGTTTAATAGAAAATCTGCAAATACAGTTGGCTTCAGAAAAGAACAAATTAATAATTTCTTGCAGCAAAATGTGCAATCACTAGAATTTAAACTCAGATTTAGGGGGAGATAAAAGAGGACAGGACAAGAGAGAATCAGTTTGTGAATACAGTGGCAATTTTTCCATCCTTCCCTCTGGCCAATGCTCATCTGTCGTCCAAAATTAAGCATCCCTGCTTTATTACTCCTCCATCTTATCCCTCGCTTATTCCGCTCTCGCAGGGTGAGTCATGCCCCCCCCCCTTGTTTTCGCAAACAAGACACACTGTGACAGAAAAACACATGTACACACATTTAGACGGACACAAACACACACAGCAAGCGCACGCCGAAGCCCACATGCGGACACACGCGTGTGATGTTCGAGGCAGCGGTCATGCTGTGTGTGTGTTAGTGTAATGACCGTGAGGAGTTTGAAAGCATCGCCCACTCAGGCATTAGACAAGAGGAAGATTAACACACTTTCCTCTTTCTCTGAGGATAAGGTGGAGAATGAAGAGCATAATGAGGAGGAGGAAATAGATTTTGAAACAGATGAGTGCTTATTTCCGCAGGAACAAGAGAAAGTATGGAAGGAGGACGGAAAGTTGCAAGAGATTAAAAATGAGATTGAAAAACATGATCTATGTGTAACAACAATTTAAAATGTGTGTACAAGAGGGTAAGGTTGTAAAACCTAAACATTCTCTTCTGAATTAAACATCCAGACCTGGCTAAAATCTCCCTAAACACTGTGGGAAAACATGTTATACTCTCATGAAACTTTTTCTTAAGGCAGCATCATGCTGTGGGGTTACGTTTATTTCCATGGACCTGGGTTTTAGCCTAGAGGGATGAAATTATGATCAGCTAATAACCCCTTAGTTTGCACCCAAATGCTGCAGATGTATGCAAGAAAGCTGAAGATGAAGATGGATTTCTATTTTCAGCATCAAACATGCATCCAATCCAACAAAAGTTTGACTTCAGCAGAGGAAAACTGAAGTCTTGGAATGGTTCATATAGAAGCCAGAATTAAATGGGACGGAAAAAAATAAGGGTAATAGGATAGGACTAAAGGCAAAAGCAATCTCACAGTCTAATGAAGAACCTTTGGAGAACCTTTTCAAAGAAAAGTGTGTAAAAACTGTCAAATCAAGATATGACATGCTGATAGCACATACTCTCCCTAAATAGGAGTTTTACTGAATGAGAGCTGCATCAGTATTAGTTAACATTTCTGCACACTTATAGTAAGATAGAATATTAATAACCCTTTTTTAAACCCACTTTTCCACATTTTGTTACGTTGCAACCATGAAAATCAATTAATTTTACTGGGATTTTTGGTAACACAGCAACACAAAGTGGAGAATAATTGGGATGTAAAAGAAGCTAACCTATGGTTTTCAACAATTCTTTGAAGGAAAAATCTGAAAAGTGTGCATTTGTAATCAGCCCCTCTAAGTCAACGAGTTCTAAAACTATGGCAACAAGTCCTTTGATGCATCTTTCTCTTCTAGAGATGGAGATTTTTGTGCAACTATGTCAAAATGGGTAGGGAGCACCTACAAAAAAAATAAAAAATTCTGAGTGTGGCCAAAGACTTCTAATTAGTTTTAAGTACGGACTTTGACTGGGCCATTCTGACACATGAATGTGCACTAATCTAAACTATCATGTTGTTGTTGTTATGAATGTATATTTAAGGTGTACTGTCCTGCAGGAAAGTAAATCTCTGCTGTCCACATCACACTCTTCCATGAAGGTCAGATTTTGAAATTGCATGACTAATTATTATCTTCATGACAGATTTTCCCACTTGAGCTTTGGATCTCTGCAGCTACTTCAGAGTTCGTATCAGCCTCTTAAATTGAAAAAAAGAGGAGTGGATCGGAGGCACTCTGGTAAATAAAAGTCTGGTAAGTCTAGAGGGACTAGAGGGACATATGTCCCTCTAATCTGAATAAAATACTTTTATTTACCAGAGTGCCTCGGACCCACTCCTCTTTCTTTCAATTTATTGGATCTCTGGTACAGTACTTGGCTGGTTCGAGTCTGGCCTAAAGATCAGGGACTTCTTTGTTTCAATAGGAAACTTTTCGTCAGAACAAACAGAAATCACATGTGGGGTGCCCCAGGGCTCCATCCTGGGATCCCTCTTATTTAATATCTACATGCTCACTAGCCCAGATTATAACTACCAATAAGATTAGCTACCATAACTTGCAGATGATACTCAGCTTTACATTATGATGTCACCAGGTGACTTTGAACCCATACCAATGCTAAGTACATGCATTAAGCAAATCAATGCATGGATGTATTATAACTTCCTCCAACTGAACAGAAACAAAACAGAAGTAATTACTTTTGGACCTAAAGAAGAAAGATCAACAGTCAGCACACAGTTTCAGTTAATACAGCAAGAAACTACTGATCAGGCCCGAAATTTAGGTGTAGTAATGGACTCAGACCTTAACCTCCAGGGTCACATAAAGGCAATAACAAGGCCAGCCTTCTATCACCTGAAGAACATTTCTAGGATTAAAGGACTGATGTCGCAACAGGACCTAGAAAAACTCATCCATGCATTTATTTTTAGTCGGATTGATTACTGCAACAGCGTCTTCACAGGTCTGCCTAAAAAGTCAATCAGACAGCTGCAGCTGATCCAGAACGCTGCTGCCCGTGTCCTCACTAGAACAAGTAGAGCACATCACCCCAGTTCTAAAGTCCTTACACTGGCTCCCTGTAGCTCAGAGAATAGACTTTAAAATACTAGTTTATAAATCATTGAATGGCTTAGCACCAAAGTATATTGAAGATCTGCCGTTACTATCCCAACCCACCAGAACACTCAGGTCCTCTAATTCCAGTCTACTCTACATCCCTAGAATTAGAACCAAACATGGAGAAGCAGCTTTCAGTTTCTATGCTCTTCTAATTTGGAACAAACTTCCAGAAAACAGCAAAGCTGCTGAAACACTGCTGAGTTCTTTTAAATCACAACTAGAAACGTATCTGTTTAGACCTGCCTTTGAGTAATGCTTTGATGTATCATGTTTTGTGTATTCTTCTTGTTTTACTGTTGTTTTTACTTTATATGCTTTGTCTGTGTCTTACTGCTATTTTTATTTTACCACTTAATCATGTAAAGCACCTTGAATTACCTTGTTGTTGAAAGTGTGCTATACAAATAAAATTGCCTTGCCTTGCCTTTTTTTATTTTCTCTAGCCTGTTTTGTTTGCATAACTGCATAGATTTCAGCAGCAGAGAGAGCAGAAGAGGAGGAAAAGTGGGAGTGGCTGCACTGCAATTCTGTTCCCTCCCTGACAACTTCTCCCAGACATGCTCCTTATAAGGAAAGACATGGCTACCGCAGAGAAAGGCCCTAGTGTAGAAAGAGAACGTGGATGGAGTGAAAGGGAAACAAATCGCAAAGTAGCAGCCTTGTGTAAAACAAACTGAACCTCTCTTTCCTTTCAGTTTCAAATCAGTCTTGCCTCTGTTTCATTCCACTGATAAATGAGAGCAATGAGGTTCACTTCCCATTTGAGTTAAAGTTTTATATGCCTCCACTCCTTCCCTCCCCTCTCTCGGTAACATTTTCACCACACATATCTTTTGTCATGTTTCTAATCCATACCTCCTCCCTTCTCTCTGTCCATCTGCCTTTTTCTCCTCTGCCCTCGCTCCCTGTATTTATTTTATCCCCTCTTTCTCTTTCTCTCTCTCTCTCTCTCTCTCTCTCACCTATCTCTTCATCCTGGCTGAGCAAACACACAGGTTTAAGTGCCATCTGTTACTGATGAGCATTCATAGGTGGAAAAACACACGGACCATACTTCCAAATCTCAGGCAGACACAGCAAAGCACAGGGAAAACAGCCATTGTCAAATCGCTCTTTCTAGCTGTTTCTTAAGTTTAAAAACACAAAGAGAGTGAAAAGGCTCACACACAGAGACTCCTAACAGGAGAGAAATTAGTAGGTCCACGGGCAGAACAGAAGGAGCAAGAAGGGATGGAGATAGGATTGTTTCTGTGCTCTGAAACACCACTTTTAAAGATTTCTGCTGAGCCGGCTTGCTGCTTCCTTCAGGGCTGCTCCGTGTAATATTCATCCTGACAAACAAAATCATGCTCAGATTTTTTTTTCTCCACTGAACATCAACTTCCCTACTGCTTGCTGTGCAGAAGCCAATGTTTGATAAAAAGTTTCAGACCACCAATTTTGTCTGCAATAACAGCTTCCCTGACATCTCAGAGATGTTGCTACAGGAAAGATTTTCATAATAAATAACAACAAAAAAGCAATGAAAATACAGCACAAATATATCTTTGAATCAACGATGACCATGCCCAAACATCTGAAGGATGGATCTTACAAATAAACCCAAATTATTCAATTAAGGACAACAAAATTCAAGTTTTGGAGTGGCCATTGTGAAGCTCTCATTTAAGTCCCGCAGAATATTAGTTGGCAGAGCTAAAAAGGTAAGAGTGTACCAGATGGTCTATAAACCCAACTCAGTTACACCAGTTCTGTCAGGAGGAAAGGGCCAAAATTACAGCAAACTACTATTCACTTTTATGGCATTCGTTTGGTGTCACACCATGGGGAACGCCCCAGGCGTGAACTCATAAGAAGACCCTATTACACTCTGCCAGCCAGGATTGGCTAGAGACAAGTCTGTCAGTGCACAGGGGGCCAGGCCCCTCCCTCTAGCAGCATATATAGGGCCGGGCCTGCACTGATGATTTATTCAAAAACCTCTTCTCGCTACGAGCAGAAGTTCCCTCAGTTTCTTCAGAGAGCTGTTATCTGGCGCCTAGCTCAACAGTCCACAGAGTCGAGTGCAAACTCAATCACCGGGCACTTGGTTCAGGGTTAAGTACTCTTAGAGAAAGGTAGACTAACTTACTGCTGCAAAGCAGAAGTTGGAGCCGCGAAGGTTAGCAATATGCCCAAGTCGAAAACTTTCCCCGGTGGCAATACCACCACTGGTGCTAACACACCTCTTCTTCCACCAAGTAGAAATACTTCCGCTGCGCTAGCTAATAGCACGCCGCAACGCTTACTCCACCTATTTACAGCAATCCGCCAATTATGGAATCCGCAACGGTTACCAATACAGTGGAGGAAAACTGCGAACCTGCTCCTGTGGAAATAAAATCTCGAGCTGGGACCCTCACCAACTGTGTGTGATATGCCTCGGTCTAAGACATACAAAGCTGCCCTCGAGTCTACGGAGGAATGCTCAGATTGCAGCCGGTTCTCCCTTAAGCGGCTTTGTCACTGTCTTGCTCGTCAGGTTAACCTGTCCGGAGGCAACCCACCGAGGGCTTCGGCAGCAGCTGTCCCGGGAGTGGGGAGTCTGGCGCTCATGCTGCCTCTCGAAGCTCAGCCCTCAGCTAGCTGGGGCGAGCTGCTAGACGCTGCTGACCCAATGAATACCAGCAGACATGGGCTCATGGCCACCCCGCCTGATTATGCCCTGCCTGGTGAGGATGAGGACTAAGATGCAGGTTTCGAGCTTCTCTTCACAGATGAAGATAAGGATGTTTATCCCCCTCTGATGCCGTCTAGTCTGGCTGCACAGCCTGCATCCTCTGGTGCTGGTCAGCCAGGTGATGGCGACTCATCTTCAGCCGCCGTGGATTTGGATCTGCAGGACGTGTGTAAACGTACTGTGGCCAAAATCAATATCCAGTGCCCTGAAGTTCAGGCTGAGGTACATTCACGTTACGACAGGAAAAAGCTACCAAAGGTCAAAAGAACAGGAAAACAGATCATGCCATTCTTCCTGGAACGTCTCGATGAACTTGCCGTCTCCTGGTGCTCCAAGCCACATCGAGGCAAACATCCAGTGGCAGGCACCTCAGCCCTGGACTGCGAGGGGATGGTTGACCACGGTCTCAGGCAGATCCCCCAGTGGAACCAGCCGTGGCGGTGCACATGCACCCGAGGCCCCCCATGTCCTAAGGCGGGCCCGCCCTCCCCTCCAGGGTGGATTGATTTCCGTCCAGCCTGACGGAGAAGTCCCACAAAGCAGCTGCTCTATCTGTGCGGGTCTTAAACGCCACGTCTCTGCTGATGGCCTATCAGGCCGAGCTGGAGGAGGAGATGACCCCTTCACCTGATGCTGCGCTGTGGGAAGAGGTGTGCATCCTCACTGATCACTGCCCTCATCTCCACAAGGTGGCAGTTCAGGCCCTGAGCTGATCCATGGGAATGATGGTCCTGCAGGAAACAACCTGGGTTGAACCTGACCACGCTGATGACCAAGGAGAAAGAGGATCTCCAGGATACCCCCATCACTCCTCAGCAGCTTTTTGGCCATCCCCTCGATGCAGAAGGGGTGTGAGGAAAAGAAATGAGAGGCTTTGCAGAAGGTTGTTGGGGCTGATGGCCTCAGGCTTGGCGGTGGTACCGCTGGGACGTCTGCATATAGAGGGATTTAGCGCTAGGTAGCCACCCAGGGGTTAAATACCCTCTCATCCTGCAGTGAAAATCTCAGCAACCTGTACTGCTGCACTGTGTCCCTGGAAAAATGTACACTTGCTCACTTAGGGTGTACACATAGGTGTGGTGCAGAGCAGGAAAGTTGTGACCAAAGATGCCTCCCTGTCAGGGTGGGGGGGCATCTTCGAAGGGGCAAATGATTAATGGATCCTGGAGTCCACAGATTTGTTCGTCTTACTCAAATTATTTAGAGATCTTGGCCGTTTGGCTCACACTGAACCACTTCCTCCCTTTCTTGAGGGGAAACCATGTGACAGACAACACCACTGTCATGGCTTATATCAACCTTCAGAGTGGGCTGAGGTCCCTGCACCTGCATCTACTAGCTCACAGATTAATAATTTGGAGCAGCAGTCATTTTCTGTCACTAAGAGCTACTCATGTTCCCGGAGTGCTAAACCGCACACCTGCTCTCCAGGGGGAGCCCCCTGTATGCAGAAACGAGGCTTCATCCCGAAGTGGTCAGGATGGTCTGGCAGCGATTAGGGCAGGCATCTGTGGACCTTTTCGCCTCACAAGAGAACACCCTGTGTCCCCTGTTCTTCACGATTAGGCTGCGCCTCTGGGTGTGGATCCCTTCACTCACGGCTGGCAGTGGCTCGTCCTTTATGCTTTCCCACCGATAGCACTGATCTCCCTGACTCTGGCCAGGGTCCGGAAGGAGAGCCTCTTGATAATCGTCATAGCATAACATTGGCCGTCGAAGCACTGGCTGGAAGAGATAACTCAGCTTCTTTGATTGGAGCCGTGGCCTCTCCCATTGCAGAGAGAACTGCTGTCTCAGGCACCAGGAGAAATCCTCCACCACTACCCAGAGAGGCTGTTTCTATAAGTCTGGCCTGTGAGTGGTTTAATTTGAGGTCTGAAGGTCTCCCACAAAATGTAATTGAAAAGATCCAAAGTGCAAGAGCTCCAGTGACTAGGTCGGAAGTGGTCGATTTTTGAAAAATACTGTGCTGAGGCACACCTTTTCAGTGTTCTGTGGGTACAGTTTTAGCCTTTTTACACGACATGGTGGATAAGGGAAAAGCTTTTTCAACTAATGCCCCTTTTCCACTTGGGTCGTATCAGCCTGGGCCATGTAGCGTCAGCTCGGCCCAGAATGGCTTGGTTGTGTTTCCATTGCCATCTCAGGAATACAGCAGTGGGCGAAGACACGGGCTCAGAGTAGCAAAAGTTACAGTAAAAATCAGTCATCACTCACCATTTTCCGACATTACAGATGGCGATGCTGGAGCCGATATGTAGCCCACTCTCTCTCCCGTTCCTCACCGGCCTTTCACCATAAATACCATCCATTTCTGCAAAGCACTTCCAGTCCTTCGGTCTGCTCCACTCCGGCCGTTTTGGTCCTTCACGGCGCAATATTTGCAGTTTAATTTATTTAGTTTCCCCCAGCAATGTTTTGAACTAGCTGGAAGCCATGCGTCACCATTTTCTCAGACGTCTCTTCACACGCACACCACCAGACCAATTAGTGGCTACCACTACCTAGGTAGGAGTGAGAGTGGCATCACTTTACCGGACCAATCACTCCGGTAAGGTGGGAGTATTTATCGGTCCGAGGTATCCATCTACCTCACACCGAGTCCAGGTAGTCAGTAACTGAACATCCACCGTGTCATGTTATTAACTTTTTACTTTCTGTAACATAGAAAGTACTCTTATATCAGATCTTCAGTTCCTACTGTGTCTCTGCTCTGTCTTCTCAAACCTCCAGACGGTCGTGGCAGATGGCCGCTCCAATTGAGCCAGGTTCTGTTGGAGGTTTCTTCCTGTTAAAGAGGAGTTTTTCCTCTCCACCGTCCCTACATGCTTGCTCAGTATGAGGGAATGCTGAAGGGATGCTGTGGTTGGAAAGTCTGCATCAACTGAGAGGAACCTGTTGCCGGCTCTCTGTTAGTAAACCTCTGGCTCCATCATGGGAACTCCCTCTAGTGTTGGACGTAGCTCTGATTTTTTAAGCTTTTGAGCCATTAGAAAACGTGATCTAACATTTTTGACTCTGAAGACAGTCCTCTTCCCAGCAATAGTCTCAGTCAAGCATGTGGGTGAGCGTCTGTGCATCCTTCATGTGTTCAGTTCTCTGCAGGTAGGGATAGAGTGACTCTGCGTCCCAATCCTGCTTTTACACCAAAGCTGCTGTGATCCTGCACTCCAATACATTTGGTGTCGTTTGGTTCTCCACCTTTTGCATCAGAAGAGCATCAGTGCCTGCATGCCCTGTGCCCAGTATGAGCCCTGCACATTAATATGGACAGGACCAGGGATTTAAGAAAAAGTGATCAACTTTTCGTTTACGGGCCTCACACAATTTGGGGAATCCTGTTTCAAAGCAAAGACTTTCCTTACTGGATTGTAGGCACAATTGCTCTGGTATATACGTCTAGGGGGCTGCAGCCCCCAGAGGGTTTACATCCCCATTCTACGAGAGGTCTCTCTGCATCATGGGCTCTCTCTACAGGAGTGTCTATTGAGGAGATATGTGTGACAGCGAGCTGGGCTTCTCCCCACATGTTTGTTAGGTTCTACAGTCTTGATGTTACAGCTCTGCCTCTGGCTCATTCATTGCTCAGTGTGGTGGCTGTCACATAAGTTAGTCAGATGTAAAAGGCTCTATGATGGCTGGACGTCTGGCTGCATCGCAATGTAGGAGTCAGGATTTTTCCATAGTGAGACATGAAACGAATGCTATGAAAAAGAACTTCAGGTTACTTGCATAACCCCGGTTCTCTGAGTAGCATGAGTGAGAGTCTTGCCCTTTTCTGCACTGACAGACTTGTCTTCTGATGAGGTCACACCTGGGGCGTTCCCCATGGTTACACAAGTAACTTAAAGTTTGTAGTTATAACTGTCTCAAAACAGGAACAATTTATGCTGGGTAGACAGATGAAGAGATCAACAGATAATCGGGCTGATTTTGGGCCGATTTCCCCCCTTCCGACAATCCTAGCTATCTCACGATTATCTTGATGGTTATACAGATTTATCGGATTTTCCCTTGGTGTGAGGTGTGTTAAGAGTGTCCGAACCTGCTCAGAAGAACGCCAGATCGCAAATCGTAAATATTAAACATGTTTAATATTTATGATCAGAAATCCTGATGTGTGGGGGGAACTCCGAGGACAAACGCGCACACGCTGTGGAGATTATCACGTGAAACGAAACAATGTCCAATCAGAAAGTGAGTTGATAAAAGACGGAAGCAGTCATGGCGCAGCACAAAGTAAAACTGATGGGGACAGCAGAGATTTCTTTTTTTGTGAATTTTCTGTGAAAATCATTCCAAACACTTTGATTGCAATTTCTTCCTGCATATCGTCAGCCATGCTTATTCTGAAATCTTGCGAGATTTCCTGTGTTCACAGTCAAGACTCTGGTTGAAAATCTGTTTGTGTGTGGTGTGCTGTCTTTGTCACATCATGGCACACCACACACTATAGGAGCAAAATGGTTAAATCTGGGATTTTTTATCCTCATGTTTGTGGTCTATCACATTTTGAAAATCTTATAAGATGTAATAAATATTTGGGTGTGTACCCAGCATTAATCTGATTTCATGTCAGACAGTTAGGAAAAAATGTTTTGTGCTTTTTTATACAGAGTATGTAAATATTTGGTTTCAGCTGTACATAGACACACATATAGGTTCATCTCAATAACTGAACAAGCTGAGAGAAAGCTGTGCAGAAGCAAAATCAGGGCATTAACCAACCCCAAACGGACAAAAAAAGAATTGAACTGAAGCAAAAATCACTTATTTAGAACCTTATTGAACTGAGAAATTAGATATTTTCCTGTGGAAACTGTGATTCTCCTGTGGAAAATATCTCATTATAATGAGAGATCAACTTTTCTTTTATTCCTGTCACATTCTGGTGGTTTGCATTGATCCTTTTGGCATCTCAAATCAATACAGAAGAAGAGCGGTAAACACCTTATTTTTTATGCAATATACATCATTAAATAAAAGACCATTAAGTATATAGTACTCCTAGCCAAAAAATGAAGATATTTATGCATAACATAGACCTCATACATTCACTGTAGAGATGTAGATCAGAAGTAGAGCTAGTTACGTGGTGTTACCCTTAATATAGAAAAACTTGTAAAATCTCTTTGCATCTCTCTCTGTAAAATGAATACTCAGCTTTTTTTCCCACAAATTCCTTTTCACACCCCCAACCGATTAATTTTTTTCTGATAAAAGTTGCTGTGTAAATGTTGCTGTGTTCCAAAAAAAAAGTGATCTTCTATTCAAAACATAACATCTTAGTCCTTATTGTGATTTATTTCCTTAGTGGCATACTGGTTCTCTTCCCTCACACTAACCAACACCTTCAAGTCTTTTCATCCACTTTCTTCCATTCTGTCACATCGGCTTCCATCAATCTGCCCAATCTCGACATTTCATCTGCTTCCTCAGCTCAGTTTGTTCTCATCATCTGTTCCTTTCTTTCCCTCCCTCCTCCTGGAGCTCACTTTCTTCATCCATCCTTCTGTCTCCTGATTTACTCCTTCTTCCTTTTCAAACATTTTACTCCATCTTTCTGATCTGTTATTCACCAGCAAACACCCCCCCTGCACCCCACCCCTCTTTCTATCTTCTTTTCTTTTGCGACTATGGCAGTGTACAGATTGCTGGGCAAAGCGTTTTTAAGAGCCAGCTGGCACCCAAACTCTTGCTGGGACCATTTTTTCTTCTTTTCTGTATGGTGAAAAGAAACTTAACACAGGAAGCTTTTGGCGACATAAATTTTCTTTAGATTTGAGCTCCGTGGAGACAACCTGAGAACTGCAATGGAGTAATGAGATCAGAACTGCAAGATGCACAAATGGGATTCTAGTGTAATAACATTAAGTGCTTTGACGCGATTATAAGTCTTCATTCAGGGAGCAGAAAAGCTGATTCAAAGTGTTGTGAATCATTCTGGCACCTGTTTTAGCTTTGATGTGTTCCAACTAAACAAGAAAATAACCGTTTTTACTTGTAATAAATCAACCTTGGATTGCACACTAATATGATGTACATGTGCTTTGTTAAATCACTTCCATCAAACTTTACTCTGTCTCTAGGTAAGTTATTTAACAAATATAATTAATCACATTTGTTCTCTGTTCCATCAGGATAGTTACTAAAAGCCAATCATTAATAACAGTTCTTAATATTCTTTTTGTAAGATGCATACATGCAGCGCCCTTTAAACTTATTAGCACATTGGGAATAATAAAACCTTAACCTTAAGTTTTCTTTTCAGTTTTTTCTACAACAGACCAGCGCTTCTGGATATTACCAGACTCCTGCTCCTCATCTTCTGCTCTTATTTTCTTCAGCCTTTCTTAGGTCTTTCTTAGGTCTTTATGGTTATGAAAGAGAATATTTTTGTGTCAGTTAAACTATTTCTGTTAGGATTTTGCCTTTTTGTTTCGATTATTATTATTTGAAAGATCCAATGACGATACATTTTTTTGTTATTCTGGTAGTGATTGACAGGTGTTGATTTAAAATGACCCATTAGTTTTAATACTTCTTCTACTTCATGCACTAAAACAAGATTAACATGAGCTTTGGAAAAGAAACAGACCCACAGCCTTACAGATTCTTCACTGTAGTTAACAGGGAGCATTAGGTGTTTTTCTTTCCCACATATTTATCCTTTGTTTCATGCCAGACTTACCTAGGGTGTTTGATGGTGAAAAGCTAGTACAGTTAAATTTATACCACAAGTGTATGGTTATGATAAGGACAAAACAGGGTTTTTCATGCCATGCTAATAAACAAATGAATTCCCAGCAGATAGAGTGTAGCTTGTAATTTTGAAGACTTAATGCCACTACTTGCTACAGTAACTTTTTGAGGTTTTAGGTTTTTTTTACTCTCCACTCCCATCCTCCTTAATAAGATCGTAGGCATCTTGGAGGATAGTGCTTGCAAGAGTTTACATATGTTATTGCGCCCACTACAGAATCTCATCTTGACATCTCTCTGCATTAAGACTCCCCCCAGTGATCACGATCCTTGTTTTTTCCCTGCATGAGATGTCGCTCCCTACCATCACACTCCCTCCACCGAAGTAGGGTCTGGCATTGGCAGAGAGGATTTGGCAAGTTTTTCATGGGTGTAACCCACTGCTGCTCAGCCAACAAATGATTTTTTTTCCTTTAAAAAGTGGCACCACTTAAAGGGAAGTAATCAGGCTTTCCAACTGTATAAAATGAACTGGTCAATAACATTGTTACACAAGAAGAAAAAAATTGGCCAAACACATTTCCTTACTTTACATTTTCCTTAAATTACATTATCCTTACATTATTCTGCTAAAGGAGACAATAAAATACATGACATAATGAAAGATGACAAGAAATACAGTACAAAGCAATATAAAATATTAAAATACAACATGATAATGGATTGACTTTCACAAAGTCTAAAATGCAAACATATGCAACCAAATCTTAATTTTAATCTTAATGTTCTCCTGGGATGGTCATTATCTTACCTACACCATAATCAAATCTTAAACTGATAACCTTTAATCAAGGAACTAGACTTTTTTTCTTCAATAAAATGAATTTTTCCTACTTCACCATCAGCTGATGGTTTCGTTATTTCCTCTGCAAATGGACAACAGATCAGCTGGGTGATGCTCTGATTTCTGGCTATGTTTCTTTCTCTTCCCGTCCCTCGAGCATAAGAGGAAAAGATGGATGACAGGACAAGAGAGAAGGGCGCAAAAGAAGGACTGGCAGTCTCCTTTTTTAAGTCTCATCTCCCCTGGATCTCTCATCTTAGTGAGGGGCTGACTAGGTGTAACAGGCGCTATGATCACATCTATCTGAGTTAAACTCTTGCAGTCAAACCAACATGCAGTGACACCCTACTGCTTGGATTTTACAACAGATAAAACTGAGCCTACTGGATAACACTAAAGCCAATAATTGCATACTTTCAAATCAATGAACAACTGGCCTTACAGCCATATAGAAAACTACATCGTTGAGTTTCATGTGTTATAGAGAATAGAGTTTTCTCCATCTGCAGGCGGACACACATGAATACACTTTTATTTCCCACCAGCACTCTGACTGTTGAGTTAAATTATTCACAAGAGGCAACACAATGCAGCAGAAACGTACAACAGCGAACTGCAGCCCTTTCAACCACGACCAGTTTCCTTCAATTTCCATAAAAACACAAGCAGAAATATAAAAACAGAGTAATATTGAGCAGAAACATTCATGAAAACTGGATTTATTCAAGCAACCTTTCAACTTTTCTTCTATTTTATGTTAGAACAATTAACCTTATTGTATTGTATTTGGATTTTTATGACAGATAATGGATAAAAAATGCATTGCCTTTTTCAGGATGAAATGTCTTTCATTTAGCTCCATCCATCCTCTCTTTAAGTCTGCACAGATTAACAGATTCTTCCAATTCAGTGTTATCATGGGCTCTCCTTGCATGGTCTGTTGATATAGGTGGATTGAACAATGCTCTAACAATTTCAAAGCTTGTGATTTTATTTAGGGGTATCAGCAGAAAAAAACTGCATGTCATTTGGAAGTTGTTTCTCCGCCAGTTTACATTCAAGCATTACTTTCATATGTAAATGTGAGATATGAGTGTACATTCATATGTATGTCAGTGTCAAGTTCACAGACACGCACAGCCTGGTAAAAAAAATTTTCCACTTATAATCAACGGGTAAAAAATAATTCTCTTCTGATCCTTACACAGGCATTCTCCTCTCTCCAAATCTCTCACGCACATTCACACTCATGCTGCTTCTGACGTCAGCACGACTCGCTTGCAGTACAGTAGATGATAGATTGCATCTCACACTCGCAGAAACGGACAGACAGAGTGGTTATTGTTCAGCTACCGTGATTTAGTGCCCGGACCAACTTGCACGAAGGGAGGAGTGTGACGCACACGCACAAAGAAAGCAAAACTTGATTAATGGGGAGAGCGAGGTGTCAAATTGAAACCAGTGATGCTTTTCCTACTGCTGCTTGACTTCTAATTGTGGTGGAGCATCTATCTGATTTGAGGAAAGGATCAGAAAAGGGAAAACCAAAGACCGAAGAGAGTGAAGTAACGGGGGGGAGTGTATGCGCATTCCACACATTCCTTCAAGTTCTCCCTTTTCTCCCTCGCCTCTCCTGCTTTCTGCTCGAAACGTTGTTCCTACCTTCTGTGATCAAAGAGGTGGAACAAATCGAGTCAACACATTGAGACACACATTTTCAGGACAAACGGCAGAAAGTAAAGCAAGACAGCTCACTGAAGGTGATAAATGAGAGAGACCACACTGACCACACAGAACAGGCACCGATGGACTTAAAGTTGGATATAGTGGGACGGCCGCGCATCAAATGTTTTATAATGAAATCTGGAGTGAACCCGCTCCACAGGTCCAGATGGAGAGGGGTGTGTGTGTGTGTGTGCATGTGTGTGTGTGTGTGTGTGGTGGAGGTTGGTGTTTGTGAGTAGTGGGAGTGAAATGACAGTGGAACACAGCTTGGTTAGAACAAATGGGTGGAAAGTACAGGGAAAGTTTACTAAATGTGAATAAAATCTAGATGAGGGATGATTTTCAAGCATTTAAAAAAAGTCAGCATAAAATTGGGTGGGTGGGTAATCCTCAGCTAAGAAATAGTTGAAATCTTTGATAAGTTCCTCTTTGTTTAAGGTAACTTCTAATCAGTAAATGAGCAAATCTCCAAACCTCACTGTTAGAGTGGCCTCTTGGAGGCTAGATTTGATCCATCTAGATTGGATGAGTGATCTCATCAAATTTCCATAGCAATCATTAAAACCTTCAATAATTAAGCTCAAAGTATTCATACCCAAAAGTATTCATACCCTTGGCAGGTTTCGACTGAAGTTTGTTTTCAATTAACCAAGACATCCGTTTCTGACAGCAAATGAGTTAAGCATCTCAAAGAAGATATTAAAAGTAGAATCGACTTTGAAAAAGTTATCTATCTACGTTAAATTTGACATTTTATTAAAATCCAAGTCAAAACTTTTTTACACCCTTGTTAATAAACATTGAAAACCATCTTTCTGGGGAATTGACAGCAATCCATCCAGTCTCTTAATTACTAACCAGCTTTTTGCGTGTTTTCGCTTTGGACGCTTTAACTTTGTTAATGTGCTCCAAGGTCTTTAGGGTTGGAAGGTCTCCTTACCATCACCCAAATCTTTAGCTCCCTCAACACATTCTCGGTCAAATTCAAGTAAGGATTTTGGCTGGGCTGCTACGAACGGTCAATTTAACTTCCTGTTAGAAGAAAGATACTGGAAAAATTGTAAGATCACGGCAAACTGATATCTTTGAGTTAATCTGTAAATGCCAAGCAGCTGTTTGAAATGGCTTTTTCACAATCACAGCTGTCTGCATGGCTAGAGTAGCTCTCTTACAGCCGGAAAGTTGGGAGTTCATTTCCAGGTTCCTCCTATGTCGAGTGTCGATGTGCTAGCTTTAATGGTGCTTGAATCTGTGCATGTTTGTAAATCCATCTGGGATTGTAAAACTCTTTTAATAGTCAGTATGAAAAGAAAAGCTGCATTTAAACTCATTTTTTAACGTAACCCCTATATTTTATAACATTTAAATGTTGTGTTAATATTCTTATTTTATTGAGATGCTGGATGACTTCTGATGAAAACTAGCTTATTGGCTAAATGGTTTCATTAATGTCCATTTTGAAATAAATAAATTAGAAAACAAACATGGTGAAACTCTGCTGAGACTTTAACTGGAACTGCATGCTTCTGGCAGATGAAAATAAGATTGATCTTTTTGGTAAGAAACACTCCATTTCAGTGTGGCGTGAAACAAAGTACAAGTAAATGTAAAAGCTCCTCATGCCCATCGAGGATCTGGCATGCAGTGGGCTGATTTATCCTCCACAGGCCCTGGCAAACTTGAAAGAAAGTCTGGCATCAAGAACTTTGAAATACTAGAAGATTTTACATAAAATCTAGAAGTAGAGCTGAAATTGGTTCGGCATTGGATCCTCTCAAAACGATAGCGATAAAAAACTTTGGCCAGATAAACAGAGAAATGAGTCGCCTGAAACATATTCAGCCTTCTTCTATGGGTATCACTGTCCCGGAGAGCCAAACCCTATAGAAACCTGTAAGGTGAGCTGAAGAGCAGGGTACTTTAACCATGTGAAATGCTCTAAGAGAAGACTAAATGCTGACAAAAAGGTAGGGGACTAATATTTGTGGGAGCAATGATTTTGATGATTAAAAAATTTTACTTACAAATTTCCCCACTGAATAAATGTATTCAAAGGTTGGTTTTTCCATATATATTTTGTTTAGATAATGCTTCTGCAATAAAAGCTTTTTTTAAAGCTTTTTATGGATTCGTAGAGACACTCAACAGCTTACCTCTTCATTAAGTTATGTTAGATAGCTAAAAATCCAAATATTTGAGAATATGAAATAAATGTGAGATATAGCTGTCTGGTCTGCATTTTAATTTAAACTGAGAGAGTTGGGAGAATCCAAGGGAGAATATATATGAGAGGGAAAAGATAAAGAAAGGAAGATGGAGGAAAAGAGATGAAGATAATGAGTCAGGCATGAAGGAGGAGGTGAAAGTGGAGAAGTGTGGAGGGAGGAAAATGCAGAGGGTGGAGAAGAGATGAGCTTTCCTCAGCGGGGGAGTGAGTTGGCTTTTATGTGTCTGGCCTTGTATTTATTAAAATTTCTGGAAGGTAATTTAATCTTATTTCTAACACCAAGATGATGGCAAAGACTGAGTGGTAAGGACGGAGTAAGGAGAGCTGACTGTGATAGCACTGAAAGAAGAGAAGGTTCGTGACTGATAGAGCTAACAAAAAGAAAGAGATAAACAGGTAAAAAGTGGAAACAAGATACTAAAATATCCATACAGAGAATACTGAGAAGACATGTTTTCATGTCTTGGACTAACGCCCATCCAGAGGGAAATGAGCCCAAATTTGAGGGCAGCTCCAGCACACCAGCCAGATGAGACAATCAACTCATCAACCCTTTGTGCTTCTGATTATCTTCACTGAAGACCTTATTTAAACTGAATGAATCAAAGATTTATGGCGTAAGCATTAAACTGGTACACAATGTGTTCTGATTTCATTTCTGATTGTATAACTTCCCATTCCAATAGGATTTCTTTTCCAAAATTGCATCCAAATTAGTAGGAAACCTGAAGTAAACATGCATGCATGTAAATAACGTACGCAATATGTTCTAAAGTCTAAAGAAAGCTCTCTGAAGTGGCTTCACAGTGACGATGTGAGAAATGAGGCGCTGCGGCTGCAGCTACATGTGTGCATGTCATCTCTTGTATAATATTTCAGCCTGCTGCCAGACAAGCAGAGTCTCTGTCTCATCCAGATGGCTGCAGCACCAACAGACAGCTGGGAGTCCCCGAACCAGGCCGCGCTGCCTCATCTGTGGCTCTTTACTCACAGCAGTGAGACAAATCTACCAACACAGTCCATTAAAATAAACCCTGTCTGTAGCCATGGCTGCAGTCTAGGACAGAATCTGTAACTTTCCTTTGTTTTAGAGATTAGAGAGATGGATGGATGGATGGATGGATGGATGGATGGATGGATGGATGGATGGATGGATGGATGGATGGATGGATGGATGGATGGATGGATGGATGGATGGATGGATGGATGGATGGATGGATGGATGGAAATAAATGCAAAAATCCCTCACCTTTATGATCCAACAAAAGCTTTACACACTGACATGCAAATCTATTTATACCTCTTGAACGGATTCACCAACTTGAGATGTACCTTTTTGGTTTGGAGTTTAGCTAAATTTTAGCAGTTAGGATATATTATATGATATATTATATTCCTAATTTCTCTTTATAAGTCAATTTGCACTTCATACTGATTTTAATATTATATGTATTTACTGTACCATTTCATTCGCTCTTATTGCTGTGGCTGTCGTGAAGTTTTAAGCTAGCTCTTCAAATTAAATGCAGAATTTTCCTTACTTATATTAAATTATTATTAGTTTTTATAATCACTATTTGTGATCTTAATTTTAACACTTCACATGAGAATTTCAGTATCTATACATCCACTCTTGTATCTCTTCATCATTAACGTTCTCAAAATTTTTCAGTTCAACATCACTTGAGTTAAAAGCACATTTTTCTGTTCCTTTCCATGCTTAGCCTTGTTTAGCTCATTATTTATCTCGTTTGTAAGGTCATTGTTGTCTTTTTATTGTCTCCTGTTAAAGTAAGGCACATTGTTTTTGTGTTATCCTCGTAGTACATAACAGTGAATGATATTGGACTTTCTGGGTTGCATACAAAACTCTTTGAGAAGCAAAAAACTAAGACTCCACACTAGGGCTGCACAATATTGGAAAAAAGTGACATTGTGATTTTTTTTCTAACCCTGCGTGATATACTGTGATATCAAAAATTGCAGGAATTTATGACTTGGATAGCACCTTAACTTATGCTGTTCTCCTGCCATCTTTTTGACAATTAACATGCACTGAGCTTAACTCTCTTTGTGAATCTTCCAAGTATGTTTGTATTTTTCATCTGTATTTGAGAGTTACTGTTATCATTAGGGCTTCAAAACATTAGAAAATGTAGGGCTGACATCAGTAAATATTGCGATGATGATTTCAGTTGCATATGTATGCCTGTTTTCCTTCATCTCATTCTCATGTGTGTTTCCATCACGCTGTGACCTTTAGCATTTTGGGCAACGTAATTAGTGTCCATTGAAACTATCTGCTGCTATGAGACTCCAACTGGCTGAATATTACATTAGCATGAAAATCGCTTAGTAAGTTCATAACACTTGGAATATAATAGGGAACAATTATTGCACTCCAAACAGTCCTTTGCAATATGAATATTGCACACAGTACTATTGCAATGGGGATGAGTTTCCAATATATTATGCAGGCCTACTGCACAACACCTTGAACTCACAATCCCTACTCTAAAGCATGGGTGGCGGTATCATGCTGTGGTGTTTCTTTTTTCTTCTTCAGCGAAGACATGGAAGCTGGTCAGATAATAACCCTAAACCTACAGCCAGAACTCCACTTCCATATATATGTGTTAGAACGGCCTAGTTAAAACCTAGAACAAAATCCATCTGAGAAGCTGTGGCAAGACTAATCTCTGGATGCTGAAAGCTGTTAGAGACATAAAGACTTGCTGTTGTAACGTCAGAAAATTTTTTCTGGAAACAAAGTTTTGATTTAGGTGGGCTATATGCATGCCCCAGTAATCAGATTTTCTTACATAAAAAGCTTTAAATTACAATTTTCCTTCCACTTCACAATTATGCAGTACTTTGGGTTTGTCTATCACAAAAATCCAGATAAAATACTTCTGTAATACTCAAGTTTGTGGTTGGGACTTGATAAAACATGAAACTGTTCAAGGGGTATGATTGACTTTTAAGGCACTCCAACTCGAAACAACACTGATAAAGACCAATAATGTCAGAACTCTAAAAGAAAAAAACCTTCTGGATTACAGAACTGGTCATTTCAAAAGGTTTAGATAGAACCTTTTCAAAGGAAAAACATGTTTAAAATCACAACTGAAAGCCTTTGAATGGCTTAAGACATGATACAATTGTTTGAGGTGTTTAAACAACCCCCTTTACTAATAAAACTATACAAATTTTTATGTACACTATTAGATGAATGCAATGATGGGCGTTGTGGTGACGGGGTAAGCCGTATTGCGTCATTTCCTGTTGTCACTGCTGTGCTCCGTGGAGCTGTTTTGGTGTTCAAACGCTCTTGAATTGATCTTATTTTCTCTGTGCTGAGGCTTTTCTAAGTTATTTTAACACACAATCACACTAAAACACACATTTTGTGGTGGTGTACTTTACGTTTTGGGAACTCCTCGTGTTTCACACAGTTTTTCTTTGGGTGGAAGGTCTCGCTAGCTCAGTTAGCTTAGCTTCATTGCGGCTATGGCTACTCTTCTCTCTCCTGTCTCCAGCTCTTCTCTTCTCTCTTGCTCTCTCTGTCAGATGTTTAGTTACTTCCCTGCCTCCTTTAGTGATAATGGTAACTGTAATAAATGTAATATTTTTGTAGCTTTGGAGGCGAGGGTATAAGAATTAGAAGCACGGCTCCGCGCTGTTGAAAAACCAGCAAATAGCCGAAGCCCATTAGCCAGCGCGGAGCCAACAAGGATAGAACCCCCTAGCTGTCCTCTGGTAGAGCCCGCGCAGCCGGGACCTCTAGGCGGCTGGGTGACTGTACGTAGGAAGCATAGTTCTAGGACCCAGCCCCCGGGCCACCACCAACCGGCCCGCGTTTCTAACAGATTTTCCCCGCTCAGCGACACACCCGCTGAGAAACCGACCCTGGTAATTGGCAGCTCCATAGTCAGAAACGTGGCATTAGAGACACCATTGACCATAGTCAAATGCTTGCCAGGGGCCAGAACGGGCGACATCAAATCCTACCTGAAACTGCTGGCCAAAGATAAGCGTAAATACAGTAAGATTGTTATTCACGCTGGCGGTAATGACACCCGGTTACGCCAATCGGAGGTCACTAAAATTAGTGTTGCTTCGGTGTGTAAGTTTGCCAAAACAATGTCAGACTCGGTAATCTTTTCTGGTCCCCTGCCTGATCGGACCAGTGACGACATGTTTAGCCGCATGCTGTCATTCCATCAATGGTTGTCTAGGTGGTGTCCTGCAAACGATGTGGGCTACATTGATAACTGGAGAACTTTTTTGGGAAAACCTGGTCTGATCCGGAGAGACGGCATCCATCCCACTTTGGATGGAGCAGCTCTTCTTTCTAGGAATATGGCCGAATTTATTAGTCCTCCAAAACACTGACAACCCAGGGTCCAGACCAGGAAGCAGAGTCGTAGTTTAACCCACCTCTCTGCTGCTTCTGTACTGTTACCCACCCATTAACCTATAGAAACAGTGTCTTGCCCACGGCCAAAATTAAATGGATTAAAAGTTAAGCCAACAAAAGCAAATTATGGAAATCTCATAAAAATAAATACAACTTTGACTGAAAATAAATCTATTAAATGTGGTTTATTAAACATAAGATCTCTCTCCTCAAAGACTTTGTTAGTAAATGACTTGATTTGTGATAATCACATTGATTTCCTTTGTCTCACAGAAACCTGGTTGCAGCAGGAGGATTATGTCAGTATAAATGAGTCAACTCCTTCCAGTCATTTAAATTTTCACATTCCTAGAAATACTGGGCGAGGAGGAGGAGTTGCAACCATTTTTCGTTCTGATTTACTAATTAGTCCCAGACCAATTGATAGCTACAGTTCTTTTGAACATCTAACCCTTAATTTTCCTCATCCAACTTGCAAAACATTAAGACCATTTTTGTTTGTGGTTTTGTATCGTCCACCAGGCCCTTACTCTCAATTCTTGGATCAGATCTCACATTTTTTATCTGATTTAGTATTAAATACTGATAGGGTTATTATAGTGGGGGACTTCAATATTCATGTGGATACTGAAAGTGATAGCCTAAATGCAGCCTTTAATGCTATTTTAGACTCAATTGGCTTTACTCAAAAAGTACAGGGATCGACCCACTCGGGTAAACACACTTTGGACCTTGTACTGACATACGGTATTGAGTGTGAGGAAATAACAGTCCACCCACATAACCCGGTCCTGTCTGACCACTTATTGATAACCTTTGAATTTACTTTAACTGACCATCTTAAATCTGAAAGAAAATGTCATTATAGTAGAACTTTATCAGACAATGCTGTAACAATTTTTAAAGAATCTGTTCCATTCTTACTTTCCTCAGTGTCTCAGAGTAACACAGTGGATGGCAGCAATTCTATCTCTAACCCTTCAGAAATTGATGGTCTGGTTCACAGCGTTACGTCCTCATTGCGTTTGGCATTAGATAGTGTAGCCCCATTAAAAAAGAAAGTGGCTAGCCATAGGAGGCTGACTCCTTGGTTTAACGCAGAGTTGCGTACTTTAAAGCAGAATACTAGGAAGTTGGAGAGAAAATGGCGCTCTACACATCTAGAGGATTCCTATTTAACCTGGAATAACAGTCTACTGCTGTATAAAAAGACCCTTCGACAAGCTAGAACAGCATATTTTTCATCATTAATAGAGGCGAATAAAAACAATCCTAGGTTTCTTTTTAGTACAGTTGCCAAACTTACACAGTCATAGCTCTGTTGAGCAAACTATTCCCCCAGCTCTTAGCAGTGATGATTTTATGAGATTCTTCATAAATAAAATAAATTTTATTAAAAATAAAATAAATTTTATTAAAAATAAAATAAATTTTATTAAAAATAAAATCATTGGCACCCTCCCAAACATGATTACTTCTTCCTCAGTAAATGAAAGAACTGTAGAACCTCAGTTGTGCTTAGGCTGTTTTGATTCAGTCGAGCTTTCAGAATTATCAAAAATATTAGCCTCATCTAAACCTTCAACTTGTATGTTGGACCAAATCCCAACCAAATTATTTAAAGAAGTGTTCCATTTGGTTCCTGGCCCCATTTTGGATATGATGAATCTATCCTTAGTAAACGGATACGTACCACAGGAATTTAAAATAGCTGTAATTAAACCTTTACTCAAGAAACCTTCCCTTGATCAAGATGACTTAGTGAATTACAGACCTATATCTAACCTTCCTTTCTTATCCAAAGTCCTTGAGAAAATTGCTAATCAAGTCTGTGAGCATCTAAACAGTAACAAGCTGTTTGAAGAGTTTCAGTCAGGTTTTAGAGCTCATCATAGCACTGAAACAGCACTGGTGAAGGTTACTAATGATATTCTCATGGCCTCAGAAAATGGACTTGTGTCTGTTCTGGTTTTGTTAGATCTCAGTGCTGCTTTTGACACAGCCGATCATAATATTCTCCTAGAAAGGCTTGAACATGTTGCAGGGATCAAAGGAACAGCACTAGGCTGGTTTAAATCATATTTGTCTGATAGATTCCAGTTTGTTCATCTAAATGATAAATCTTCTCCACTCTCAAGGGTTACTTTTGGACTTCCACAGGGTTCTGTGCTTGGACCAATTCTGTTCACCATATATATGCTCCCAATGGGTAGAATCATTAGACAGCATGGGATAAATTTCCACAGCTATGCAGATGATACACAACTATATTTATCCATAAATCCTGATGAACCCAGTCAGTTAGGTAGATTACAGGCATGTCTGGAAGACATAAAAGCATGGATGACCCTAAACTTTTTGCTTTTAAATTCTGACAAGACAGAAGTTGCTGTCTTTGGACCAGAAGTTCTTAAACAGAAACTGATTAGTCAATCACTTCATCTGGATGGCATTAAATTGGCCCCCAGTAATAACGTAAAGAACCTCGGCGTTATTTTTGACCAAGACTTGACATTTAAATCCCATATTAAACAGGTTTCTAGGATTTCTTTCTTTCACCTCCGGAATATTGCTAAAATTAGAAACATCCTGTCCAGGAGTGATGCTGAGAAACTAGTCCATGCATTTGTTACCTCAAGGCTGGACTACTGTAATTCTTTACTATCAGGAAGTCCACAAAATGCCATTAAAAGCCTTCAGTTGATCCAAAATGCGGCAGCAAGAGTTCTGATGAATATTAAAAAGAGAGATCACATTTCTCCTGTTTTAGCTTCCCTTCATTGGCTCCATGTTAAATCCAGAATAGAATTTAAGATCCTTCTTCTTACATACAAAGCCCTTAATAATCAAGCTCCATCATACATCAGAGATCTAATTGTTCCATATGTTCCTAAAAGAGCACTTCGCTCTCAGACTGCAGGTTTACTTGTAGTTCCTAGGATCTCTAAAAGTAGAATGGGAGGCAGATCTTTTAGTTATCAGGCTCCTCTCCTGTGGAACCAGCTCCCAGCTTTAGAACGTGAGGCAGACACTGTGTTTACTTTTAAGGCCAGGCTTAAAACTTTCCTTTTTGATATAGCTTATAGTTAGAGTGGCTTAGGTCATCCTGAGCTATCTCTGTAGTTATGCTGCTATAGGCTTAGACTGCTGGAGGACAGACTTACCAATTTTCTTCACTCTGCTACTTCCTTTTCTCCTACGACTCTCCAGTTGTATTACAGTACATTCTGTTATTTCGACTGTTAACTTTGTTTTCTCTCAGTGTTTTTCTCCCCATAGAAGATATACCTGGTCTGGTATCCTGCTTGGCTGCAATGCCCTGTTGGACGGGGGGCATCGACTGGGATGATCCTCTCAGTAACTGAACATCCACTGTGTCCTGTTATCAACTTTTTACTTTCTGTAACATAGAAATTACTCTTATACCAGATCTTCTGTTCCTTCTGTGTTCTGCTCTGTCTTCTCAAACCCTCAGACGGTCGTGGCAGATGGCCGCTCCTACTGAGCCTGGTTCTGTTGGAGGTTTCTTCCTGTTAAAGGGGAGTTTTTCCTCTCCACTGTCGCTACATGCTTGCTCAGTATGAGGGATTGCTGAAGGATTGCTGTGGTTGGAAATCTGCCCAACCTCACGCCAATGACTGACGCAATCTGCTGGGATTCCTTAAATAGGAAACTTTTTAACTGATTGGAATGTTTGTATAAATGTATTGAAATAACTTCTTGTTAAGTGCCTTGAGATGACATCTGTTGTGAATTGGCGCTATATAAATAAACTGAATTGAATTTAGTAGAGAAACAACATTCAGAAAATATAAAATACCAAAAGAAGACCAAACACAATGGTTTACCTTATAACTACCGCTGATGTCAGAAACACTCCCACCCACTCATGAAGTCTTGCAAAAAGGCTAAACGCTATTTCAAGCTTTGAGGTGTTTAATGTTCTCTGTTCAATATAATGCAAATAATGCAAACTGTCTTCCCTGTCTATTGTTAAGTAATGTGCCTATTCTTTTATTTTTTGCAAAAAGTCCTACAAACAGGGTATGAGAAGTAATTTTCCTACCTGTGTCTCATCCTGCACCACCCTGTATTGCTCCTTCCACACAGATATCTTTGTGGCTTCATCTTTCCTCAGTGCTCTCTCTTTCTTAAGCTCTGGACTCCAAAACGTCTTTATTGAGTTCATAGAGGAGCTCAGCTTGGACTCCTTGGCCTCCAGCTGCAGGAAACCAAGAACAAACATTGACACTTAATTTTATTTACCAAAAGTGCTCCTAATCATGCAGCGACCCTTTGGTTTCGCCTTTTAACAACAGTCTCTGCAGTTCTAATTTAAGACAACATAATTTTCCAGAGGAGAAAGTAAACAAAAACAGGTAAAATGCATTTATTTTTAGCAAAGCATGCTTACTTCTCTGCGCAGTAGCTCATTTTCTCGAAGCACCTCTCTGAGCTGTGTTTGCAGGTCGGACATTGCCCCATCTCTGACCTGTAAAATCACACGAAAAGGCGTTTTCCTTTTAAATTAGACACACTTTGTTCTCTGCTGCAACATCTACTAGAACATTGAATAGCTTTTGAGAGGGTGCATCTTTTACCTTGAGGATCACATCCCCTCATTAATCAACTGATTTCCTTTCATAAACTTACCTTGAATGTGAGCAAAACAAAAGAGATTATTGTAGATTTCAGAAGAAACATGGATAAGTCAAACACTGTTTCCATCATAGGTGATGAAGTGGAGGTGGTTGATGAGTATAAATACCTCGGAGTTCACCTTGACAACAGACTGGACTGGAGGCGCAACAGTGAAGCCGTCTACAAGAAGGGACAGAGCAGACTCTACTTCTTGAGGAAGCTTAGGTCCTTCATGCTTGGCAGCAAAATGCTGCAAATCTTCTACAAGTCTGTTGTGGAGAGTGTAAAAAGCCAGACGTTCACGGCTTGGAAGAAGAAGGTCGCCCGAAGTGCAAAACGTGCTTGAGAACAGTGGCAGCCCGAGGAGGCAATACATCGAATATGATTGCGCATGTTCGGGAGCACCATCCATCGTTGTATGCTAAATTCAAGGTAAAGTTAATGCTGTCTTGAAATGAACGAGCGTATTAGCGACTGACATTAGTGAAAAGAGCTTGTTACCTTGGCAGATATGGTAACTACCTTTTCTTCTATCTCTATCCTTATGATGATTTATCTTAGCATGCTAGTTAGTTACCATATCCTGCTCACTAAAAAGTGTTTTTTACTTTTAAAAAAAATACAGACATTCATAGTACACATTTTAGAGCTGTAATTATAATACCGTGAAACTGTGATATTTTTGCCTACGGTTATCATACCGTCAGAATCTCATATCGGCCCATGCCTACAACAGAGTGCCTCAGTCTGAGGCTTCTTCAGTTTCGCTGCAACACAGACCGCTACAGGAAATCTTTGCTGCCCACAGCCATCATGATCTACAACAACTCCTTAAATAATTAATCGTATGAGCTACAACAACACTTTCCCTCTGGGATCAATAAAGTATTTTTGAATTGAATTTGAATTTATATCCCATTAAAGTTGGAATGTGTTCAGAACTATTCCTCCTGGCCTATCAGAGGGAACTCTTTAGCTGTGACTGTAAGTTGCAGAAAATGTGCACTGCAGTTGCACAAAAACAAAATCAAAGCAAACATTGAATGACTTGGCTGTTTCTAACTTTACAGTCTTTTAATAGAGTTAATGCAATTCAAACCTTGGCAAGTCGTGACACAGCAAACATTTAAGATCAATAGAGGAAGAATGGAAGGCTTTACTGCCTGGCAGTATTTATTCAGTATTTATGAGAAAATCTTCTCTGCATGAATTCTTAATCCATCCTGACATGAGCAGCATATTTAAAGAATTAAAAATATCCTGGATTTATTTTTCATGAACAAACACTCAACTTTGGCTCTGCCGAAATCATGCCAGGTGTAAACTTTAATGCACATGACACAAGTTAAAAAAATTACAGTTAATCAGACGCAGTGAGACACTTTTTTTTTGCTTAACGTGTAATTACATGCAAATAGAAGAGGAGAGCTACTTCTTGAGAAGATGAGCTCTCAGGTTATGACTCATGGTGCAGAGGTAGTGCGAGGGCAGACCTGAAATATCCAGTAAGAATACCCACACTGCTCTTGATTTACTCAGCTGAAGGGTGATTTAAGAGGACAATAACACCTGTTAAAGACGAGCCTAAAATCAGTTCAAACATCCCACATCCTGGATTCTCGCAGGGAAAGTGCAAAATGTATCTGCATGACTAAATATCGAGTTGCACAACCACAAGTGAGTCCTCCTTTTATTTTTTATAAGCTGACTGGAAGATAATCCAATGTTGCAAAGACAACAAAAAACTTTCTTTATCTGCTTAGAAAATGTTTTAATAAACATCTTTAATAAAACATTTTTGGCAAAAACACATTTTTGCCCTTAAGCTTCATCAGAAAGTAAAAGCAGGAGAATTACAGCGTTTTGGTACGGTCCTGTTATAAGCACAAGCTAACATTGTTATACCATAGGGTGCCTCACATTCATTTAGTTTTTATTCGATACATGAAGTGGACAGAAAATAATCCATGTTCTCAAACTGTGGAGAGCTTTTCTATTCAATTCCCTCATTTTTCAACACTGCGAGGACTTATTTAGTGATATTCCACACCAGCTCACTTCAAAACATCCAACAGTAACACTTTAAGACTCTGTAGAACAACCTTTTGCTAAAATTTTAGCTGAAACTCTTTTTGAGTATATCTCCACCAACTTTTCACTAGTATTTTTGCCCACTTGTCTTTAAAGATTTGCTTAAGCCTTCTCAGCTGAATTTAGGTCAGAACTTTGACTAGGGAATTCTGACAGGAATATGCTTTGATAGAGACTTTTCAATTGTAGCTCTTGGTGTATTGACATTTATCTATCACTTTTGACCAGGTTCTCAGATCGGAGGACATCCCCACACCATGATGCTGTCACCGCCATGTTTTCTGCTCAACACAGCACTTTTATATAGGCCAAATGTACAAATCTGGTCTCATCTAACCAGAGCACCTTTTTCCACTTTTACTCTGCAGCTCCTTGAGTCACTATGGTCCTCTTGGCAATTTTTTGTTTGTTTAAAACCCTAGTACATCCTGTCAGTTTTAATTGATTGAAAAGATTTCTGTGTGATTTTAAAACCTTGATATAATATTTTAGAACCTCATCCTGCTTTAAACTTCTTCACAAATTTCTCCCTGACCTGCTTGCTGTGTTCCTTGGTCTGGATTTTCCCTAAAAAACCTCTGAAGCCTTCACAGAACATCAGAACAGAGTATCGGAGTAAAGGGGGTGGATTACAATGAATTACTTAAAAAAAATATTTTCTTTTTTTGTGAAATAATTTTGAAAACCACGTCTGATGTTCCCTTCGATTTCTCAGTTAAGGTTCACTTTCTGTTGGTCTATCCAATACATAATAGAGTAGATACGATGTGTATCACGATACAGGGGGGACGATACGATATATTGCGATACTATGAGTAAGACTATATATTGTGATTTCTAAAACTGAATTTAACTGTAAAAAACTGTCACAGCATTCTTAACACTCCAACCTGTTTCATATAACACATCCAGTTTTATTACTAGATCTAGTTGATCCAATCTTGTTCAAATAGTGAACTCATCCCTCCTGTCAGGTGTCTTCCCCCAGGCTTTTAAAAACAGCAGTTATTAAACCACTACTAAAGAAGAAGAATCTGGACAACACATTAATGCAGAACTACAGGCCGATCTCTAATCTCCCATTCATCAGTAAGATTATTGAAAAAGCGGTGTTTCAGCAGTTAAATAGCTTCATAACAATGACAAACCGTTTTGATGTTTTTCAGTCTGGTTTCCGTGCTCACCACAGCACCGAGACTGCCCTCGTCAAAGTATTCAATGACATCCGCATAAATACAGACTGTGGAAGAACCATTGTGCTGGTTCTGTTGGACCTCAGTGCAGCATTTGACACTGTTGATCATGATATATTACTGGAACAACTGGAGAGCTGGATCGGACTTTCTGGTACAGTACTTGGCTGGTTTGAATCTTACCTAAAGAACAGGGACTTCTATGTTTCAATAGGAAACTTTTCATCAGAACAAACAGAAATCACATGTGGGGTGCCCCAGGGCTCCATCCTGGGGCCCCTCTTATTTAATATCTACATGCTCCCACTAGGCAAGATTATAGTAACCAATAACATTAGCTACCATAACTACGCGGATGACACTCAGCTCTACATTACAATGCCACCAGGTGACTCTGAACCCATTCACACCCTAAATAAATGCATTGACCAAATAAATGGTTGGATGTGCCATAACTTTCTCCAGCTGAATAGAAACAAAACTGAAGTAATTATTTTTGGACCCAAAGAGGAACGATCAAGAGTCAGCACACAGCTTCAGTTAATACAGCTAGAAACTACTGATCAGGCACGAAACCTAGCTGTAGTAATGGACTCAGACCTGAAACTCCAGGGTCACATAAAGGCAATAACAAGGTCAGCGTTCTATCACCTGAAGAACATTTCTAGAATTAAAGACTGATGTTGCAACAGGACCTAGAAAAACTCATCCATGCGTTTATCTTTAGTCGGATTGATTACTGCAACACCATCTTCACAGGTCTGCCTAAAAGTCAATCAGACAGCTGCAGCTGATCCAGAACGCTGCTGCTTACATCCTCACTAGAACCAGGAAAGTAGAGCACATCACCCCAGTTCTAAAGTCCTTACACTGGCTCCCTGTAGCTCAGAGAATAGACTTCAAAATACTCCTACTGGTTTATAAATCATTACATGGCATAGCACCAAAATATGTTGAAGACCTGTTGTCACGGTACCAACCACCAAGACCACTCAGGTCCTCCAACTCTAGCCTACTAAACATCCCTAGACTCAGAACTAAAC
This sequence comes from Valencia hispanica, assembly GCA_963556495.2. Taxonomy (NCBI): domain Eukaryota; kingdom Metazoa; phylum Chordata; class Actinopteri; order Cyprinodontiformes; family Valenciidae; genus Valencia; species Valencia hispanica. The sequence continues at coordinate 17,414,552 of OY747722.1, read as the reverse complement.
ATGGAGAAGCAGCTTTCATTTTCTATGCTCCCCTTATCTGGAACAGACTTCCTGACAAGTGTAGAGCTGCTGAAACTCTGAACTGCTTTAAATCGAGATTAAAAACCAATTTGTTTAGAATTGCCTTCGATTAAATAATTGATGTCATATGTATGAAATGTGTTCATGCTCTCTTGCTTTATTGATCTTTCTCTTACTTTATTGTGTATCATGTGTAATGTGTGTTTCTTTTACTTTTAATTTCCATTGTTTTTTTGTTTTTTTAAATCACCAAATCATGTAAAGCACCTTGAATGTTGCTGTTGAAAGTGTGCTATACAAATAAAATTGCCTTGCCTTGCCACTGGAACAAGAAAGGTGAAAATAGCCACCAACTAGCAGTCATAATTTTAATTTTACTACAAAAATTAGTGTCAACATTAATGGTTCTATTCAAATTCTAAAAAATAAAATAAAAATTGATACATTGCTTTTGAATATCTATACAATATCGTGACAAAGAATATCACGATATATTGGCGAATCGATATTTTCTTTCACCCCTAAAAATTATACACATCAGACCTGTGGCAGGTGTTTACACATTCATGTCAGAAGCTGTTCGTTTTAAGGTGGTGGCTATAAACAAGATTTAAAAACAGCCGTGTCTCACCTGTCTCATGGAGTGAGGAACAGTAGCTGCTTGTGGAGGCTGGTTTTGCAGCTCCCCTCCGAATGCTATGGCATCAGAGGGCATGAGGGTCCCACTGTTCCCTGCTCCTCCTCCTGTGTTTATATTTGGGCTGCTCCCCATTACCGCTGCCCTCACCCCATAGGGCAACCTGGCTCCAGCTCTGCCCAGGGTCATGGTACTTTTGGGGGCACTCTGATTCAGCCCGCTGCCCATGCTCCCAACCGGGTCTTCAGCTGCGTCGGTGAAGTACATGGGACCCCCAGTGGCGTAGGCAGCATTCAGAGACTGAATATTCTCCATGGACAGAGTTTTGCCCGTGCCTGTGAGTCCTCCGCCGGAGCTGCTGCTGTTGTTCCGTCTGTGTCCCAAACGAGGGGAGCGGGGTAGCCGCGGTGAGCGGCCAGGACTCCCGGACACGGATCCATTACCGTTGGATCCGACAACGTCCAGCTTGGAGACCGAACGGGAGCTACCGTACATTGTGACAGAAGGGGAGCTGGTTACTGTATGCAAGAGCGAATGGGTCAAAAAAAAAAAAACCTGTAACGGATGAAAATCCCACTCAAACTGATTCGTAAGAACAGAAATTTTTTTTACTGAAGCTCCTCTTTACTTGGTTTCTATCACAGTGTTGACATAGCTGTGATCAAAGCCTTTCCAACACCCTCTGTAATCCATAGGCTTTGTTATGAAGTAGCAATCAACAGGGGAATCTCTTTAGATAAAGACAGCGAGGTGATCCACAAAGCCTGGGATGATGGGATCAACTGAAAAGAAAGAGAGACACAAAGAGCCTTGATTAGGAGCGATCAGGGAAAGCAATAACACGTAAATCTGCCCAGGTTGGGGGTTTGAGTTTGATCTCTGAGCGAGCACATTTACAGCAAACTCTGCTCCTGCTCAGCACACGAAGAAATCAATAAAAATAAATTAAGAAATCTAAAGAAATTACCCAGTACAGCTTCTAAAAAATAGCAATCTGACTAACAAGCACATTTAGCATTGAGAAATGGAAAAACATTTTTAACATGCATTAATAATGAGGCTGAGGAGGACTTATTCACAGCCCTTTGTCCAACTTCTTTAATGATATGTTTAAAGATACTGTCCAGCATCTGTCATACCCTGCAGCATCAGATCATTTATAAACAGTTATGATTGATAATCATTACATTTGTTGTGTGTATGGGTTGATCATCTTGCTAGATAGGTTAACAATCTAGCAGTGGTGAATAGTTTGGAAATAGTACCCTTTGATTACTACATCCACTTTGTGCAATGTAATTTAACAAATGCAGCAAAGCAGCCTGGCAGCATTATGCAGCCACCACCATGCTCTTAGGGTTGAAAGCTCCACTTTAATTCCTCCAAACATCCATTTTGTCATTGTGATCCAAGTGCTTAGTCTTTCTAACATCTGACCATAACATTTATCTACAGAAGGCTTTTGGAAAACTACAAATTTCACTCAAGCTTGAAGGTGTCGATTTGCAAAAAGGTGGTTCTTTCTTGGTCTCCATCCTTTCAGTCCATGTTCCTGTAAAACTAGACTCAGAGTGCAAAGTGACTAGTTTGCCTCTCTCCTGAGCAAAACTTTACCAAACAGACATTGAAAATATAACAAAGCATTCAGTCTAAACATGACTGAATGTAGGAAAGATGGAAAGCCGCATCGCGTGTTGCAGTGGTTTAAGACAGGTGCCCCAGGTTCAGAGGCCTTAGCCCTCGAGGCGGTCATCCCAGGTTCAACTCCGGCACGAGGACATTTGCCGAGTGTCTCTCTCCCCTTTCTGTAACCTATCCTCTGTCAATAAAGGCCACTGTGGCCACAAAACCTTTAAGAAAACAACAACAAATGTATATATGTCCTTGTAAATACATGTACACAAAACAATAATTTCAATTTGATTTGTTTCTGTTAATCATAAGCAATGTTGGATCAATTAGAGATGATGCCAAAAATATTAAATGTCATACTAATGCTTCAAACACCCAGATATTAATATTTTGTCATGGCAGCCTAGAAAATGCTAGTGTGTGTTGGATGAACTGAATAAACTAAAAAGAAACTGATTAAGTCAATCATAATCCTCCTAATTTCCATAGCAGTGAGAATAATGAAACATGTCATTTCTACAGAAACCCTCTAGGTGGTAAGATTAGCTTTTTTGTTGCCCTTTGAATCAAATATTGTGCTTGGGTTTGACATGTTTTCTCATAATACTTTGTGACATGAAACTCCAAGCTTGATAAAGCGGATGCTTTAATTTCCCAGGGCTCCTGAAGTGTCCATCCTGTGCAGGCGACAGGGTTGAAATGAGGTCAAATCAGCAGTGAAGCAGCATTTTCAAATGGTCTGTCCAAAAAAAGGAGTAAACACTCAAGCCCCTTATGTATCCTTGGAGACAATGATGTCACCCTCAGATCAGCTAACACATGAACCATTGGACACACGAACTGGTCATCCGATCCAGATTCTCCCCTTACGAGAAGGCAAACTGAGCTTCTGGTACACTCAGCGTATATAAATGATGTAAATGTGGCCTCTTGCAAATGTGTAACTCCAGTGGTAAACACCTCATCAGTTGAAGTCTTTTGAGTTGTCCAGCCCTTTTTCAGACCTTTAACAGTCAGAAACCTCTGACTTTTTTCTTCTTTTCAACCTAGGTCTGTGGGCAGAGAAACATTAAAGCCAAACACGCCCTCACACTGGGACACCACGTAAACAGGGACCATCTGCTCCATCTCCCCTCAGGCCAAAAACACACACACACCTGCCTCTAGCGCACACACACACACGCACAATAATTTTACATTTAGATCTACACAATGAGGAACAAATAAACATATACAAATCGGGATGTCTACAGACAAATGAAGAAGAACAGGGAACACATTTGCTTAGGGTACATGCATGCATCTACTGCCATTTACTTCATCATGCATCTATACTGGGTTCATCACAGTTTGTCAACATTCTAGATTTGTCCAGTCAAATTTCTTGAGTCATCAGTCCTTTTAAGGCTTTTAGAAAAGTTAAAAAACAAACAAACAAAAAAACTTCATTATTGATTCATGGCTGAAATCCCTGCAAAGCTCAGGCTTAACATATTGAATGTAAGTAAATCACCATATGGACTGAAGAACAGCTGGACAGGTAGGTGGATGAAATAAGAATATGTTTCCATATTCTTCATAGACTACAACATTCCAGACTGTATATGAAGCTTGTCTATTGCTATTCGGTGGCTAATATGAGAGATGTGAGTAAGCATTGGTTGGGGTTTGGCTTCTCCTCCTCCCCCCCCAGGACCTACTGACCTGCAGATAACATACACGCAAACAAGTGTTTGCCTTTATTCACGCATTTACTGAACAAACACCCCCCCCCCCATGCTAGAAAGTAACATTTCTATCACATGGCCAAAATAAAAAACACACAATCATCTTTTTATTTTCACTGACTCGAGGACCTGGAAAGCACAACACAGGCCTGCCTTGTTGCTTTTTCAGGTGATGAAGTCTGGGGGTCACATGAAGTAACCAGCAATGGGCAACAGAGGTGGAGGATTTCTAGCTGCGGTAGGTGGTTTTAGGTGCTGACTGAGCCTGAGGGTTATTTGCAGTTTTTACTTGATCTTTTTTAAACAGGTGATCAATAAAGGGGAGAAAGGTCCAAAGATAGAGGAAATACTTATGACGCAGGTAGAGTCATGAGATCAAACGCTAACATTGATGAACAGTTTGCGTACACTCACAATGGGTATGACTGTCATATTAATGCAGAACTACAGGCCAATTTCTAATTTTCCTTTCATCAGTAAAATTATTGAAAAAGCTGTGTTTCAGCAGTTAAAAAACTTCCTAACACTGACAAACTGCAATGATGTTTTTCAGTCTGGTTCCACAGGTGGGACAAAGTCATTGTTTTGCAAGTCACAAGTAAGTCTCAAGTCTTTGTCCTCGAGTCCCGAGTCAAGTCAAGTCAAGTCAAAAACGAGGCAAGTCCCGAGTCGAGTCAAAAGTCAAAGCCAAAGTCCTACTATTTTAGTTTTGAATCATTTCGAGTCCTCTTACCACAGAAATAAATTTATAAAAATCATGTATGTCTGTAAGATTTGTATTTATTTAAACCTCTATTTATACAATAACATTAATCAAATACAGTAAAAAACTGAAAATGTAATTTTCACAAAAAATGCTTGTATTTCAACAGCATATTGCACTAGAACAATGAACAGCAGCTTCAGTCCTGTATTGTATTGACCTCATATTGCAAAACAGTTTAACTTTCAAATAGACATGGGTCCTTTTAACCGAAACTTTTTTAAAGGGGGAGTATTATGCTTCTTCCAGGCACATATTACCCTTCTATAGCACACTCCAATAAAATTGTCACCTTAAGTCTTTTAAACGTCTGTCATATATCCAAATCCACCTTAAAGAAATTTACTTCCTTATTGGACGCCTTGATTTTCGCCTGTGCCTCTCTAAGACCCTCCTAATCTTTCTGACACTCCCCCTTCAGTTTGTCACATATCGTGCATCATTGCAGCATGCACGGAGTCGAAAAAAAAAAAAATCCCACAAAAGACGCGCAGCTGCAGCTGGTGTGTTATAATTACTGCACCTGGGACTCAGCCAGAGTTGTGTGAGGTGAGCTCTGCAGGGGCGGGGCCCTCAGCTGAGTACGTAAGGTCAGAGGAGGAGATGGGTGGAAAAGGTGGGGATAGGTGGAAGCAGGCGTTTCAGCAACCCCGAGAACTACCAGCAGATGCTCAAAGATTACTCTAACATGAGTGAATGGGTCAGAGCAACACTTCAGGTATGTTTTTAATGAGGGAAAGACAGGTTCTCAGGATATTAAGCTTCAGAAAGTCCATTTTGCATAATACCCACCCTTTAAACATGTCATCAATAAAATCTTCATCTTTCAAAATGATCAATTCTGAAAAACTGGAGCAACCTGATAATATAATTGGAATGCCTCCATGGTGTGTAAAAAAATTTTCCCCCAGTTTTCATGGGAAGTAGCAAGTCTTCTCAAGTCAAAAGGCGCAAGTCCGAGTAAAGTCACGAGTCATTGATGTTAAAGTCCAAGTCGAGTTGCAAGTCTTTGTACATTTTATCAAGTCGAGTCTGAAGTCATCAAATTCATGACTCGAGTCGAAGTCACATGACTCGAGTCCACACCTCTGCTGGTTTCCGTGCTCACCACAACACTGAGACTGCCCTCATCAAAAGTTTTCGGTGACATTCATATAAATACAGACTGTGGTAGAACCACAGTTCTGGTTCTGTTGGATCTCTGTGCAGCATTTGACGCTGTTGATCATGATGTACTATTGGAACGACTGGAGAGCTGAGTCGGACTCTCTGGTACAGTACTTGGCTGGTTTGAGTCTTACCTAAAGATCACGGACTTCTTTGTTTCAATAGAAAACTTTTTATCGGCACGAACAGAAAACACATGTGGGGTGCCCCAGGGTTCCATCCTTGGGCCCCTCTTATTTAATATCTACATGCTCCCACTAGCCCAGATTACAACAACCAATAAGATTAGCTACCATAACTATGCAGAATTGCAGATGATACTCAGCTCTACATTACGATGTGACCAGGTAACTTTAAACCCATCCAAACCCTAAGTAAATGCATCGAGCAAATCAATGAACGGATGTACCATAACTTTCTCCAGTTGAACAGAAACAAAACAGAAGTAATTACTTTTGGACCTAAAAAGGAACGATCAATAGTCGGCTCACAGCTTCAGTTAATACAGCTAGAAACTACTGATCAGACCCGAAATGTAGGTGTAGTAATGGACTCAGACCTGAACCTCCAGGGTCACATAAAGGCAATAACAAGGTCAGCCTTCTATCACCTGAAGAACATTTCTAGGATTAAAGGACGGATGTCACAACAGATCCTAAAAAAACTCATCAATGCGTTTATCTTATCTTTATCAGCGTTCTAACAGGTCTGCCTAAAAAGTCAATTAGACAGCTGTAGTTGATCCAGAACGCTGCTGCGTGTGTCCTCACTAGAACCAGGAAAGTAGAGCACATCACGCCAGTTCTAAAGTCATTACACTGGCTCCCTGTAGCTCAGAGAAAATACTTCAAAATACTTTTCCTAGTTTATAAATCATTGAACGGCTTAGCACCAAAGTATGCTGATCTACTGTTACTATACCAACCCTCAAGACCACTCAGGTCCTCGAATTCCTGTCTACTCAACACCCCTAGAATCAGAACCAAACAAGGAGAAGCAGCTTTCAGTTTCTATGCTCCTCTAATTTGGAACAAATTTCCAGACAACTGCAAAGCTGCTGAAAAACGGAGTTCTTTTAATCACAACTAAAAATGTATCTCTTTAGAGCTGCCTTTGAGTAATGCTTTAATGTATCATGTTTTTTGTATGCTTCTTGCTTTATTGCTGTTTTGACTTTATATGCTTTGTCTGTGTTTTTATGCTATTTTTAATTTTACCCCTTAATCATGTAAAGCACCTTGAATTACCTTGTTGTTGAAAGTGTGCTATACAAATAAAATTGCCTTGCCTGGCCTTTGCACAAAATCCCTCACAAAAAGCAATCTCACCAGCTCACTTCCTGAAAGCTTTATTCCCTTTTCAGAATGAGTTGTTGTCACTTTTATGCAAATTAGTGGTTGCAAACACGCCCACCCATCTTTTTACTAGCCTGCGAGTTTGCCACACATGAGGATGGAATGGAAATGGAATTTGACATCACAATAAGACTTTTTCAAATGATTTCTGACAGCAAAATCTTGCCAAAAAATGGATGGAAGGTTTTTTATTCATCTTTGGAGTGTTTATATAGGCATCAGAAACCCATATGACAAAACAAAAGGATGAAAAGAGTGAATTTTGCATAATATTTCCCCTTTAAACGTACAAAACTATGAGAATCTCCACCTGTAAACCTCTCTCAGGTCTCAGAGAATGCTCAAGTATCTCACTATACTTCAAAAAAAGTTTCCATGGTTAAATTATGAACAGTTGCATGGATCTATAGCATGCAGGGGAGCAGCAAGGTAATCTAGAGAAAACGCAATCAATGTTTCATCCAATTTTTATGTGAAAGACGCAGGAAAATAGAGAGCATTCAGTTTTAAAGCTTTCTAGCTGTTAACAGTGGCCTGCAGCTGCTTTATTGAGCGTCTGTCCGTTCAGCTAACAAAAGTACACAAGGACTAAAACCTGATTAGAGGCTTTAAACAAGAAATTAAACAAATTGCACATGCAATTGGTGCTGAAGTGATAGAGATAGTTTGGTTAAACTACTAAGAAAATATGACTTTTTTTCTCTATTTTTAAGTTTCTTTCCTCTTCCTAACTCCTACTACTTGTTGTTGATGCTTTCTCTTCCCCTCACAACCTCTCCCTTTCACCGTCAGCATTCCTGAATGTGTTCAGCATGTTCTATTTGTGTGACAACCACACATGCGTCTATCGCAGGGCAACAATGTGACACCAAAACACACACACGGCTCAGCCTAAACTTGGCTGGCAATTTTGTCAAAGTTCGTGTCTCGCCTGGGGATTTGTGCTCATGAAGACGCATTTTATTTATGTTGGATATTTCCGCTCTCCTGTCAGGCTGGTGAGATTTGATGTGGCTTGAAAGGACTCACTGGTGCCGTCTGGAGATCTACATCCGACTGAGTCATCCCGACTCGCCTCGCTGGCGGAGGAAGCAGTGCTTGTTCTGAGCGTAATCTGTCTGATGATTTAAGGAGATTACCTGCCGCTCACCACTTCCTGCTCTCTTAACTTTCACTGTTTCTTTATCTGCAGCAACAACAGTGCTGACAGTACGGATGTTTTCTGTTTTTATTGCCACCTCTGGTAAAGATGCGTAAAAAACCTTAGAAAGTGATCTTGTATAGCACAACGAAAAATTCACTTCACTTATTCCGAGAAGAAAGAATCTCCACGTGAAGAAATAATTGTTTTGTCTTTCTTGTTTCCCTGGGTTATTAATGTTATGAGACACAAGGGTACATTTTCCATGCAACTCCTCAAAATGGGAAAGACAACAGAATACGCAGTTCCGTTAAGATAAACGTGCGTTGTTCATCCTAAACCACTAAATGGCTACGGGAAAATCTATAAACATGTCGACTATGGAATTATATTTCAGTCAACAATCCTGAGCGAGATTTTCAACCCCCACCTGCGCATATTCAACAACACGCGCGTACGGTGTTCATTTTAGGACATCTTCAGACTCAGGTGTCAGATTCAGAAAAACATACGTCATCTTCAGACAAAACCCTCTCAGCGTCAGAAAAACCTCTGTCATCCTCAGACAAAACTCTTCTTCTCCTTCACGTTCTTTAATGGAGAAAGCACTGCAATTGTTTGAAAGGATATAATGAACTGATTGTGAACTTTTTACCCCTAGCCCTTTTTAAAATTTATTTTTCATTTCACTTATTTACGTTTTTAGTTTTTTCCTTTTTTTTCTCTGCTTGAATGCTACACCAATGTACTTTTGCTATTTTCCTGGCTAACTGGCATCACCAAAGTCATGTTTTCATTGTTTGACAAATGCCATTTTCTTGTATTGTTAAACTGTGAAAAAAAAAAAATCTTACTGATCCTGTGGTCGTTACTCCACACACCCGGGTTGTTGGATACTTGTGAGATGAATTCTACGCGTACGTGTTGTTGAATATGCGCGCAAGCGCATGAGCGATTACGCACATGCCTTGTTGAATACGCGCAGGTGAGGGTTGAGAATCTCGCTCGGGATTTTTGACTGAAATATAATTCCATAGTCGACAAGCTGTTTGGGAGGTATGGCAGGAAAAAGCTTTTTCTGACCTACCATCACAAATGCAAATATGTTGAGTTTGCTGAACTCTACTTGGACTCTAACTGGAACAGGGTGCTTTGGCCAAATGGCAACAAACACTAAAGGTGGATCTTAAATAAAAAGGATGAAACTAAAGAAACCATTTAAGGCTACTGCTATGCAGGACCGGTAATGCTCTGGGACTGTGTCTCCTCCAAAGACCCAGGAAACACGGTGAGAGTGTGTGGCATCATGAAATCTTTGGAAATACTAGGTGGTTTTAATTAAATATCTGGTGCCTGCAGCCAGAAAACTGAAGAGGATGAATCATCACTGGATCTTCTAGTGGAATAATAATCCAGCACAAAGGGCAAAATCAACACAAAATGCTTCACCAAACACAAAGTCTCGAATTGAAATTAGGCTATCACTATAAAATGTATTTATTTGGAGCTAAACAATATATTGATTTGCATGAGTCATCACAGTAACAGCCTGTGCAATATCGTAGTCACACATGGATATATGGATGATACTTGGATATTTGGCAGATTGCATATATTCCAAGTTCTGCATCCGACTAATTTATTTTGCCAGTTGGGTGACCCTCTCCTGCTCTTCATGCACATTTTCAATATAGATTCTAGTGGCTGAGAAGCATCCTGATGACAAAAATGAAAGACAGGAGTAGAGAGTATGTGGTATATAAATCCAACCAATAGTCATTGCTATATGCAACAAAAGCATTGCAATCTTATGTTTTCCTGATACTGAGCTTTTTAGATATTTATGGATGCTGCTGTAAGAACACCAGATATTATTTAGCTTTATTATTTGAGCAAAGACAAAGATTCCCCCTGTGTTGTTCATGTCTTAGACCATTTCTACCAATATATAAGGTAGGCAGCAGCTGATTGAATACTAACTGGAAATTAGAAACACTGCAAGAAATTTTAGCATGAAATCGAACCACTGTGTAATGCCCTTCAATGAAAGATCTATTAAACATTCTTTATAGGCCTGAACAAAACACCTAATCTAAAAAAGGTCCGCGATATCCTCTTAAAAACAGCTTTAAAGTGGTTAATTTAAGCGATTTTCATGCTGTCAGACCTACGACTTCTGTTTTACTTTTAAATAGATGAAACATCCAAACACAAGTCATTAATTGTGCCTCTGTCATGATTAATACATTTTAGGAAATAAAATAATCTACACGCTCCTTCATGTAAACTAACACTGTTTGGTCACACTCACTGCCTTATTTTAAATCCTTTTCATAAGATGTGAAACTCAGACGTGAAAGGTGAACAATGGAGTCGATTAATGAAAAGATAAAAGAAAATGGTAAATACATTTTTTTTAGAAAGAAGATGCAAGGTTTTTGCCTGAGAGCAACGCTGAACTCTTTGAGCAACATTTGCTCCAAACTTCATGGGATAAATTTTCAATTCAAGACATTCACATGACGTTGACATTCTCTGCTCCTCTCTGTCTTTTAGTGTTTATACAGCTTTAAAAAAAAAAACTGCAAACCCAAAGTTTAACCAGAGGAAGTTATTCACTCCCACAGAATGCATTGCTCCTGACTGGTCTGAGATGAATCGCTTGCGCTTGTGGTTTTCAGCATTTTCTTCAAAACAGTCCTGACTGATGGGCTCGGTTGGCCTCGTCACGTGGGAAACCTCCGGAGCAAAAAGCAGAGCGGTTGTGCAAAGGCTCCATCCGACAACTCCTCAGGAAATTAGGAAGCAGCAGAGGGCGCTTCTTGTTTTAATCAGACAACCTTAAAGAGTGTGTGGATGGAAAAACTATTTCTGTAAAAAGAAAATTTAAAATGCTGATTCAAAAAGGAATACCATACACAGGAATCCTACTCAGTCTTGAAAAATGTGCAAAAGTGTCCTTTTCCAGCTCTGGATACATTTGGAATATTAGCAATGAGTAGTGTTGCATATTATGTTGTGTAATATATTAATATCAATATTACAAAGAACTAGCTAATTAAATAATTACCATGTCAGGATTATATTTAGAGATGTAAGAACATATTGATTCTATTTCCAATAATCCAAAAAATAATAATGTTTAGTTCGGGGATTGTCTACTAAGCACAAGCTGCTGCCATAAAATTGAGCATGGAAAAATATTTGCTTTTCCAGACTTTTTCCTTTTTTTATTTTCTAAAAGGGCAATAACATAAAGATGTTTTCTAAATGAAGTAGATTTTACACTGATTGATATTTAAATGATGCCCTTTAGCTTTGATTTGTCCCATCACAATATGGGTTTCTGACTTGATGTGCACTCATTCAAAGATAAATAAAAAGCTATTTCAGAACTTTGCTGTATCTATTATCTTATTTGTATATTTTGTATTTTAGTCATTATATTTCCAGTTTACTGTAAAGTTTTTATATTCGCTGTGCTTTATCCAGGTTTTCATCCCTAAAAGCTGAGCAAGAGGCAGAGTTGGCAAATTAGCTTTGGCTAGAAACCTGGCGAGGAGTGGAGGAGTTTAAAGCTGCAGTCTGGAGAATATATTTATGTATCAAAGTTTTATAAATGTTTAAAATGATAGTGGGGTTCAATACTATGATAAAAGGCTAGTGCTCCACAACACTTGTTATTTTTCTTAATCCCACCTTCCTCCCATAGACTCCTATGCATTTCACACTGAGCGGCGAATCTTTTTAGCCAATAGAATTCGAGTTTCCGCCCTGTCGGTTGTCAGTCAACTTGCATGCGGATCGCGCAAACATGTGAACATGGTGCCGCGCACACAGACCGCCCCGTGTCTCCCTAATTACAGTCGCCATATTGTGAGAGAGCATCAGTCATGCAGAAGTTGCTCACCTCCGAAATGTCCATAGCAAAAAAACAATCGGGTGGAGCTCAATAGAGCTTGCTGCTTACTTCTTTGACTCGCTGTGTCGCCACTGGTGATGCGCGTGCACAACTGCTGCGGTAGGGCTGGAGGAAGGGGAGGGACCTTGGTACGTCGGATTAAAAAAATCTCTCTCCCTCAAATACTCCGGACTGCAGCTTTAAGTATCTCTGGTTCTTCCGTACGAATGAGGGAAAAATGGGAGAGGGAGATTGTGTGTAGACCTCTACCGGTCTGTTGTGGTAAAGAGAGCTGAGGCGAAAGGCGAAGCTCTCGATTTACTGGTCAATCTACGTTCCTACCCTCATCTAGGGTCATGAACTCTGGGAAGTGACCAAGAAGCATGAGATGACGGATACAAGCGGCTGAAATGAGTTTCGTCCGCAGGGTGTCTGGGCTCTCCCTTAGAGATAGGGTGAGAAGCTCGGTCATCCCGGAGGGGCTCAGAGTAGAGCTGCTACTCCTCCAGAGGTGTTCTGGGCACCTCCCACTGACCCAGAGAAAGACCCAGGACACGCTGGAGGGACTATGTTTCTCAGCTGGCCTGGGAACGCCTTGGGATTCCCCCCGGAGGAGCTGGCTAAAGTGGCTGGGGAGAGGGAAGTCTGGGTCTCTCTGCTCAAGCTGCTGCCACCATGACCCGACCCCAGATTAAGCAGAAGACAATGGATGGATAGACCCCTGTATGGATGACATCTATTTTGTATTAAACATATAAAGTAATGTTCACTGTATTCATCCCCGTAAAATAAACAAATAAAATTAAAATCGAGTTAAACGGGACGTCTGGTCCTTAAACTGGGCCTCATTAAACTGGCAACAAAGACCTAAAACTGCTGTTCTTTATATCTTTAAAAAATAATAATAATAGTCCTATAGAGCATCAACAATGGCTTAAATAATCTGCATTTAGTGTAGGATACTACAGTCCATATTGAACATATTTAAATGCAGTGGCCCTTTACCATATTCAAATTCAAAAGCCATCATTAAACAGTTAAAAGGTTAATATTTTGTACTCAAGTTTCTAAATTGTCACAAAAACTGAAACTTCTGTTCCGAAAAATATTGAATTTCAAAATTGAAATTGTGTAAGAACCCTTCAGCAAGTAAAAGCTGCCACCATGCCTCAGTGTTTGGGTAGACTGGGATTTATTTAGCACAGCTGGAAAGTGAAGTAGTGAGATTTTACTGTTTGGCTTTAAGCGTTTTTGATTGGGCGTCTTTCCAGGCCTGTCTCTATGTGGGGGGCACAACACTGAAGACAAATCATTATGACAGTTTGCTGCTGAATTATGGACCAAAACCTAAACTTTTCAAACTTGGACAGACTTTTGAACAGCGTTCTTCAGTATTTGGGTCACGAATGGAAAAAGGTGCAAAAAGTCTTAAAATAAATTCATATTTTAATCTCATGCTTATCTACCAAAGAGCATGAGAGCCACGTTAGAGGTTGCTCTTTTAAATATGAGCACATTTTCAGTGAAAATTAGGTAGCATCTACCAGAGAACAGGTAATGCACAATCACCGGGTCTTGTGGGCAAAAATAATTATGCAGAAAAATCAACCTTCTTCCATGTCCGCCTCTGTTCCTTAGACCTAAATCCTGAAGAAAACCTGCAGAGTGAGCTGAAGAGAAGACTACGACAGTAAAAACAGGTTTTATCTCTTATTAAACTTGACACCCAGTTCAGACAGTTTGATTTTCTTTAAGCCCAGATCAGAAAAATGACTTTTATCATCAAACCAAGTGTTGATTTTGATTTAATGCGATAAAAAACAAAAGAAAACTATTTTCATGTACATTTAACAGTCCGAAACAAAGTACAGTCTACTCATAGGGTGTGCTGTAAGAGAGATAAACACAGGCGAGTACAACATTGATACAGAACAGATAGGATCAGTTCCAGGCTACTGTGGGCCAAAGGAAATGAACTCACGACGCAAGCAAAACACCCGTATAATCAAAGGTTCACACGTCATGCCACCTACGTTATATCTGTGGCCGGACCCACGTTTTGCTTATCTAATCCTGGCTGCTGTTTTCCTGACTTAAAAAGAAAAAAAAAAACAGTAAACGTACCGCTGAGACTTGACAATTAACACAAAGGCAGGGAGGACTAATCCAGGAGAGAACGAGGGAGGGTAGCTGGACTCCCCCAGGTCTATCATGGAGACAGGAATGTGTTTGTACAGTCAACTCGCCAGGTTAAACAGGAGGAAGCCGGCTGCTGAAGGTGACCCAGTCTTTTTAGGAGAAAATAAACCAATATGAACAAGTGCTCCCTGACTGACTGACAGGACCTCAAATCACCTGCCCGACTAGTAGAAATATATTTTTAGACACTGTTTGAAGGAGATTCTCCCTATTTCAGGTTCTTTGTGGCAATGTAAAACCACGAAGGCCTCGAGGGATTTCAATAACCTTTGATGTGCGACTTCCTCGCAGACAGGTGGGGCACGAAAAAAAAAAGGATGGAAAAACCTTTAATGTCCCTCATAAATGGTTTTTTGTTGTGCATAATTGGGAAGTGGATTTGAAATCAATCATCTCTCTGCATCCAACCTGACTGAGCTCAAACTCTTTTACAAAGAAGAATGGGTGAACCTCATTAGAGATATATGCTGGATGCCAAAAGCTGTAGACATTGTTCATCCAGCAGGTTTGGGATGCATCTCTGCTCCAACACCTCAACCCCTGTCGAGGTACAACACGCTGGAGTTTCCCCACTTCTCTTCTACAAAGTATTGACTCAGGTGGGCTCAATACATACACATACACACACACACACACACTGTTGAAAACCATGCATCCCTCTCCTCCCCTCTTCACAAAATCCCAGCAGGATGGATTCAAGTTTGCAAAAAAACCGAGGAAAAGTTAAGGAGGCAACACAACTACTTGTGCGAGGCACTGTAAATCTGTCCAGTGTTTACAAAAACTTCAGTGGAAGGAAGCAGCTCAGTTCCCTGACTGGATGTTGCAGGGGTGGTGCCATGAACTGTAGCTGTGGGTGGGTGGAACCAGTAGGAATCCACCCCTCTTCACCACCACCTCAGCAGCCCAGATCAACACAATCATATCAGATGTTAAGATTTGAGTTGATTTGAAAGATGCAAATCACTACTTGAAAGTTGTTTTTGACGTGCAAAATCGCAGCGGATTATGTTCGTGCAGGAGGTGCAACTTGTAGTTATTGATGGATGACTGGTACCTGGCGCAAACAGCTCGGAGGCTCTCAGCAGCTTCATGTGCAGCCAGCAGATAATCGCCTTTAGAGGCACCGAGAGACAAGACGAGGCGCTATTAGCTTGTTATACCGGGGGGAAGCCTGTAGCTGCATGTGTAATGTTTAGCTGGATGAGTGTCAGAGAGCCTCTTCCTCTCAGCTGACCCGAAACTGCTGCCGCCATCAATTTTTAATTCTGTTTATCCCGACGTCCCTGTTATTCCTCCGTGTGAGGCTGAGCGAGAAGGAGGCGGCATGACTTCCAGCATATCCCACGAACAAACACACATGTCGGGTTGTGTAATGAGACATGCCCGTGGACACGCACACCGCTCCAGACTGCCAGCTAAGTTTCCGTACTCACTGCGGCTGTGTTGACCCCCTCGTTGTGAAAGAAGAAAAAAGGCCAGTCACAGATCTTCTCCAGTTTTTCTGCCGCTGTCAGCCATTAAAGCGCCGCCTCGGAGCGTAACAGAATCCCAGATATGACTCAAAGCTGTCTTTAAGGGGTGTCTCCCCGTTTCTCCGTGTCTGTCTCCCTGTCTCCGTCTGTATCTCCTTTCTATCTTTCCCTCTTTTCCGTCTTTGCCAGCTCTTCCACTGGTGACTTCCCCGCTAGTGATGCGCCGCCCGCGGCCGAGCCGGCTACGTTTGCTAGTTCATTTAGGGAACGCTTTGAACCGGTGTCATAAGGCGTGCGTTTAAACTATACAAACGTAGGGTTGCCGTTTTACACATTTCGCTTTGTTTTTTATTATTATATTAATGTGAGTATGTAATTTTAATAACTGTAAACATAGGTGGGTAGTAACTAATTACTTTTGCTCAGTTACATTTACTTCAGTAACTTCTTGAAAAAAAAAATACTTTGAAGATTACTACACCATACTTTTACTCGAGTAATTTTCTTATGAAATATTGTTACTCCTACATGAGTAAGATATCTACATCCTCTACCTACTGTGGGGTAAATTTACTGAATGAAGAAGAAACATGCTTTTAAAAAATATACCAAACCCCTACAGTTTATTAATGGAGACCACCTATTTCTACACAAAACTTTGCTTTTCTAATTATATTTTCTATCTGTTAAGCATGTTGTTGCAGTTTGAGGTGAAGTGAGTATACGATACAAGCACCTTTCATTTGCGCTGTAAGTACTTTTTACTATGTTCTAAGATATATATGTACATTACCTACTGTAAGTATTGGTATTATATTGAAAAACAAACTGACGTAGGAAACTGTTTATTCTGCTTAAAATTTTTTATTTTATGAATTTGTTAATTATTTGCGCTATTATTTTTTCATATTGGTATTTGACATACCAGAATTTGCCCATAAAGTTATATTTTTAATAGTCCTATTACATCATAAAAAAAAATGTTACTCAGTACTCAAGTAGCCTTTTTACTCCGTTTTTTTACTCTTAATTGAGTAATTTTTGGATTGATACTTTTTACTTTTTCTAGAGTAAAAATATGGTGAAGTAGTGCTGCTCTTACTTGAGTACAACTTTTGGGTATTCTACCCACTTCTGACTGTAAGTATTATTTTTCTTATGTTGTAAATTTGCTCTTACTGCACAGTCTCTTATTCTCATTTTTGGTTATTATATTTTTTACCTTAGTTTGAAAATACATGCTTCCATTTACTGCTGCTCATACCTAATTTTCCCCACAGTGGGATCATTTTTCTATTTTATTCTATTCTAATATGCACATCGGGTTATTTGCAACCCCAGTGGGTTCCCTTCGTCAGTTCATACTCCACATGTTGCTATTTTATCCCTTACTGCTACTTACCCTTACTATTTCTGTTTCAAACCCCAAAACAAACCATTTTTTACCTATTTACTTAAATCTTGGATCAGTTTATTTGTCTTGATAGTTAATGATATTGGTTGATTATGCAGATGAAGAATCGTAAACTGTATTGGCACAAACCGAAGCATGCTCAGGACAAAGCATCCCAGATAACAACTTAACCTGCAAAAGGGCTAAATAGTAAAGGAGTAAAAAGATTGGGGTTCTGTTGCCAACTTTGGTATTAGAACCCCGAGCGGATTTCCTCACTGAGAAACAGTGAAGGCTGTTTCTATTCAATTCTATTAGCTATAGGATAACAACTCAGGATAAAATACTCTGGTGCAAAGTATCTAAATACATTAATGTTTCTGAAATTCGTAACTTTTGTGAACTTGTATTTTATGAAATACTTTTTGCAAGACGTGCCTTTACTGGCTTAGATGTTATGCTAACTAACATTGCATCCTACATTTGTATTTATTTGATCATATATTATTTTATTGAGAATTTTAGTTTACTTCCTTTGATTGCAATTACTTATGCATCTGATAGCTTTTGACCCCTGATGCAACCAAAATTCTCACAGATCTGTTCCTTTTACACATTAAACATACATACAAAACATACTTTTTTACTTGAGTTTGCTAAAGAAAAGGAGAGGTCAACATCTGTAATATTGTGTTCAACTTACCAATTTTAGATTATGCTACCGATGTTTTACATGTCTTTAAAGCTTTTTGTTTTGCATTTAAAATTTAATCTGTAAATATTTTTCATTTTTTGCTAATTTACTGGAACTAGTGTAATATTTGCTCTGTCACGATAAAAAATTTTGCTGGATGATAAATTGCCCCAGAAATTATTGCGATAAACGATAAGAATAAGACCATTTACAACTAATGTAATAACAATGCATGAATTTCTAAAGAACATTTACCAATGCAACTGGAAAACATTTGCAATATCCAATATAAAATAAAATAACAAAAACAATAAAAAATGGATGAACTCTGTAACTAAAGTTGCCCTTCAAAAAATATTAATCACTTGGCTCAGACAAGAAAAATAGGCAACACTACCAGTCAGGAGTTTTTGTAAACAAAAAGTCCAAACTAACAACAAAAACACTCAGTTAAACGAGACATTGATTTATTGTTTATTGTGACAGGTCTACTGTCAATAGATTTGTTTTGAGTTAGATGACTTACATTAGGAAGACTATCACATATAAAAGGTAGAGTGGCCTATTCTGTAGGCAGATTACAGAGGAGACAGAATTTGTGCAGACATTATAGTATATTTGATACTGTCACATTTTTGTCTTATATCAAATAATAGCTACAATTATTGTGTTACATACAGTTTAGTATGATTATTTAGAAAATAAATTAGTTTTTTGCCTTGATGTTTTGTTGCATTAATTTTGTACCAAAGCTAAATTTTAATTTGAGCTGTTTCTGGGCCAAAAAGAGGTTGGTTCGTTCATGTTGATCCAAGCCAAATAATGCGGATCCCTGAAAAGAGGTGGAATTCCCATCACTGTTCCCCGTTGCTTTCCTGCTCTGGCACTCCTGTGACGTCACGAAGATAGAGCACGCGGCTCAGACATGAACCCCTCTTGATGCACGCACCCCAATCTCTCCGAATGAGTAGCGTCCACGCCATTCCAATTACAAACTAGGTACCCGTTCATCGATAAAATGAAGAAGAAAAAATAAAAATGTTACTATAGATATAATTTGGAAAAAATCCCATATCCTCATATACTGTACTGATTAGATGAAAACTTAATTTTCGTTGTTCATTGCCCAGGTTACATCTGTAATTGTCTGCGAGGTAAAATTGCTGGATTCAAAAATCTTTACATTTAAAACTTCAGTTCATCACCAGGAGCATTTTCCTCTGAACTGGTTAGGATTGAACGAGGTCTCTTAATGCACAAACAGAACCAATGTATCTCAGTGCTGGTAATGTTAATATTACTACTGAGTTAGCAAGATAATTCAAAAAGTTATAGATGAATTTTGATCACATTTTCAGGAAATGTCTGCTGTGGGACCAGGAACAAGGGATTGCATTTTGCCTTGGCGGAGGTCTCCGCTCTCAGAGTGCTTTTCTAGTTTCAAGATTAAATCTGCAGTATAAAACTGTCCAAATAAAATATAACAAATGTCTTTTTAAAGGTCAAATAAATACACCCAGGTCCTGACCAAGTGTTTGTTAAAATCTTTATTATAAAGTGGATGCTACCATTAAGCTATCATCAGTTAGGTTTCAAAGAGGCCTCATATTAACTCTGGAGGAGCTGCAAAGATCCACAGCTCAGGTGGGAGAATCTGCTGACAGGACAAGTATAAGTCTGGCACTATAAATATTGGACCTTTATGAAGGTTGTTGTTGAAAGAAAGCTAAAGAAGGTCCTGTTCACAGTTTGCCACAAGCCATGTAGAGGATGAAGGCGCTCTGGGCAGATTAGAGCAAAACATGGAAAACACATCTCAGAGAACAGACCATCCCCAAGGTGAAATATGGTCACATCTTAGATTATGCAGGAAATCAGTTAATACATGAGGACAGTAATGGACTTTTTATATCAAGCTTTCTAATAGCTTTATACATTTAATCTGACTTGGTTCCAAAGATAACAAAACAAAGCATAACATCATAACTACAAAATTAAGGTAATCTAAACTAATAATCTCTGCAGTGAAAAAGTTTTCTAATATAGTACAAACAGGATCAAATCAGCACCACAAGAGCTGGCCTTTACAAAAGCAAACATCACAGTTCATTGGTGATAGATATTATTTGTGACATCATGCCCAGAAAGCAATACCAGTGGCATTAACCTTAACCTTCAGCCTCTGATGAATGTTTTCATCTCAATCACATTCTAGGAAATTCAAATGTTTCTCCTGCAAATACTCTAAACTTAGAAAAGCCTATCGATTTTTGGCAGATCCATAATCATGCTTCATATTGATTTAATCATTAGTTGGAGTTTTCCTCCCCAAATGTATTTAACTGACTTCTACACATCAGATGTTGCATGTATTTGATACCCAGTTCAGTGTGCTTGATGAGCAAATACACTTTTTACATTGCCCAGATATGACATTTTTTGGCTTATGTCTGTAATGTACACAATTCCTCATCCTCCCAAAAACTATATTTTAATAATCAGGCATTGACCTTCATCAGAGAGACACAGAGTCAAACATTTACAGTGTCCCAGTTCCCTGAGCGCCAGTCAGTCAGAAAGCTGAGGTAAAAATAACCCACTGGCTTAAGTTCCCCTTGAGAAAAACACATCAGTGGAGGTGGACCGCTGCAATCTTCTCAAAGCTGTGGCCACTAATTTAACCACTTCTACTGGGTAATCTGGTTGCCAACATGTGCATGTTTTATTTCTGTCAAGATTCAAGTGTTGCAATCTAAAATGGTGACCATGGATTAAAAGTATAGGATCAGTAAAACATTTTCTATATGGGTAAGAATATCATGATATAAGAAAGGAATTTCACCATAAAATCTAATTTTAACAAAAGCACTTTAAGAATTGTAAAATACATAAATCAGACAGCCAATAAAAAAACTATTCAGTTTTAGACCGAATTCAGAATAGAATAGAACTGTCCTTTACTGTCCCACATCAGGGAAATCCAGGTGTAAAATAATACTGTACAGTTATTAAAACGGCATGAACAGATTAAAAGAAATGTACAACTCAATAGGGTAATTGAAAGGGGAAAATGTGCAAAATGTGCATGTACATTTGTGAATAAAAACAACAGATTATTTACAAGAAGTGAAAAAGCTGCAAACAACAGGTATGTACAAAAACAGCAGGAATATTATTTTAAATGAAAAACTTTCATACAAAAAAAAAAAACTATCCAAATAATAGCAGGAGTGTAAACACGTATTGAGTTCATTGGAAGCCATGATAGTTATAGTCTTACAGCTGTAGGAGAAAGGATCAGTGATAACACTCTTTTGTGCACCTAGGATGCAGCAGTCTGTCACTGTAGGAGCTTTCATATGAAACAAGTTTTAGCCAGGAAGATAGATAACAATCTTTATCTGGTTATGAATTTAATTAGGAGTGAATTATGCAGCCAGAAGGATGGTTTACACATGAAAGTGTGACGGTGCCTCTTTGTCGGAAACATCTTTTAATTTATTTTATTGATATATGTCAGGATTTTGAAAGTTAATGCATACATCTGGATAAGTAATCGGGGGGATCAAATTACACAAACAATGTCTAGATGCTTGCATTATATTATTTGCACTGATACTTCCAGAATGCCCCACAGAGAGACAGAGAGAGCTTAGAGGCAGTAGCAAGTTTTTAAATAGCTGTCAAATTTGGCATCTATGCAGATACAGTACCTTGACATTTTCCACATTTGGTCATGTTTCAAAAACAAATTTAAATTTGATGGATTTGGAAATCATGTCATACACCAACATGAAGAAGTGCATAATCATGGTTATTGTTAAGAATGGCAGCTATTTGTACTCAACTCCATTTACTCTGATACCCCTAAATAAAATCCAGGTTAACTAACTGACTTCTGAGGTTACCTAAACAGGGTCTACCTGTGTGTAATTTATTCTCAGTAAAAATACCAGCTGTTCTGTAAAGGCCTTGGAGGTTTGTTAAATCAGAAATCAGAAATCAGAAAGGGTTTTATTGCCAAATGTTGGGTAGGTTTACAACATTAGGAAATTGCTGCGGTACTTTGTGCAAACATACAAGAACAAACAGACAAACACTTAAATAAAAATAAAAATATAATATGCTAAACAGATTGATATATACATGAGTGCAGGTAACGATCGGTGCAAATCAGACAGGTGCAAAAAAAAAAACACAATATGGGTCATGTAACTGAGTGGGTGGTGGGAACAGTCTTAGGGTTATTGTTCATGAGTCCAACAGCAGAAGGGAAGAAACTGTTCTTATTGCGAGAGGTTCTGGTCCGAATGGACCGGAGCCTCCTGCCTGAGGGGAGCAGGTCAAACAGTCTGTGTCCAGGGTGAGAAGGGTCGGCTGTGATCCGACCTGCACGCCCAAGTGTCCTGAAGGTGTACAGGTCCTGCAGAGATGGGAGTCTGCAGCCAATCACCTTCTCAGCAGAGCACACAACACGCTGCAGTCTCTGTTTGTCCCTGAAGGTGGCGCCAGCATACCACACGGTGATGGAGGAGGTGAGGATGGACTCGATGATTGCAGTGTAGAACTGCATCATCATCCGTGTTGGCAGGTTGAATTTCTTCAGCTGCCACAGGAAGTACATCCTCTGCTGGGCCTTCTTTATGACGGAGGTGATGGTGGGCTCCCACTTGAGGTCCTGGGTGATGGTGGTACCCAGGAAGCGGAATGAGTCCACAGTGGTGATGGGGGTGTCAGTCAGGACGAAGGGGGAGAGTGGGGCTGTGTGCTTCCTAAAGTCCACAATGATCTACCCTGTCTTCTGGGCGTTCAGCACCAGGTTGTTGCGGCTGCACCAGGACACCAGACGTTCAGCCTCCGCTTTGTAGGCAGACTCATCCCCGCCTGAGATGAGTCCAATAACGGTGGTGTCATCTGCAAACTTAATTAGTTTGACAGACTGGTGGTCTGAGGTGCAGCAGTTGGTGTACAGAGAGAAGAGCAGAGGAGAAAGAACACAGCCCTGAGGGGAGCGGAGAACATTCAAGAACATTCAAGAAGAAACATGAGGACCAAGGAACACAGCAGACAAGTCAGAGATAAAAGCGTGAAGCTGTTTAAAGCAATGTCCCAAGCTTTGCCATCAAGTAATGTTCAATTTATCATTTAAAAATGGAAACTTCTTGGTAATGGACACACCAAACCCGTGGAAGTAGATGCTCTAGTCACATGAGACTAAATGCTGTCCCTTGGTCTATATGCAAAACATTATATGTTGTGGGAAACTAACACTGAACTAGCTATACATTGAAGTATGGGGGTAGCAGCATCATATTATGGGGATTGTTTTCTTTAGTAGGGACAGTGAAGCTGGTCAGAGTTAATGGAGAAATGGATGCAGGGTGATCCTGGAAGAAAACAGTTACAAATCTAAATGCAACTGTGAATTTTTTTATTTTCCAAGGACAAAAAGGCAAAACAATCTTTCAGAATGAGCAAAACTGGTAGAAAGATACCGGTAAAGCCTTGCAGCTATGTTTGCATAGAAAAAGGTGGTTCTGTCTCAATAAGAAATACATGCCCCACTTTACCTGTGTTTGGTTGTTTTTTTCTTTTATAAAAAATGTGACATTCCTCTATTTGTTTCAGATTTGCAGTTTTTCACTACTTTGTGTTGTTCTTCAGCTGTGAGGGACCCGATTAAGCAACCCACCGCCATCCTAGTATTGAAGTTGGAAATATGTTAAACATTAGTGCCACTTAGTGGTCACATTTGAGTATTGCATAAAACTGCAGAATAAATGCTGATCTATTCTCAGACTATTGAGGCCATTTGGCAAAAATAATGAATGGCAATGAGTCACATTTGTCTGAATTTTACAGTAATTTTCTGCAGTGTGACAGTGTTGCAAAATTTGCTGCTATCTGTTTAATGCAAATAAACATGAGTATTGGTAAAATAGGAGTCTAACAGCACAGATACTTTTCCCCCGGTTTACCAAAGCTTAGGGTTTGCTTACCGGGGTGATTACAAGATTATCTCCAAAATAATGATAATAACCATATATTCCAAACACAGGGTATAGTTTTGGTCTGTAATGGGATGAAACACTAGCCACAGAGTAAAGAAATAATCTTAGAGCTGTTGTCTCCATGAAAGTACCTCCTGTGAAAGAGCATATCTGAGATCTGGCTTCCACATCATAGAAAGAGACTATTCCCTCCTCGTAGTCAACAAACACACCAACAGTCTGGATTGGGTTCAGAAACATGTTGCTCGGTGTACAACATATCCACGCCCCATCCTCAGACGTAGAAATGGAGTTTTTCTCTCTGTTAAAGGACTCTTTGACCACTCCCAAGAGCCAGCGTTGGCTGCTGCCGACCCGGACTTCGTAGTAGAACCTGCCTGAAGAAAAGCCCTCCTTTGCCAGTACAAGAGGCTGGTATTTAAACGGCCTGGCAAAGAAAGAGGGAAAGATCTGCTGACCTCTGCGAAAGCTTAGTCGCTTTCCATCGTCAGACACAATAAGACAACCGTTGGCTGTGTATGGGTCCAGAGTCACGTTCACTGCGTTGCATTGCTGGATCTTCATCAGCTCGTCCTGAGGCGGACCCCACAGCTCGGTCATAAAATAGTCATCTGTCATATTGTTAGCAGCATGGGATTGTTCTGGGGCATCACAGGAGTCAGATGACCTAACCTTTTGGGTCAGCATCTCCATCTCCTTACTGAGAGTCACCTCAATCTGAGCAACTGACTTTTTCATCATCTCTACATAAAGATAGTGACCAACATTAGGAATGTCTTGTGTCAATTGAAAAGTGGAGTCAGAGAGTGGGTCATTCAGGTTAGTGTTCTCAGGTGTTAGTTTGGATGGACAGTTCTGCAGTACATGGAGGTAGTCTTCTGACTGCATTAGTTGCTCAATGTCACATCTTTTTCTTCTCAAATCAGATAGGTCTTGCTCCAGCAGAGTTATCTGATCTTCAGCTTTTTTCTGTACTTCTTTCTGTTTCTGCTCAATCGCTTCAACCAGCTCACCCTGCCCTTTTTGTACAGAGGCCACAAGAGCTGTTAAAATTTGTACAGTTTCTCTGATTTCATCCACTGCAGTTTTCCTGCTCTGTTCCACTGAACTTTTGCTGATTTGGTGTTCTCCATCTTTTTCATCTCGGAGACCACATTGTCGATGATGCCTCTCCTGTCTTTGAAGGCGCGCTCCAGTGGAACAGCCTCATGCGCTGAGTGGTCATCGTTCAAACACATGAGACAAACACATTGTTGGTCTGTGCAGCAGAACAGTTCCAGCAACTTGTCATGCTTCTTGCACACCCTGTCCTCTAGGTTGGACACAGGATCGATCAGTTTGTGCTTCTTCAGGTTCTGGTGTGACTCCAAGTGCAGCTCACAATACGACGCCAAACACACCAGGCACGTCTTGTGTGCTTTGAGCTTCGGTTTGGTGCAGACGTCACAGGGAACCTCTCCCGGCTGGGCGATGATCTTAGGTCCATCTTTTTCTCTCATGCGGTTGAAATGTTCCACCACATCTCTGAACTCTGTGTTGACCCGGAGCTTTGGTTTATTACCAAACCTTTTCATACAGAGGGGACACTGCGCAGGTCCATTGATCTGGCTGTTCCAGTACTGTGTGATGCAACCCTTGCAGAAGTTGTGTCCACATGGAGTGGAGACGGGGTTATTGAACTCCCCCAGACAGATTGAACACAGGAGCTGTTCTTTATATAAGATGCTGCAAGCGGAAGCCATGTCTGGAGAGGAAAGGATAAGATGCATTTTGAAATTGACGCTTTATGTGTGAACAGCTAACGGTCCTTTGGTTTGTTCTATTATAGAAAAGAAAGAAGTATAAATTTGCCCAGTTTAATGTTTGAAATGATGATCTTGAAATTATGACCCAGTCCCAGTGAAAAAAGTATTCACCCTTCTTGCTAAATCATGAATTCGCCACATTTTTGGAAAGTTGACCTTATTTACAGGTAAAGGTTTTGGATTGGCGTAGATTAAAATCCAAATTTGGTTCTGTAGCATGACCTTAAAGATATTCAAAAACCCTCCATGGCTGAATTAAAATCTAAAGTATTTACTTGGTCATCGTTGTCATCTACATTAAAATGTGTTTGCTTGTAAAACATTTAAAATTGACAATAAAGCAAAAACAGAAAAAATCTGTAAGTGGATAAGTACTTTTTCACAGCGATGTAAGTCTAATTACATGATCACTTTTAATAATCTAATTGCTGTAATCTTACCTTATTTAGTTTACTTAAGTAATTACACTTTAATTATTTTTTTTATTTACAATTTACAGCTTCATAATAAATGCTATGTAATACGGGGGTTATATTACAATAGAACATTAGCTTTATGTTACCAAGAATATTTAATCGTCTTCTCTAATAGTTTGTAGACATTGCAATGTGTACATTGTGTGTTTTGATCTGGCATTCAACAAGTTGTGCGTATAACTTTACTTCCGCAAACGTTTGGACTTTGTGTCCTTACATAACATTCTAGTGATAAAAAAAGAATGGTTAAGACTGGGTTCCTGTTTCGAAATTAAGAAATACAGACAATTCTGCTCAACTTGCTGAAAACAGTGCTGATAAATTAACTGTAAAACTAAACTGAAGCAGTTTTTCCAGTTGATGAGTTTGAAGAAGCATCCAAGTTATTTTTGCAAAGTCAGATAGTCATTATTGCAGTTAACCACATGCTAAAGCAATCCCCTTCATCATAGCAAACACAAACAATGAGCATTAGTTTAGAAAAATCTTATTTTGTTCATAGTTATTGCATTAGAGAATAAAAGGTTTTTACAGCTCTCTAGTTCATGCCTACTATGGTTCAACATTAGCTATCTCTTTAATCTATGCGATCCCAGTTACAACTAAAAACGGTGTACTTTAATTTCTTAAAACTAGATCTAAACAATACTAAAGGGGATAGGGCTTTTGCTGTGGTGGTCCCTTCTCTCTGAAATTCCCTTCCGTTCACTCTGAGAACTGTCGACTCAGAGATTTCTTTTAAAAAGCAGCTAAAGACTTATCCTTTTAACATAGTTTTTACCTAGTATTATTCCTCTTTTAAATGATTTCCTGATTGTTTCAATTTGTCTGTGTTGTAAAGCACGTTGTCATCATTTCTAGAAAGGTGCTATATAAATAAGGCTTTACTTACTTACTTTCTAATTCTAATACCTGCTGGATTGCTTGTCCTTTGAATAAGAAACGCTTCCCGTCAGACGTGTCAGTTTCATTTCTCTGGAATCATTGCACAGTCAGATCCTGCCCGCCTCTTCCTGGAGAACATGACACCGAGCAGCTGATTTTCATTTGTTGGGCGGGTCTGAATCTCTTATTTTCTCAACAAGATCGCACAAAAAACAAAGAGCAGAATCTCATAAGACAGAGAAGAAATATAGATCATCGTCAAAGAAACAGCATTTTCATTTTTTTGTGGATTTCTTAAGGTATTTTCAAACTGTTAAACATGCTACAGGATAAAGAAGGGCAAAAAGCCACCCAACAACAAACCCAAATGCCCATTGCTAAGAAAAAACACCACATACAGTGCCTTGTAAAGACATTCATACCTTGAACTTTGTCACATCTTGTCACATTACAATGATAAAATTCAAAATAAAGGACCAACACAATGCAGTACGGTGTTTTGAATTGAAAAGACAATTATTCAACATTGACAATGTTTGTTACAGATAAAAATGATATTAATCTTTTGTAGTGCCTCCTGTCACTGCATTTACAGCTGCAGCTGTTTTGAGGGATGTCTTTACAGGCTTTGCACAAATAAAGACTGAAAACCTTTTTTTCTTGGGAAATTGGGTCAAACTCAGTCAAATTGAAGAGAGAGATCCTCAAGTCTTGGCACTACTTCTCTAGTGGATTTAGGTTTGGACTTTGACTTGTCCCTTTGAACACATAATTATTCTTTGATAGAAACTATTCCATTGTTGGAATGCACCTGATTTTGTTTAGAGTCATCAAATTAAAGGAGATTATACAGTATACATATGAATGTGCACCTGACTGTTCAAATTATTTAACATTTCTTTCTTTCTTGTATAGACATTTGAAAATCATCTATCGCTACCTATACCTGTTCTGTATCACAAAATACCTCAATAAAATGTGCATGGAAGTTCTGGCTTGTGAAGTGACCAATTGGGGAAATGTTCAAGGGGTGTCAATACTTTTGCAAAGCACTCAAAAGCTGTTTGAGTTTTGCTTAAATATGTCATGTACTTTTTATCTAATGTAAAAGGGTTGTTGTTGTTGCGTGTAGGGATCAGCTGTGAACAGCCCTTTTCAAGTCCGGCCACAAATTCTCTATGCAATTGAGGTCTGGCCTTTGACTGGAACCCTCCAGAACATTCACCTTGATGTCTTCAACCCATTTCTGTGTAGCTTTAGCTGGATGCTTCGGGTCACTGCCTTGCTGGAAAATAAATGTTCTCCGAAGCTGTAGTTCTCTTGCAGATGGAAACAAATTGTCCTCCAGGATTTCCCTACATTTTGCTGTATATATTTTTATCTTCTACCTTTGAAGCCTTCCAGGGCCTGCTGCTGAGGGTAATTCCCGTAGCATGATGGTGCCACCTCCATTCTTCACAGTGGGGATGGTGGGTTTGTCTTGATGTGCAGGTTTTGATGTCTTCCAAACATATCTTGTCTAACGGTCAAAAATCTCAGTTTTAGTCTCATCAGACCAAAGAACTTTCTTCCACCTGACCCGGGAGTCTCCTACCGGCCTTTTGACAAACCCTAGTTAAGTCTTGATATGAGTTATATTCAACAGAGGCTTTCTCGTTTCATTCTCCCATAAAGCTTTGACTGGTGAAGAACCCAGGCAACAGGTGTTGTACCATAGATGGATCAATTTGATCAGACTAAAGAGGTATATCTGGAGTTTACTTTTAAAAGACTCAGCTTCCCAAACGTTTTCAGAAAGGCTGTGGTTTAGTCTAACACGTCTTCTTAGGGATCTGATGGACCTAGAAAACCTGTAAGGTAAACACATAGATAAATGCTACAAGATTAAGATTCTTTGTATAACTTTAATATACATGAACCGATCAGTCTCAAAAATCAATAGAAAATATATCTGAAGGATGAATAGTTTTCCTATCCAAGGAGCATTTTTTTCAAAACATTTCAGAAAAGCCAGGATATTTCCAAGAATGGGTATCTCTTCAGGATCGACACTAAAGCAATTACTTAAATTTTAATGGAAAATATCATAAGACACAATGGAAACTTTTAATCTTCATAATCAAGCATTGATGTTATTATTAGCAGGACTGATTTAAAAGTAAAATCTGAACCAGATCATTCTTTTCTCGAGCATCTTAGGATGTACATTGTGCAGGAGTGATTGTGAGAGTATCAGAGGAAGTTCCACACAAAAAAGAAAGGGTAGAGGTTCGGTCTGTGAACAGGGGAGAGTCCAACAACAGAGTAAAGAAAACCTTGCAGTGCTGTTTTTGTTTCAGTGATGCAACATTCTGTGAAGGACTTTAACAGAGTTCTGGTCTCTGTGTCATAGAAGGAGTATCTCCCTTCTCTTAATCAACAAATACACCAACTTTCTGGATGTTCTTTGGGCTCCACAATCCAAAAAATACCCAGACTCCATGCTCAGGTGTGAGTGGGAAAATATCATACCCTGTTAGTGGACTCTTAGACTACTCTCAAGCCAGGGTTGGCTCCAGTTCAAATCAACTTCATAGTAGAATCTGCCTGAAGAAAACCCTTCATTTGTCAGTACAGCCCAGTAATACCTAAATCACAAGCCAAAATCTGGAAAAAACTGCTCTCTTGCTCTATAGATTAGTGTCTTTCCATCTGCAGATACAATTAGCTCTGGGTGGGTGCTATAAGGGTTGAGAGTCACATTGAGTGCATTACATTGCTGGATCATCATCAACTTGTCCTTTGGCGGAAGCCACACTTCTCCTGTTTTCAGCTCCACAGAAATCAGACAATATGATACTACGAATAAGCATCTCCATCCCATTATTGATCATGATCTCTTTTATCTAAGATACTGATTGAAATGTTCCACCACATCTCTGAACTCTGAGCTGACCAGGAGACGGGGTTTATTACCCAATCTTTTCTTACAGAGGGGACAATGGGGAGGTCCCTTGATCTGACTGTTCCAGTACTGTGAGGCCACCCTTGCAGAAGTTGTGTCCAGATGGAGTGGAGACCTGCTCATTGAACTCACCCAGACAGACTGAACACAGGAGCTGATCTGTTCTTCATATAGGATGCTGCAAATTGAGGCCATGTCTGAAGAGGAAAGTACTGAGTGAGTTTAATATTCTTAATTCAAACTAGATAAGTGATTTTAATGCTAAGAAGAAAATTAAAAAAACCTGATTAGTTATGTAAAATTATCTTTATTTATTTATTGCAGAGATACACCCTTATGTCTACAAAATGTAACATTACACCACAACTTGAGATCAGTGGAAGATCATGAAACAAAGACATTTTAAGGTCTTTGTTTGGCCCTTTTGCTTGTGCTGCCACTAGAAACAAGGGTAAAGTAGGAAAAGAACCGATTATTGAAACTGGAGGTCAACAAAATATATATTTGATCTGTTCTATTTCTTTGTCACTTGGTATTTGGTATTGTGGCTAAATATAGCTGTAGCAATTCAAAAAGGGATAGTAATAGTTTCTCTGTGACTGATGAACTTCATTGTTACCTGTAAAACATGAAGCTAATAACAATGTATTGAAGGACTTGGTTGCTTTGAATTCTTTAGTTTGTGTGGAGGAGGAATGATAAACACAAAAGTGCAACCACAAATTCCTCGTTAACTGATCAGTGTAAGGATGTTAATTTTACAAGCAATCCTTTTTGCCCAGACTGTCCATGCATAGAAAAAACCCTCAGATTTGAACCTACCAGTATATCATACAGGTACCACAAGCAGCTATAGAAAATCCTTTTTCTAAAGTGTTAACATTTCTAGAAAAACAGATAATCTTGTGTAGTCAACAATCATGTTGCCACTTGTCAAAAGCTGCAGGAAGTCTGTCAACAACTAAATGACGAATGATGACAAATTTCCTATGAACTGCCTTGTTATAAATGCATTACAATATACAAAACTTTAATTACCAATTATCATGCTAAGGTGCTGGTAGTTTTCCATTAATCTAAACAACTGTTTCATTAACAAACCTTCACTAATATGAATTGTCCGAAGTAGCTATGTCTGATTAGTCAACATTGTACTATAAAGCATACCAGTAAGTATAGTTTTCACTTGTATATACAGATAGCAAGTATAATGTTTGACATTATTATATGGTTAAGGTCCTGAGCTCCTAGCAGCATATTATAACCAGCAAAAAAAAACTACATTTGTAAATCTGATCTAAACAAATAAGATAAAGTTTATTTTTTCTGCCTCATTGTCCCTGCTTGAGTTGAGTCTTGCTTTAGGCATGCAGTCTTCCTTATCTGTGATCATTGGTAAATGCATCTTCTCCACCCCTTTTTTGAAAGTAGTCTCTGACAAACATGTATAACAACTGTTTCACTGTACCTTTTAGTTTCTTTAGAAACACATGTCAAATTCCCAGTGCTATGTGTGGGTTGTTTTGGTGTGTCTTTCCTCCTCCCTCTCCCCAGGGTGTAATCTGCAGGAGCAGGTTCTACAGCTCATTAAGGTTAATCAGGACGAAGTTAAAGAAGAGTGGTCACCTGAGTCAGATGCCACTGTAATAGTATTTATAGTGACAGAGAAGGGGGTTGTGGACGTGGATGTGTGTTTTGGCTAAAGATAAAATGGATTCCCAAGTCCAGTCCTTAAAATCTACCATCCTGCAACTTTTAGATTCCTCCCTTTTTCAACACAGCTGAATCAAGTGGCTCATCAGCAACTTTTGGCACTGTAGAATCCTGCTGCGAGCCAATCATTTGATTCAGGTGTGTCAAAGCAGGGATGCATCTAAAAGTTGCAGGATAGTATATCTCGAAGACTGGACTTGGACACCCCTGTTCTAAAACAAGGAATGCAGGGACTGATTGGTGCTCTGTGATCTGAGTCTCTTTCCTGACTATGAAGTCATTGTTCAGCTCAGACAGTGAGCTTTGACCCGAAGCAATGCTTTTGGTGGCCTGGTTAATAATGCGGTACAGTTTTAGTTTTATTTGTGTTTTGTTGTGCAACAATAGGTTTGGTTTGGCTATGAATAACTATTAATGCCAAAGACAGTTATTAACCAAATTTGTAATTAAGGTAAAAATGACTAAATTGGGACACCACCTGATTATCAGGATATAGTATGTAGATGATCCTCATTTGTGCTTAGGCTGTTTTGATTCAGTCGAGCTTTCGGAATTATCAAAAATATTAGCCTCATCTAAACCTTCAACTTGTATGTTGGACCCAATCCCAACCAAATTATTTAAAGAAGTGTTCCATTTGGTTCCTGGCCCCATTTTGGATATGATGAATCTATCCTTAGTAAACGGATACGTACCACAAGAATTTAAAATAGCTGTAATTAAACCTTTACTCAAGAAACCTTCCCTTGATCAAGATGACTTAGTGAATTACAGACCTATATCTAACCTTCCTTTCTTATCCAAAGTTATTGAGAAAATTGTTGCTAATCAAGTCTGTGAGCATCTAAACAGTAACGAGCTGTTTGAAGAGTTTCAGTCAGGTTTTAGAGCTCATCATAGCACTGAAACAGCACTGGTGAAGGTTACTAATGATACTCTCATGGCCTCAGATAATGGACTTGTGTCTGTTCTTGTTTTGTTAGATCTCAGTGCTGCTTTTGACACAGTCGATCATAATATTCTCTTAGAAAGGCTTGAACATGTTGCAGGGATCAAAGGAACAGCACTAGACTGGTTTAAATCATATTTGTCTGACAGATTCCAGTTTGTTCATCTAAATGATCAATCTTCTTCACTCTCAAGGGTTACTTGTGGAGTTCACCAGGGTTCTGTGCTTGGACCAATTATTTTCACCATATATATGTTTCCAATTGGTAGAATCATTAGACAGCATGGGACAAATTTCCACAGCAATGCCGATGATACACAACTATATTTATCCATAAATCCTGATGAATCCAGTCAGTTAGGTAGATTACAGGCATGTCTGGAAGACATAAAAACATGGATGAATCTAAACTTTTTGCTTTTAAATTCTGACAAGACAGAAGTTGCTGTCTTTGGACCAGAAGTTCTAAAAAAGAAACTGATTAGTCAATCACTTCATCTGGATGGCATTAAATTGGCCCCCAGTAATAACGTAAAGAACCTCTGGGTTATTTTTGACCAAGACTTGACATTTAAATCCCATATTAAACAGGTTTCTAGGATTTCCTTCTTTCACCTCCGGAATATTGCTAAAATTAGAAACATCCTGTCCAGGAGTGATGCTGAGAAACTAGTCCATGCATTTGTTACCTCAAGGCTGGACTACTGTAATTCTTTACTATCAGGAAGTCCACAAAATGCCATTAAAAGCCTTCAGTAGATCCAAAAATGCGGGAGCAAGAGTTCTGATGAATATTAAAAAGAAAGATCACATTTCTCCTGTTTTAGCTTCCCTTCATTTGCTCCCTGTTAAATCCAGAATAGAATTTAAGATCCTCCTTCTTACATATAAAGCCCTTAATAATCAGCTCCATCATACATCAGAGATCTAATTGTTTCATATGTTCCCAACAGAGCACTTCGCTCTCAGACTGCAGGTTTACTTGTAGTTCCTAGGATTTCTAAAAGTAGAATGGGAGGCAGATCTTTTAGTTATCAGGCTTCTCTCCTGTGGAACCAGCTCCCAGCTTTAGTCCGTGAGGCAGACACTCTGTTTACTTTTAAGGCCAGGCTTAAAACTTTCCTTTTTGATAAAGCTTATAGTTAGAGTGGCTAAGGTCATCCTGAGCTATCTCTGTAGTTATGCTGCTATAGGCTTAGACTGCTGGAGGACAGACTTACCTATTTTCTTCACTCTGCTACTTCCTTTTCTACTACTACTCTCCAGTTGTATTACAGTACATTCTGTTATTTAGACTGTTAACTTTGTGTTCTCCCAGTGTTTTTCTCTCCATAGAAGATATACCTGGTCTGGTATCCTGCTTGGCTGGAATGCCCTGTTGGATGGGGGGCATCGACTGGGATGGTGCTCCCAGTGGCTGAACATCCACTGTGTCCTGTTATCAACTTTTTACTTTCTGTAACATAGAAAGTACTCTTATATCAGATCTTCTGTTCCTTCTGTGTCTCTGCTCTGTCTTCTCAAACATCCAGACGGTCGTGGCAGATGGCCGCTCCTAATGAGCCTGGTTCTGTTGGAGGTTTCTTCCTGTTAAAGGTTTCTTCCTGTTAAAGGGGAGTTTTTCCTCTCCACCGTCGCTACATGCTTGCTCAGTATGAGGGATTGCTGAAGTCCGTGAGGCAGACACTCTGTTTACTTTTAAGGCCAGGCTTAAAACTTTCCTTTTTGATAAAGTTTATAGTTAGAGTGGCTAAGGTCATCCTGAGCTATCTCTGTAGTTATGCTGCTATAGGCTTAGACTGCTGGAGGACAGACTTACCAATTTTCTTCACTCTGCTACTTCCTTTTCTCCTACTACTCTCCAGTTGTATTACAGTACATTCTGTTATTTCGACTGTTAACTTTGTTTTCTCTCAGTGTTTTTCTCTCCATAGAAGATATACCTGGTCTGGTATCCTGCTTGGCTGCAATGCCCTGTTGGACGGGGGGCATCGACTGGGATGATCCTCCCAGTAACTGAACATCCACTGTGTCCTGTTATCAACTTTTTACTTTCTGTAACATAGAAAGTTCTCTTATATCAGATCTTCTGTTCCTTCTGTGTTTCTGCTCTGTCTTCTCAAACCCCCAGAGGGTCGTAGCAGATGGCCGCTCCTACTGAGCCTGGTTCTGTTGGAGGTTTCTTCCTGTTAAAGGGGAGTTTTTCCTCTCCACCGTCGCTACATGCTTGCTCAGTATGAGGGATTGCTGAAGGATTGCTGTGGTTGGAAAGTCTGCATTAATCGGGGCCCAACCTCACGCCAATGACTGACGCAATCTGCTGGGATTCCTTAAATAGGAAACTTTTTAACTGATTGGAATGTCTGTATAAATGTATTGAAATGACTTCTTGTTAAGTGCCTTGAGATGACATCTGTTGTGAATTGGCGCTATATAAATAAACTGAAATGAATTGAATTGAATATAGTACCAAAGTAGGTTTCAGATTTAATTTTTTTATTTTATGACTACCTACCTGATAAGGCTTAGGCATTAATTAACAATAGATGAAGAATTAAGTTCAGTACTGATGTTCTCAAAGAGCAAGCTCTACACATATCTACACATAAGTAGCAGAAGAACAGACAACTTATCTTCAAAATATAAGGATTGAACAAAATACTTTAACCTTACAGTTAAAATACTTTAATCAACAAACTCCAACTAAGCTGGTCACACTCAGCTAAACTACTAAGTAAAACATAAAAAAATTATGAAAACGAATAAACCACCAAAAAGTAAAACAGTAAAAAATGAACAACTAAGAATAAAACCAATTACTAATAAAATATTGCAATGATGTCACAGTTCAAAATGAACTGTGTATGTTCAGAAACCAGGCTTATTTTGAGGAATCTGAAAATTAGGCCAAATTATTTAGACTGACTAAGATTAGTTTGCACCAAAACATGTTGAGAATGACTCACATGGCACCATCAAAATATGTAAGCATAAAACATGAAATAACCCACAGAATGATAAATGGTAATATCACAGTTTGGTATGAATACATATGCTTAAAGACCAAGGTTTGTCTGAAGAGTTTGGTATGAGGGCAAATTAGCTTTAATTAAAATTTGTTTAAAAATAAATTATTTACCGCACTGGTCTGTGTTCGAACAACCAGTTCACAATGCAAAGCGAAGGTGGAGATAAAAATTTAATTTTGATATAGTAATGTTTCAACCTTTCGGACAATTAATTCTTAAGGAATTAATTAGTCACCACATTGAGTATGTTTTGTTTTGGATCTGCTTAAATGCGTTTTGAGATGTTAAGGGGCAACTTTAAATGTTGCACAGCAAGCTTGATGAAGTCACATCCCGAGTTAGCGGTTTGACCTTTGTCATCAAAGACACTAGCACCCATAGAACTACCTAATAATCTCTTTAAAATGATTGGAAGACAAACTAACCATTAGAGTAATCTTATTCACATTTCTGAATACACATTGAAGCACATCTGAGCTCCCTTAGCATAAACTCTTGGGGTTTTTTAAACTGCTTGAGCCATTCAGAAAGAAACTAAATAAATTACATTAGAAAGAACTCCTAATTTTGTAATATTTGATTTAAAAAAACAAAAACATTTCTGATTTCTTACTAGTAGACTCCTATTGAGGAAAGTCAATTAAATGATTTCACAACAAAATCAGACTCAGTCATTCAGACAGACTTTATTTAGATAGCAGTTTTAATATGACTGAGAGTAACTCAGAGAGCTTTACAGCAGATATTAAAAAATATGTGTTTTAAAACACAGAAGCAACGTTTGCAAAATTCCTAAGAAAAACGAGATCAAACATTTTATTTTTGCAGATTGATTTTGGAGTTTAAGAAAGAACAATTTTGTTTCAAATTTTTTAACACAGACGAATCGCCATAAATGTATAGATATATGTATGTAGATAAATATTACCAAATAGTAATACAAATTTAAAAGTGTACAGGTTATTAGAACAATTAGAATTTAGTTACAATTTCAAGAACATTCAAAGCTGTTAAGCAGATACAGTAACTCTAGAACAAATTAAAATATATAAACATGATGAATAAATATAATGCAAATTCATTAAATCAGACTGAAAAGATGCAGAGTTTGGTTTTAAAAGACTCTCAGCCTCTAAGAGGTTTTCAGTAAGGCTGTGTCTTCTTGCAACGTCTTCTCGGATATCTGATGGATCTTGAGAGCTTTTGACGAAAACACGTCAAGGAAATTTTACTTGATTGAGCTTTTTTATATAACGTAATATTCATACACCAATCTGTTTCAAAATTCATCAAAACTCTATCTGAAGGATCAATTGTTTTTCTATTCATGGAATGGCCTCTATTACAAATGTCAGAGACAAAAAGCCAGGATTTTTCCCAGAATCAGGATTTTCTTAGGATCAACACTAAAGCGATTATTTCAATTAAAATGGAAAATATTAAAAGACATGACAGGAACTTGTTTTCAAAATGGTGAAACATACATTTTATTATAAGTATCAGTGGTGTAAAAGAAAAATCTGAATCAGATCATTGTTTTCTCAAGTATCTTAGGATGTACATTGCACAGGAGTGATTGTAAGAGTATCAGATAAAGTCCCACAGAAAAAAAAGACAGGGTAGAGCTTTGGTCTGTGAACAGGGGAGAGTCCAGCAACAGAGTGAAGAAAACCTTGCAGGCCGGTTTTTGTCTCAGTGAAGCAACATCCTGTGAAGGACTTTAACACAGTTCTGGTCTCTGTGTCATAGAAGGAGACTTCACCCTTCTCGTAGTCAACAAATACACCAATTGTCATGTTTGTTGAACATGACAAACCCCAAAATATCCAGACTCCATTCTCAGGTATGAGTAGGAACATCTCATCCCTATTAATTGACTCTTTGACTACTCCAAAGATCCAGGATTCACCTCTGTTGATTGCAACTTCATAGTAGATTCTACCATAAGAAAAACCTTCATTTGCCAGTATACCACAGTACTTTTTAAATCGCCAGCCCAAAGCAGGAAACCACGGCTCACTTTGTCTACAGCTCAGTGTCTTTCCATCTTCAGATACAATGAGGTGTGGGTGGGCGCTATAGGGGTTCAGAGTCACATTGACTGCATTGCATTGCTGGATCATCATCAGCTTATCCTTTGGCGGACGCCACACATCTTGGGGAGAATTTCTTTCCCTCACTTTCTCTGCTTTCCCTGACTGTTCAGATGAATCACAGCAATCAGGCAACCTAACCTTTTGAATTAGGATCTCCATCTCATTATTGATGCTCTCTTTTATCTGAGATACTGACCGTTTCACCATCCCTGCATAGGTGTGCTGTTCAATAAGTGGGTCAATCAGTTTATTGTTCTCAGTTTTTAGTTGGGATGGACAGCTCTGCAGCAGGTATAGGTAGTCTTTTGACTTGATAAGTTGCTCAATTTCAGATCTCCTTCTTCTCAAATCAGAAAGGTCTTGCTCCAGCAGAGTTATCTGATCTTCAGCATGTTTCTCTGAATCTTTCTGCTTTTGTTCAACTGCTTTAACCAGCTCGTCCTGTTTTCTTTGTAGAGAACCCGTAACAGCTGCCAAAACTTGTAAAATCTGTCCAATATCATTGACTGACATTTTCCTGCTCTTCTGAAGTGAACCTTTGATTTCTTTAACACTCACTGATTTGGTGTTCTCCATCTTTTTCATCTCTGAGACCATGTTCTCGAAGATGCCTCTTCTGTCTTTAAAGGCGCACTCCAGTGGAACAGCCTCATGTGCTGTGTGGCCGTCGTTCAAACACATGAGGCAAACAAACTGTTGGTCTGTGCGGCAGAACAGTTCCAGCAACTTGTCATGCTTCTTGCACACCCTGTCCTCTAGGTTGGACACAGGATCGATCAGTTTGTGCTTCTTCAGGTTCTGGTGTGACTCCAGGTGCAGCTCACAATACGAGGCCACACACACCAGGCACGTCTTGTGTGCTTTGAGCTTCGGTTTGGTGCAGATGTCACAGGGAACCTCTCCCGCCTGGGCGATGATCTTAGGGCAATCATTCTTTACTCTCAATTGGTTGAAATGGTCCACCACATCTCTGAACTCTGTGTTGACCAGGAGCTTTGGTTTATTACCAAACCTTTTCTTACAGAGTGGACACTGCACAGGTCCCTTGATCTGGCTGTTCCAGTACTGTGTGATGCAACCCTTGCAGAAGTTGTGTCCACATGGAGTGGAGACGGGGTTATTGAACTCACCCAGACAGATTGAACACAGGAGCTGTTCTTCATATAGGATGCTGCAAGTTGAGGCCATGTCTGAAGAGGAAAGGACTGAGTGAGTGTAATATTCTTAATTCAAGCCAGATAAGGGATTTTAGTCTCAAGAACACAATACAAAACAGGACAGTGATTAGTTATGTAAAATTATCTCTAACATAGTGTAGAGCTACACTCTGCTTTTCAATAATTATGTCTACGAAATCCAAACATTACACTACAACTTGTGAAACAAAAACATTTTGAGGTCTTTGGTTTTGTCCTTTTGCTTGTGCTGCCACAGGAAACAAGGTTTAAGTGGGAAAAGAATCTATCATTGAAACTGGGGCTCAACAAAATTAAATTTTAATCTGTTTTCATTGTTTCTTTATTGCTTGGTATTTGGTATTCTGGCTATTATAGCTAAGTCAATTCTGTAAGGGATAGCAATAATTTCTTTGTGAGAACAAATGGTTGACTGTAAGACATGAAGCTAATGACAATACATTGAAGGACTGAGAAAAAAGAAATGCTTTGAATTCTTAAGTTTGGGTGAAGCAGGAATGAAAACCACAGTAACACAGAATTATAACCTAATTTTTCTGGTTAATTGATTAGAGTAGGAGGTTAATCTTACAAGGGGTCCAATCTGCCCAGATTGTCCATGCTTGGACAAAGCCCCTATCAGTATATAAGAGAGTTATGATCCATAGGTGTTCGAACTTCAGGTTCCATTTGGGTTTCTGTTTTGATAATTCTTTTACTGTTTATTTACTTGGATCTTCCCATTATATTTATATATATATATATATATATATATATATATATATATATATATATATATATATATATATATATATATATATATATATATATTACGTTCATTTATTTCCCCCCTTATGCTCTGGATTGTATTCTCTTAGATTAGCGTTATTCCTTATTTTTTTCTGTTTCATCTGTAGTTTTTCCTGTCTCAGCTTTGTTCATCTGTCTCCTCTCAGCTTGCCAGTCTGCTCACCTGCCCAGCTGTTTTGAATCTCCTGATTTCCCTCTACCTCCACTTTCCCTTAGCTGTTCTCTAATCTCTTCTGATTAGTCCTTCTGGTTATCATGTCATTCTGCACTACTTCCTCAGTATATAAAATGCCTTGATTTCCATTATATTTCTCTTCTATGTTCCTTGCTCTAGTGCTTCACTAGTAAGTAGTTTTTTGTTATATCATTAAATGCATCATCACTTGTCTCCTGCCTCTGGTTTTTGCCCTCACTTTGGTCCTAGCAAACATGTAACATGACACATACAGGTAGCACAGACAGATAGGTATTTCATCTAATTGATATGCTGAAATTATTTTTCTACAGTGCTAACATTACTACAGAAACTGATAATCCTGTGTAGTCAACAATCAGGAATGTCGTGTTACCACATAAGACCTGCAGGGAGTCTGTCCACAACTAAATGACAAATAATGACTGGTGAACTGGTTTGATATAAAGGTGTTAAAATATATAATACCTATTTGGTCATACAAGTTAATAGAGATACCAGGTATAATGTTTAACATTGTTAAGGTTTCCATGTACATTTTAAGTGAAGGGAGAGCTGATTTCCTAGCAGCATATTATAACCAGTAATACAAAACTATCTTTATAAATCTGATCTAAACAAATGAGACAAGGTTGATCTTTACCTGTGTCGTTATTTCTGCTTCATTTGGGTCTTGCTTTAGGCATGTAGTCTTCTTTATCTGGGATCACTGCGCAGTGAACATTTCCACCCCTTTCTTTAGAACCTGCCTTTGACAAACATGTATAAAATCTGTTGATCTGTACCGTACCTGTCATATCCAAAGAGCTATGTGCAGGTTTTTTTGGTGTGTCTCTCCTCCTCCCTCTCTCCAGGGTGTTACCTGTATGGCAAGTCGTTTGTGTAAAAACTTCATATTCTTGATATAAACTGTTGGGTATGCCAACTAGTACACGACTACACTACACTAGTTAACATTTTCCTCTAGTTCGAACTTTTGCCCAACTAGTACAGAAATACTCATACTAGTAACACATTTTTGCCTACTAGTTGTTTTTTTTGCACACTAATAAGACTTTTA
This sequence comes from Valencia hispanica, assembly GCA_963556495.2. Classification (NCBI taxonomy): domain Eukaryota; kingdom Metazoa; phylum Chordata; class Actinopteri; order Cyprinodontiformes; family Valenciidae; genus Valencia; species Valencia hispanica. Next base: position 17,373,301 of record OY747722.1, on the reverse strand, counting down.
CTAGAGCTAGTATGCCCATATGCTGCACTTCTAGCTCAAAAGTCCTTACTAGTTGGCTTTTTGGTGCACTAGTTGACGACCCTGCTGAACGAGTTGACAACTGTGTCTTGCTAGTAAACTAGTTGGCATTAAATATGCCTGCAGGTTAACTAGTTGACACAATTTCTGCCTACAAGTTTACTAGTGACTATTAACAGTGTGCACTAGTCAACTAGTGCAGCATAAAAAGTCAATTAGTACAGCCTAAAATATGCACTAGTTTACTAGTTGATTATTTTATTGCCCTACTAGTTAACTAGTGACCCATAACAATGTCAGCTAGTTAACTAGTGCGTCTAAAATTCAATTCAATTCAACAATACTTTATTGATCCCAGAGGAAAATTAGGTTTTGTTGTTGCTCATTCTAATTAATTCTTCATGGAGTTGTTGTAGATCATTATGGCTGTGGGCAGGAAGGATTTCCTGTAGCTGTCTGTGTTGCAGCGAAATTGAAGCTTCTGACTAAAGACACTCTGTTGTTGTTGTAGTCTCATTAAGAGGATGGTCAGGATTGTCAATAATGTTTTTGATTTTATGAAGAATCCTTCTTTGTATCATCATCTCCAGATGTTCCACAGCTGTCCCCAGAACAGAACCAGCCTTCTTTATCAGGTTGTTTAGCCTTTTTAAGTCCCTTGCTCTGATGCTGCTACCCCAACAGATGACGGCCGAAGTAGTGCAGTATGGTCTGTCCCTTCTTATAGATGGCTTCACTGTTCAGTCTCCTCTCCAGTCTGTTGTCCAGATGAACTCCAAGGTATTTATACTCCTCAAACTGTGGTCTGTTTTTCAAGTAGTCATTAATCCAGGCAATTGCTGAGGGCTCCACATGTGTCTTCAGGAGTTTCAGACAAAGCAAATCAGGCAAATCAACCCCAACTCCACAGCGATAACCAGACTGCAGCGGGTCCTGATATGTTTTTGTTTGCTTACTCAGGGCCAACAGGAGCCTTTCCCAGGTTGTGGGATGTCAGGACAACAGGTCTATAGTTGTTGAAGATGGATGGGTGAGTTTTATTTGGTACTGGAACAATGCAGATTGTCTTTCACAACACTGGAACCTTCTACTGAGTTAGGCTAAGGTTGAAGAGGTGCTGCAGAATCACACAGCGCTATTCTGCACAGGCCTTCAGGACTCTGTGGCTGACATTGGTTCCGGTTCAATCTTTCCAGCTGCCTCTTCACCTGACTTCTAAACGAGTGGGAGGGGAAGGCAAAGGGAGCAGTAGCAACTGCTGACTTGGTTGGAGACAAAGTTTTGGAAGCAAAAGAGCCCCTTGCTGAGATGGAAGAGAAAATATCTGAGGTGTGACAGGAAAGCTGTGGGTCAGAGGAAGGTGGGATGTCTGTTTGGCTGGGGGCAGAAGAGGAGGATGCGTGTTCCTGAACTGAAGCTAATGAAGAATGTATATAGTTAATTGGCTCTGTCCAGGCTTCCATCTATCCAATCCTTCTTGTGCTTAAAGCCTGTGATATTCTTCATCCCTGACCAGACATCTCTGATATTGTTCCTCTGCAGTTTGCTCTCCAGCTTCTTCCTGTATGCCTCCTTGCTGTCTCTGATCTTGACTTTAAGTTGCTTCTGCATACTCCTCAATAATTCCCTCTCTCCCTCTCTGAAGGCTCTTTTTGTCTTGTTTAACAGTTCCTTCAGGTCATTGGTGATCCAGGGTTTGTTATTAAGGAAGAATCTCACTGTTCTAGTGGGGAAGATGATGTCCACACAGAAGTTTATGTAGTCAGTGACACACTCTGTCACACTCTCCATTGATGTCCTCTCCATGTGCTTGGGAAAGAATCATCCAGTTTGTAGCCACCAAACAACCATGCATGGCTTCTTCAGCTTCTGTGACCATTTGCTCACAGTATTCTTTGTCATAGATTGCCTCTGAACAAGTAGTTTATATTTCTAGCAGAGAAAAAAGATTGTGATCTGATTGTCCCAGAGAAGGTCTTGCTTTGGACATCCTTTACATTTGCTTAAAACAAATCCAACGTGTTGTTTTCTCTGGTAGCAGCTGACAAACTGTTGAAATGCTGGAAGTGTAGTAGAGTACAGAAGCATATTCCATAAGCATATACTTGAGAAAAAGATGAAAAGCTCTGTTTTTCTGAATTAACGAAATAAGTTTGAGAAAAATTTAATACAGTAAATACCTCTCTGTTTTTCTGAATTAACAAGCTAAACTGTGGGGGACAGAAAATCCGATGAGGCAGTACGCCCTAACAGGTGCGAAGTGCTCAGGTGTCTCTGCAAAGTTGACAAACTAATAGGCCTAATAATCCTACATTGTTCAGAGAGAAAAGTATTTCCCAGTTTCTCAATCCCAAAACAAAGTAAAAGTGAATCAAGCTCAACAAACGAGACATGCCGGTCCATCGCTTTGCCCTGAGATGGACAGGTGACCTGTCCAAATGGCGATGGTGTCTGGCACATTGGAGAGGCGTTCTTTTTATGGATAAATCCCAGTTTTCACTGTTCAGGCCAGATGGCAGATGGCATACAGCGTGTGCGGTGTTGTGTGGGTGAGCGCTTTGCTGACACCTTCATGGTGGATAGAGTGGCTCACGGTGGCGGTGGAGTTAGAGTATGTTGTGAGGGTAGTTATGGAATGTTGGTGCATTTTATTGATGGCATTTTGAAAGCAGGGAAATACCGTGACGAGATCCTGGCGCCCATTTATCCACAACCATCACCTCATATTGCAGCATGATGGTGCAAGGCCCCATGTAGCAAGGATCTGTACACAAATCCTGGAAGCTGAAAACATCCCAGTTCTTGCATGGCCTACATACTCACAGAATATGTCACCCAAAGAGCATGTTTGGGATGCTCTGGATTGGCGTATATGACAGCGGATTCCAGTTCCTGCCAATATTCAGCAACTGCAGACAGCCATTGAAAAGGAGTGGACCAACATTCCACAACCTGATCAACTCTATGGGACAGAGATGTGTTGCACTGTGTGAGGCAAAAAAGTGGACAGATTTGTGAACAACAATTGAGAGTAATGGGTCTCTTGTGTATGTAGAAAATGTAAATGTAATAAAAAAGGGGAATAAAAACAAAAGTGTTGCGTTTAGAATTTTTTTTCAGTGTGTGTGTGTGTGTGTATATATATATATATATATATATATACAGAATCAGAGTAGCCCTGATCTCGTAGCAGCATATTTTAACCAGTGTTGGGCAAGTTACTTCAAAACTGTAATGCATTATTTATTACTTGTTACTGTAATTTCAAAGTGATTTGTTACATTACAATATTACTGTATTTAAAATGTAAGGCATCACACTACTATTGCATTGCTTTTAAGTTACTCTCACCAAAATAAAATGCAAATATGGATTTGGAAATCTAAATGTAGCTCATGATGCTGAATTAGCTTATTACACATCCAGTAGAAGGTGATTTGGAATCCGACTGAGCTTGGATTGTGGTTAAAAACGGTAAGATACAATAGCCACAGTGATGGTTCATGGTGCAATACAAGGAACAATCGCATCTGGAGAATGTACTATCCGATGTTAGATCAGCTGCAGGCTCACTCATCTCTGCTCTGTCTGACTACAGGAAGTGAAACATTTTGCAGGGACGTTTCTCCTCTGCTGATCTCGTGGTGATTTTGGCGAATTTGTATGAAGAAAAAGAAAACCTACCACTTTATTATTAACAATGCATTGTAACGCGCGTTACTGACATTTGTACCGAGTAAAATATTGCATTTTTTCCCCCAGTAATGCCTTACATTACTGCGTTACAGCAAAAATCAATGCATTACAGTAATTAATTACTTTTGTAACGCGTTACTCCCAACACTGATTATAACCAGCAATACAACACTTCCTGATTTCTACCTGTGTAGTTGTCGTACTTGATTTGAGTCTTGCTTTAGACATGCAGTCTTCTTTATATGTGATCCCTGCTCAATGTAACTTCTTCACCCCTTTCTTTAAAACTTGCTTTTGACAAGTATAAATAACATGTGTTGAACCATAGCTTTCAGTTTCTTTAGCAACACAGCATTAGAAAAATTTTGATATGGAGAGATGAACATCCTCATTTTAAGTAGTAAAGACAGAGCAAGGACAAAAGAAGCCAGTTACAGTTTTGAATGCACATTGCTTCCCAAGGTAGAGACAGAGTTCAAATGTATGGCTGTTTTATTTTAATGGCACCATAAATGTTGTGTAAGTGGTGTGGTGACTATTCATGCATGAAGTCGCAAGTTGTTCAACAACAAAGGTAGTATTGTTTACAGAAGTACTTGAAAAAAACAATTTCAATTTCTACCCGTTTACCTAACTATAGAGTCAATTTATCAATTTATTTCTCTTGCACATTAAGTTGTATTGTTAATAAATGACATATAAAAATGATCAATAAATCAGATGGATAATGTAACAGTATTTTGTACTATTTTCTGAAAATGTCATATTGCAGCACATTACATCTTTGATGGTGGTTCTGGTCCATGTTTGGGCCAGTTAACTAATGAAATATTACCAATTATTACCCTTAATCAAATGAAAATAACTCTTAGTGACCTCTGCTGGTACATAATATTTATTGCAGTCCTCATTTCAGTGCAGAAGACTATAATTAGAATATAGAAATGTTGTCTAACTCATCGAGCGTCAAAGCAAACACAAAACATCCCCAGGCTGGTACAAACTTACAAACAGGTGAACATTTGTGTAAAACACAGAGAAAATGTTACATGACATATTTATTAGACTTTTAAACAAGTAATTTAACACCAAGTGTTATAATATATTTTCAATAACATTAACAATAATAATCCCAGTGATGCCCAGGAGGTTTGTTATTGCAACATTACACAGCAAAGCTACCTGTATGCAAAAAAGTATGTCAAACTGCTGTAAAAGCTGAATCAATGAATGCGCATCATTAGCCATGGGAAGTGTCCAGTCCGCTGCATGCCAAATGTGCTGATGAAGCAGTTGATGACTGTTGTGATGAAGACTATGATGGTTGTTACGTTGTTCAAGTAGTCCAGACGCCTTTGCAGAGTGGAGCTGTTCAGATCTCGACGACCTGTATCACACAAAAGCACAAGTGCACAACAAACAAAAAGAAAGTCTGTATCACATTGTCCCTCATGAATCAATAATAATAAAAAAATAATGAAGAGAAAAAAAGTCACTTTGTTTAATCATCCGTACATGCTTTGACACTTCTGGACATTCATTCCGTATTTTTGACTTTTTGGTCAAAACTAAAGAATCACAACCTAGGTTTGTTTTCAAGTCACTTAATTTATTTAGGTTCCTGGAGGTGAAAGTTTACAGATATTGACCTTGATTCCCAACTGATACTGAATCTCAAAAGCATTTTTAATTGTCTGTTTAAAAAAAAAAGAACAAACATGGTGTAAAACTGTTTACAAAAATTTATTAAACAAAAGAAAAGCCAGAAAACAGCCATAAAAGTCAGAAAATTTTGAAAATCATACACATTTTTCCCATATTAGCAGAGCAAAGTGAAAATTACCATGTTTTAGTTGGATTATATTACGAATCCCTTTACAAAGCTTGAAAAATAACTAAGCTGTGATATCAACATTAAATTGTCCATGTATTTGCCTGAGCTTTGTCAAAATTCTCAGATCAATATGTTAATTGTATATATATTTTAAATCAACTATTGAAAGAGTTTGTCTTGGTAGTTGAACTGTGTCAGTGTAGGCTATATCAGATAGCATTTGGGGTCTTGTGTGTGTCAGAAGTGGAGTCTAGCCAGCAGCCAGCGGAAGAAGCCAGTCCTCTTGGATCCGAAGAAACTAACGAAGAAGTTGACCACAGTGGTGGCAAAGATGACGCCTGTGGTAACGTTGTTCAGGTAGTCGAGTCGCTTCTGATTGGACACCACATTCAGGTCCCTGCGGGCTACAACATACAAACACACACGCACACACGCAGACACAGCAAATAGTTTCCCACATTACCATCAAACACACACACATACAGTTGGTGCTTGCATTCTCACTATCACCCTTTCAATGCATTTATTGCAGGTCAGTCATACACCTCTCCTGCCTCTGTGTTGTCTAAGTAATATTTTAAATGTAAAAAATTTGCCTTCAGCTGGAAAAGTTGAACTACTGGTAATCATATTTCAGTATGTCAAGTTTCTGACTTGTATCTGTTACATTTATCTACTAGGAATAAAATTGCATTTCAAATAAAAAAAGAAATTTCTTTGTACATGGTTATGCTTTATTTCTGAGATATATATATTTATATGATACAGTGGCTTGCAAAAGTATTCGGCCCCCTTGAACTTTTCCACATTTTATCGCATTACAGCCATAAACATGAATCAATTTTATTGGAATTCCACGTGAAAGACCAATACAAAGTGGTGTACACGTGAGAAGTGGAACGAAAATCATAAATGATTCCAAACATTTTTTACAAATAAATAACTGAAAAGTGGGGTGTGCGTAATTATTCAGCCCCCTTTGGTCTGAGTGCAGTCAGTTGCCCATAGACATTGCCTGATGAGTGCTAGAGCAACAACACCATGAAGTCCAAAGAACACACCAGACAGGTCAGGGATAAAGTTATTGAGAAATTTTAAGCGGGCTTAGGCTACAAAAAGATTTCCCAAGCCTTGAACATCCCACGGAGCGCTGTTCAAGCGATCATTCAGAAATGGAAGGAGTATGGCACAACTGTAAACCTACCAAGACAAGGCCGTCCACCTAAACTCACAGGCCGAACAAGGAGAGCGCTGATCAGAAATGCAGCCAAGAGGCCCATGGTGACTCTGGATGAGCTGCAGAGATCTACAGCTCAGGTGGGGGAATCTATCCATAGGACAACTATTAGTGGTGCACTGCACAAACTTGGCCTTTATGGAAGAGTGGCAAGAAGAAAGCCATTGTTATAGAAAAACCATAAGAAGTCCCGTTTGCAGTTTGCCACAAGCCATGTGGGGGACACAGCAAACATGTGGAAGAAGGTGCTCTGGTCAGATTAGACCAAAATGGAACTGTTTGGCCAAATCTAAATCCAATCGAGAATCTGTGGCAAGATCTCAAAACTGCTGTTCACAAATGCTGTCCATCTAATCTGACTGAGCTGGAACTGTTTTGCAAAGAAGAATGGGCAAGAATTTCAGTCTCTAGATGTGCAAAGCTGGTAGAGACATACCCTAAAAGACTGGCAGCAGTAATTGCAGCAAAAGGTGGTTCTACAAAGTATTGACTCAGGGGGCTGAATAATTACGCACACCCCACTTTTCAGTTATTTATTTGCAAAAAATGTTTGGAATCATGTATGATTTTCGTTCCACTTCTCACGTGTACATCACTTTGTATTGGTCTTTCATGTGGAATTCCAATAAAATTGATTCATGCTTGTGGCTGTAATGTGACAAAATGTGGAAAAGTTCAAGGGGGCCGAATATTTTTGCCAGCCACTGTACCAGCTCTCATATCTATTTATAAATTTGAGTTTGAGGTGTTTGATGTGTGGCCACTTGACTTTCAATTTTAAATATTGATCAGCTTTATTTATCTAATAAAATTTACTTTAAGTATAATGCTTAAAACAGTTAAAGTGAGCCCAGAACTATCCTTCTAAAGTGCTTTTTAAAATTAAGGTTTCCTTTAAGCTAAGCTAAGCTAAGCTAATCAGCAAATGGTAATAATGCTTATGTTAATAGGACTAATACCACCACTATTACTACTCCCACTAATAATAATCATACATGTTAACCTATATGGAGAGGTGTCAAAAGTATTCACATTCAATATTCAAGTAGAAGTATAGATACTAGGGTTTAAAAAGACTTCTGTAGAAGTTGAAGTATCAAGTCAAGTTTTTTACTCAAGTAAAATTAAAATTTACATGATTCAAAACTACTTAAAGTATAAAAGTAAAAGTAATGTATTAAAAAAAATACATTAAAGAATAAAGCTTAAGCCAAAGTTTTGAAATTTGGGAACATTTCTCTGATTCAAGTGATCAGAAATCGGAAAGACTTTCTGAACCCAGCTTCATAGCTTCAGCAGCAGAAAATGTCGGAGCATGCGTTCTTTCGCTCGGGTGTTTGGCACAACACCGCGCTCTTTGAAGCTCGTTTTTAACCAGCCGCACCGGTAACAGTCACGTTCCAAAGCCTCTTGGTCTGAGATGATGCTCAGATGGCTTCATGGAAATCTTCTGATTATAAATTTATTGATTCAGTTACTTCAACCGCGCTTCAACTCAAACCTAAAAATATCTGCGGGTTTGCACCAAATGGTCAGGGGTGTGAATTATAATCTGTCAAAATGACAAGTGGCCTTTGGATTTTCCGTCCACCGTTTAAAAAAAAAAAAAAAAAAACGGACTAATATGGAAAATATTTGGTTAACGGGACCCCGTGTGCACAGTACGCAATGGATCGCATACAGCTGGTGTCAGAATGGTAGATGTTTAAAATTATGATCTAGCCGCAGTCAAATTCTATCCAGTTGGCGCATTTTTAGATCGTTTTTTTGTTTGTCTTCTTAATAAAAGACTTAATGAAGCAGGAATAACGAGGCTATTTTTAAAATGTAAGGAGTAGAAAGTACAGATAATTGCGTGAAAAGGTAAGAAGTAGAAGTGAAAAGTAGGCCAATAGATAATTACTTCAGCAAAGTATAGATACCCCAAATTTCTACTTAAGGTAACGAAGTATTTGTACTTCGTTGCTTGACCTTTTTGCCTATTTGTGTTTAATATATGTGTGTCTAAAGCTAATAACTCAGCAGTTAAAAATTAGTTCCAGTCTAAGCTAATCTAAGCTAGTCTAAGATAATCAGTTATTGCTTACAGTAGACTATAAAGTTACATGCTGTATACAATCCACGGGTTTTATTTAGGAAAAACATTTTTCAATAAATGTTCGTTTTTATTTCTATTAAGTTAATGGTTAAAGCTAATTGCAAGTTAGCACAGCTAGGCTGAATGTTGGTAACTTGCTTTTGCTTCTATAAGCTGTCAAATTAATTGAACTGTCAAATTAACATGTTTATTTGACAGTTCAAAGTTTGTATTGTAAGGAATGTAGATTACAAAATAATGTTGATTTTATTCATGGTAAAAACTGAAGATGCTTTTTAAGAGAACCCATCAGAGTAAGTCTACATTTTTATTTTTCCTAAGGACTTCTTCAATAGTAATATAGTGCCGTGTTTTATAAAAATAATTTAGCAATTCTTTCTGTCAAAACTATGAGATTTTAAAAGCTGTGCAATATTTAGCCTACCTGGTGTGCAAATTAATAAATAGTATTGTATATATGAGACGGGCACCAGCCCCCCCACGCCGTGGCAGTTATTTTATTTAGGCAGTGGGGCTAACCACCCAGGGTGCCTTTCCTTCAGCAGAAAAGTTCAATCAATGGGGAGTATGCATCCCACTATGTTGTTGGTATGAATATCTACACAAATACTAGGGGCTTTTATTACATGTTCTATTGGAATTTTAAATATCATAAGTCTATGTATCAATGTATATAATGTACATCAGTGTCACTCATAAGATAAAGCGATGAAACAGCCACCGCAGAAGGCAGCTCCGTTGTGTGCCAAATGCAGCTTTGATGATGTTTATAAGGAGGGTGAGGAAGATGATGCCAGTGAGCAGATTGTTCAGGAAGTTCAACCATCGTCTGCAAGAGGCGAGGACTGTCAGCTCAAAACGAGCTGTGCAGACAAACACATTCACACACATCAATAACACACACACACAGCAAACACACACACACACGCACCAAAACACAAGCACACAGACAACAAAATGGAGACAGACACACAAGTAGTTGGTCCTTTGGCCCAGTCCATTCATACTTGATGAAATTAAAAAAGTGTTATTCAGTGAGTAGAACAGTAAGTTATACTCATTTCTGCATCCACAATCTGATCAAATGTGTTAGAAATAAAATGATTGGTTAAAAATAGAGTGTCAGAAGTGCATCCTGGCAAAGAGGCCGGTGCGTTCCATCCCAAGGACAGAAATAAAGATGTTGGTGATGAAGATGAGGAAGATAACGATGGTTGTTTTGTTGTTCAAGCTGTCCAGGCGCATCTGGTTGGCCTCTTCATTTAAATCTCGTCGGGCTGCAACACACATTGATCAACGCATACAAAAAATAACAACAAAATGCGAGAAAAAAACTAGGAGCACAGACACTTTGTACCAAAGTTTGTTAAAAGATGAACATGTGAATGAATTAATGTATTAGTATGCTTAAGAAAATAATAAAAAAAAGAGATCTGAAATCCAATGACTTATCTTCCTAATGCTCACCTATTATGATGATCAAAATACCGGCAACTATCTGAAGAGCCAGGGAGAAGGATATGAGCGTCAGCACAGCAGCATAGTACCTGAGGATATAAAGATGACAAATATATTTGACAAATGCACTATTGATGCAGCATTGAATGTGGTTTTGCAAGAAAAACATTTTAAAAATCCTTCTTTTGACAAACTCTGTTTTTCCTTTCACATGGAATTTCCTAAAAAACACCTAATTATGAAATGTCATGCAAGTTTTCTGCAGCATACCTATATCCTGCTCCTTGTTCAATGACAGTCTTCATGTGTGTGATGTTAGCCAGGAACAGAGCAATGTCCAGCATGCCTTCAGCTGCTGTTTTCTTGGTGGCGTACAGGTTCATGTTCAAGTTAGAGGTGGAACCTCCCTGAAACACAAACAAGTCAAGGAGTCATTTATTACTAAACTTATAGTTATCACACTTTTATTATCTTTGCTTTGCCTACTTATATTGCAAGAACAAAAATGCAACATTATTGGTTCTCTGTTCCATGAAGTCCTTAAAAAAGGCAGAAAAATAATGAGTGGAGGGGTTTAAGTGAATAAAAGACAGCTTTATTGGTCTGAAAACTAAGTTTCTCTGAGGAAGCTTATTTCTGCATCAAAATCTCTTCTGAAAGTCTATCTTTTTGCTTTAGACTTTAGCTTTCAATATTTAAATGTTTTGCCACTTCACATGCAACCACATCAAGTTTCTAAAAATAACAATGCGCTCAAAACAATCTGGAATAAAAACATTGTCTGCATTTCTTGTAGATCTTGACATTTATGACTCAAAGTAATGCTTTAATTGGGCCCCAACACAATTTGAAGTACCTGAAATCCTTAACAGTTTTTCAGTGTAATTTGGTCTTCATGTGCTTAATTACACATTCTTGAGAGTTTAAATGCAGGCAACTGGAGTTTTCTTGTTGTCTTGAATACGTTTTGTCTCTCATCCAAGAGGCTTCTTCGGTTCACTTCCGTTCAGTTCTTCAGTTCAGTTAATTACAGATTGTTTTCTCCTTGTGTTACAGACCTTGAAAGAGCCTCCTGTGAAACATGATGATGCAGCATACTAAAGTTTTCAGAAAAGAAACATGTGCCAGTGGCAAAATCCAGATTCAAAAACTATTTCCTGGCTATCAAAATTACAATGCTAATTATAATGTTTGCGGCAAGGTAATTATCAGATTTTAGTTCTTTGGCATCTGTAACAATTCTAGGTGTGAACCTATTGTTGTAAAAGCTTAATCCCTGAATTTTAGCTTGATTTTGTTGGAGTACCTCTCAAGAGACAGACAAAAGAAAATAACATCTCCCTTCTTTTACGTTGATTCTGCTACCACACATATCATAAGAGGCATTTTTTAATTATTTTTAACAGTACCGAAAATGAAATAAAAACAATGATAAATGTAGTAAAACACCCATTAAAAAACAAAAACAAAAAAAACAAAACGTAAAAAGTACATGCCACCATATTAAATTTAGAAAATAAAAGAACAAAAAGGAAGTTTTATAAAACATACAGTGAATATAGAACTAATTAAAGGTGGACACCGGTGGAATATAAGTAACTTCTAACTTTTACTTTTCAACTTCATGAAAAATTAAATACAACCAGTAGAGGACAGCAAAGACCAAGGGTTGCTGTGGCAACCTGGTAGTAAACTATGCGCTGCTTGAATAGTTATTCTATGTTACAGGTCTTTCTGAACTTACCAGCTTTTGGCTTTTTTGACCTATGAAATAACATACAAATATATATGCTCATCTTTACATTTCCCTCCCAACTTAGTATGCAAAATGACAAATGAGTTATTAAGTACAGTTCTCAGTTAGGAGTTTCATGATTTGCCAAGTCCAACTGTCTCATAGTTTAAAAATCTTTAAAAACTGCTGTATTACGGCTTTGTTTTTATATATATATATATATATATATATATATATATATATATATATATATATATATATATATATATATATATATATATATATATATATATATATATATATATATATATATATAAAAAATTACAGATTTAGTATAAATAATTTAATGTGGGCCCCCATCTTCATCAACTACGATTATTAAAATGCACTTTAGACGCCCCAAGTCAAAGAATCATTTGATGGGAGGGCAGGAAAGTATTATAATCAGGCAGTGTGGAAAGATACCTGTGTGTCTGTTTGAGTATTCGTAGGCAGCTTATTGAGATGACAAGAAAAGAAAACATAAAACATTAAATAAGGCTTCAGTTTATGACACAAAGCATGAGTTGGGGGCTGGAACCCTCTATATGTGTCAGTCACTGTCTCCTCTCAGATCATAAACTGTAAGGGCATTTGACAGGTAATAAAGACTGAGCTGTAGATTTAAGCCCACAAATAGATAATTTCACCTAAGGTAGAGTCGGTGCAGCATAAATTGTTTTTCTTCAGGCTACAAAGACAGCTAAAGGAAGGCATGGATCACATACACACAGATTATCATACACAGACTCAGGACACACTGTACTTTATGATGTCATTGTGCTGTAATGTATGTTGCTGTGCCAAAACAAACTGAGCGCTGACATTGTGCATGTATTGTAATTGTTTAACACAGTTAAAGCCCCATGTACATTTGTCTTGGTACTTTTTAGTGGCAGAAAACTGACATCTCTGCATTTTCTTTTTTAAATAAAAACAAAAAACAAAGCCCTAAATCACACAAGCAGCATCTAATGTTATGTTTTTTCTGGTTTTGGTATGTGGCTGTGTTTTTATTCCTACTACCACAAATCAACGTCCTTTGAAGGAACCTGCATCTTGGTACTCATAAAATTTTCCTTTGGAATAAACCGCAAATGTATATTGGTATGTCAGCAAAGCTTCATTGCTCTTTATCAGGTCATCAAAAGATATAAATCTTTCTGTATTCTTGTTGTGGTATTAGATGGCATTGAAATTTAATTTAGGGGTTGGCATATTCCAGTTTATGTGGTGTAAATAATATTTCATTGCAGTTTTTGAGCCATAAATATGTTAACATGTTCCCTTTATTGTTGTGCAAAAGGTAGAAGTGAGGCTATACGTTTTGGTATACTGAAGATTCCTGCCTTCATCTGAAGGTTGGGCAATTGTGTAGAAAGAAGATTAAGTCTTGCTCAGTTGACACTGGCTAGTATATAGTGTTGTTGTTTTGGTTTGTTACATAATATCTAGCCTGGACAATTCATTGAAAGTAATAGTGCTATCTGATTGGTCAGCTTAATCATCCAGCAGTGACCTAGAAATCAGAGCTCATATTTCTTTATTTCACCATTTTATTGCAACAGCATAATCAAACACTGAGAAATTAAAAAAAAATTAACTATTCATTTGAATGAATTACAAATTAACTTAATTAAATAACAGTTTTTTGGGGGGGTTTAACATAATGACCAGTGCTTTAGTTATTGGCACCTTTGACGTTAATGCTTTGTATGACCTTATTTAATCATTTGGAAAAAAATTATATTCTCCAACACTTTTAAAGGATCGATTATGTATAGAGAGGATGGTCTTTTTAGATAGCTTTGAGTTCTTGGTTTTCTCTTATTTGTGTTTCCTCCAAGCTCAACCCTCAGGTTTATATAGGACTGAGATCTAGGGACTAGAAAGGCATTGGTTGTTTTCACTGAATGACACTGAGAAAACACTTAAAGTTGTTTTCTCCGCTGATTTGGCCATACTTTATTTTAAATCATTATCCTGACTAAAAACCCATTTAGTCAGTTTATATTATTTAAAATCTACTGGTATTTCAAATAGCTCATGATGCAATGCATTTTAATAAGGCTTCGAGGGCTTTTAGAAGAAAACAGGTCCACTGTGTCCTTGATCCTCCACCTTGCATACCAGTGGCCATGAGATGCTTTTCTACATACTCCTCTTTTGTTTTACTCTGGACACACCTTCAGTGTTTAAAACAAAGGAGCTCTGACCTCGTCTTATCTGATTAAAACATAGTTCAGAAATCTCGACAGATTTAGGATTTCTGATGGCAGGACAAATAAGGTTCTTTCTTGATATGCCTCCCGAACAACTGGTTGGCATGTACAGTAAATAACTTTCAAACGTTGTTGCAAAGGGCCTGGTGACCCTGATATGCTGCTCTTTGTTCTCCAAAAGCTAGCTGTAAAGATATTTTTTTACATTGTTTAGAATCCTCGTCACTGTACATGGTAGCAGGTTAAATATGGGTCCTGTTTCAAAGGTTTTTAATATGGTCTTGACTGTAGAAATTAGCAAGTTTAGGCATGGAACTAATTTTCTTTCCAAATCTATGATGAAAATCTCACATCTGTCAAAAAGGAATTACATATTCTCTTGTTTTTCCCATTTTGAAGAGTTGCTGAGAGAAATTAGCTACTGGTCATGTCACATTTTATATTTTTTTGTGAGATTATCACACATTAAGCGATGGATTCATTCTAACAGTTTTTACACATCTTTACAAGTGGTGACAATTATTGTGGTTATCATTGTATAGCCTTCTCTTTCTGATTTTTAAGATGGAAGTGGGAATCATTTGCAGGTGTATTTTTTATATTATCATTCTTACAATTATTTTTCATACTGTTGAGGATTTACTCTTCCAACATTTTTTTTTAACATTTTTGTGTTGCCGGACCGGATCTTAAAAACAGATTATTTCTCACAGACAGTAGTTTCCTTCGTGCAAAAACGTAAAATAAAGTTGTGGATACACCACAAGGGTCAGGAGTTGCAGTATACACATGTACCACAACAAAGAATGGAGTATAGAATGATGCTATAAATGTCTGTAAACATGAAAGAAAACAAATCAAAAAGCACTTAAAAAGCTAATAACTTGGCAGGATCTTCTGGCTGAAAAGCTAGTCCTTCACACTCCTTTTTGAAATATTCACAGGGCAGCCTTCCAGTAATGTCAAACAAAGGGACACGAGCAGTACGCAGGATGTAAACACATGGTTTTTGCCAGCAAAGATCATGTGACGTGGTTTCTGTGGCGTTGCGACACCACAGTTACAACACTACGTTCACTCTTGGCACACTTCCTGCTAAATTAAAGCAGTGATTTTCCAGGTGCACTTTGACATCAAATAGTTTACTGACATGAATAATTTGGAGTTCTGTGGTTGATCATAACTGTGGTGCAGCCTCAAGAGCAAACTCTAGGTTTTCCACTACTGGAGTGCCAGAGGCGAAGAAAAAAACATAAATTTTGCTTGTATGTAATCAAGATGTTAAGTATTCTCAGTGGATAAGCTGAAACATATCAACTTGTTTATGGTTTCAAATTCAAATTCTCAGTTTTGTCCTAAAAGTTTTTATTTCATTCCCTACGCAGCCTGTGTTACAGCACAGGTTTTATCCAGCCTGGGTGAATCTCCAAGAAAGTATTCAGCAGTTCCTAGAATCAGCTCTGGCAAAACAATATAAATGCAAGTATCGTGGTTTTTAGGGGTTTTTCTGATGGGGGTTGCAGCAAAGAAATGAGGAAGAGATTTAAAAAGCCAGTGTTAGAAATAGCTATTTTTCAAAAATGGCATTTATGTATAGTGGCATGTATCCATCTTTTCCTCATGTGGGGACGCGTGGTCACACTTTATCAACATCAGCCTTGGGCGTGCTGCCAAAACACACACACACACCGACCAAAACACAACCAAAACACTACACTTTTACAGGCCATGTGCATTCACTTAGTGTAAGGCTTGTGAGCATTATTTTATCATGCTTAATCCACACTTATCTTTATTTTTTTTAAATGCTCAGAAATTGAGAGTTTTGCCTTTTTTCTCTCTTGACGGGATGAAGGGAAATAGTTCTTTATTTACAAAAACTTTGTGAGGATGTTGTTAAAAACAAAATAATGAATACTTTCTCTGGCTGCATTTCTACATCTTAAAATGATGTAAAAGTGGTGCTTTTTGATTTTGTATATAGAAAACAATTATTTAATTGAGCATCACTTTAACCACTTCAGCTATTTTTGTTTCTCCTCAGTCTTCATATGCCACAAGAGATGGAAAAATATGCAGTGGATGGTGTCCACACAGGACAAAAGCTACATGGGACTTGTTAAGCCTTTATGGATCAGCACATGCATCATTAGACTGACCGTCAAGATCTCACATTTACTTCAGCCTCACGAATGGAATGTGACCTGGCTTTAAGACAGGATTTCCATCATACAAGCTTCTTAAAGGGCCATTTATCATGTCATTCTCCCTACTGAAAACCATATGATAAAGGAATGCATGTTGAGAATCAGAGCAAGTATTGTTTCAGCCTGTATTAATCTAAAAAAGATTGCCCTAATGGTCGTGCCATAGAACATACTGAGCTGCATTCTCACAGCATACAATCTTTAAGGTGGACTACTCTTTAAAAGAGTAGTCTCTTGAAAACCTATACATCTACAGAAAAAAAACAAGCAGATGACAGAGAAATATTTAGAACCTTCCTGCTGTGAGTCTGCAGTGCTAACCAGCTCTGTGCTCAATATAAAATAAACATTTACATTTATAATCTAATTCCACAGCCATTGTGTAATATTTATCACTAGCTGAATCATAACACTAAAGAAAAAAACAAGGATCAGTCTAAAAGTTTTTAAAAAGTCACCCAGTTGCAGTGATTACCTTTAGAATGCTTATGCTAATTTTATAATGCTAATGTTAGAGTGGCGAATCAGGCTGCACTGGATAATGGTCCATTTTGAATAATATAGTTAATGGCCTTTTTTTGGACCAATTTTATTGTTTCACACAAAAAAAAAATGTCGTTCCTTATTCATAAACATCGCTAACCCTGACCCTTGTGTTAAGCCTAGAGTTTTTGGGGTTTGTTTTTGAGGATCTGTGTGTTTCGTGAGTTTTTGGCCATGGCTGGCGGGTTTATTCTGTCTGTGTGGAGAGGAGGGCTGACTTGACCCCTGCCTAAACAGGTAGCAACAGGTACAGGAGCTTCAGCTGCCAAGACACAACAGAAACAGAGTTTTATTGTGTATTCCATTTTGTTTGTTAAATTCCACGATTCTATCTGCCGTTCCCAAATTGTGAACTTCATAGGGCCCTACTCCGTCAGTCCATGCCTTACATATACAGTCTATGGTTTGTACACCTGCGTGTCTGTGTAGACTAGTTCTGCTGGGTTGAACAGGGATCCTTTTGATTAGTTTGAGCATTGCTGCCACCTAGTGACTGGAGGCTTGTTTATTGTTCAAGCATGAATAAAGACAAAAGCCTTCCTGCCTCTTCCACCCCCACCCAGCCACCTAGGGGCACGCCCCATGATTTGAGAAGCGCTGGTCTAGATACAGTGTTTTAAAGTTTGTGCCTTTATAGTCAGGGCCCATAACAACAGCTTACACTTACTTCACCAGACAAAGTCACATGCTGCTACAGGGACTTCCCTTTGTTGAGAAATGTAGTATTCTAAGGCCAGGAATATACTTGCTTTTAAACCTCACGTAACGTCGCGTTGACAGGCTGCGTCTTGGGAACGTACTTGTTTCCTTACTCCGCGTAGTACTGGAGAATTCCACCAGGAGGCACAGTACAAAACTAATTCCAGATAGAACACAAAAACAAAACAAACATGGCGACCATAGAAGAGATAAGCTTCTGGTTATTGTTGAGATCACGACAGAAAAAAGACGGCGGGAGTTACGTAGATGGTATGAGACCCCTAAACCAGGCACAGCGTAACAATGGTGAGTATGTGTGGCCCATTTTGCCAATGAGACAAATCGACGATGAAAAAACATCATCAATACTTTACTCTATACTCGTAATGCTCTATACTCCTCCTACTGGTTACTCGCATATTGCAGCGTGCGGACACATTGCTTTAATTTCAGAGGACGTGCACAAACGACGCTTGAATCAAACGCAACCTACGCGAGGCAGCCATGATAAACACGCGTACACGTAATTAAAAGCAAGTATATTCCCGGCCTAACATGTCATTACACCCCTATAGTGGGTCATAAAATGAGCAAACAATCTAAAGCCTCTGTGGGGGTCCTTTCAATCACCGGTTCCCAAAGTTGGGGTTGGGACCCCACTCAGGGTCACTTACATGTAAGCATGGGGTCTTGAGATCCTCTTGAGACAATAACCTACTGTATATACCAAAAATAGCAATGAGGAACCATATGCAATTTATAAAAGAGGAAAAGACAGAAAACAGGACTTCAGTAGATAAAAGTTGGTCAATGTATTGGCTGCTGATGCGGATTGTGTTGCATTTGTACCAATTTTTAATTCACCCATTTAAAATGCATGTACAGTATGTTCAATGAAGAGTTGGGTTCACAAGCCTCTAACATGTTTATTTTGTGGGTCAGAAGCTGGAAAGTCTGGGAACTACTGCTTTAAATGTGTAGCAGAAAGTTTGGCAGACACTTTTTGAGCATTGTAAGAGATAAAATAGGATATATGAGCTAAAAAGACGAGTTTTTTAAACTTTTTTTTCAAAAGAAAGTGGAACAGATGTGTCTTTTTAAAGAACTCCCCATACAAGATGAACCAATTACCTATGAAACTTGGACCTGAGAAGGACATTAGACCCAACTTAGGTTTCAGGTTCCAAAACCTTTGAAATATACAAACATTTACTCTTAGTGACGAGGCTAATTACAAGTATTGATGAAGCTAATAACAATTTATTAACCAAAACAAACACTGTAGGAACTTGCTCACTAAAGTTAATATAGTACTGTGTGTGGGAAATATTTAATCATAAGTGAAAATAAAAAGACTTTTACGTAAGGTAGCCATATTGGGTTTTCAGATCTCAGTTTGTGAGATACCCTTCACGTTGATTTACAGTTATAACTTCTATGTGCTTTTATTTGAATTTCTCCAACTTCAAGCATAGATATTTCAAGTTCTATGTAAAAACTCAATATACCATTATACTGAATCTTTTAATCAATCAAGCCGGGCCAACAGATAAGCTTTTTAGAGAGGTGTATGTGTAACACAATAAATTGAAACAGTTAAAGTTCTGATGTCAAATTGTTCCAAACTTTCTGTCAAGATTGTGGTACTTTGAAAATTCAGTATCTACTGAGATGACACTTGACATAAAGTTTCTGAATTACTACTTTGCAGCTTTTTGAGTCTGGAAGTATTTTGTTCAGTTTAGAACCTTTCTTCATAGATCAAAGGTCAATCAACATTTGTATGTAGGCCCCTTATAGATTTTACTCTGGCAGAATAGGTACAAAGTGTTCCTTGGCTGACAATGGGCAACTTGTATGGGAAGTGTTTGGGTTAAACACAGGTAATTTCATCAAAACCTCACCCTAATGGGTACCACTTTTACCAGAGTTGTCCTGCATCAAAACTGTACAGGGTACAGGATGTTGGTAAGTAACCTAACCTTATTCCCATCTGGTGCAGATTTTTAGCAAGTTTCCAACTGTATTGGTCCCATACATAAATGTTGGCTAGGCATTGTCTCAGATCACTCACACAAATCCTGTTTTGGAATTTAAAATTGCAATCCAAAGTGACAGTAAACCAAGAAGAAGGAACATGAGAAACTTGAGAAATACCAAAGGCTCAAAAAGGAAAGGAGAGGTTTTAGAAAGTTGAGGTCACAGTGATCATGCTGTCATCAGGTTATGACCCACAGAGTGGGAGAGTGGCTCCAGTGGATTCCAGGAACAATGTTAGAGATCTCTTTTCAGATAGGAGTACTCCAAGTAACAGGCTTCTGGTTGAGAATCAAAGTTTAAAAGGTGACCTCTGACACTGAGGAGTGTGTGGAGTTAGATAAATATGTACACGTTTGTGTGTATAAGAGCAAACTGCACTTTGACACACAGAGCTGTACTTTTCCTGTTTAGTTTTTGAGGTTACCATTTATTTAAAACTTGTTTTCTCAATAATCCAAAGTCCTTGTAAAACTCTCATAACTGAAACTCCCTCATCAACATGGGCTCAGGGCCATATCACATAATGTATACAATCTGTACCCAAAGCCCTCTTATATGCTCACACCAGCCTTATGCATGCTGATATGTACCTGAATGAGGCACATATAAAAATACTCTCTGGTGCAAATACACACAGATCCACATGGGAGCACCTCCTGCTCTCTGCATGATTAGACAGGAAGTGCACCTCCCCTGGACTCTAATTGGACAGTGTAACAGCCAATGGGAAAAGAAGCTTGACTAGGAGTGGATCTCTGGTTCTCTGGAGCTCTTTATGTACTGTATCTTATTTTCACTGTCTTTTTGTGTGCCAGTATATTTGACTATATTTAATTTTTTCCCATGTGCTCTTTTTGCCTGAAGGCTTTGTCTTTCTCTTTGGTTTTTACATAACGGCCCTTATGGAGAAGGGAGTAGGAGGAAAACAAAAAAGCAGTTGGCGAGAAACACAATGAAAGAAAGAGGAAGAGACGG